>CM076572.1:1062359078-1062959078 GCA_034641835.2 Pinus albicaulis
TATTAAAATGGTGGTGTATTAAATGGAGGGGACAATATATTAGAAACTGCGTGGAGCGGACAACAAATATAGGTAAGTCGATCAGGGAGATGTGTGCGTTGGGAGATGTGTGAGAGGTCGAGAGCTCACAGGTGGATTTGCAGGTAGGGAGCGAGGGTAAGATGTTTAGACAATGGGTTAGACAGCGTGTATTGAGGAGGGAGGGCGGTATTATGGTATTAGAAATGCGTGGAGGGAGAGTTATATATCACGATTTATGCAGCGTGGATGTGTGATAGCGATGTAAGGGAGTCGAGGGCGGTATATGACACTGTATTGCAGCGTGAAGGGAGCGGTATATATCACGATTTATGCAGTGTGGATGTGTGACAACGTGGAGCATATGTATGAGCGAGTGAGGGAGATAGCGTAGTGTAGCTCAGGTCGATGAGGAATGAAGGAGTGTAGCGCAGTCGAATGGGGAGTTAGGGCGTGGGGAGGGCCGAGAGGCCAGGTTGGGGAGTGTTTGCAGTGAGGGGGCGCTGGTGTATGGGGAGAGATAGCAGTGAGGGCGGAGTGTGGAGAGAGGGAGGCCACTGCTGTAGTTGGCGTGGGGAAGAGGGAAGATGTGAGGTGCGTTGGGTAGGTAAAATTTTGAAATTGCAGGACTGGGATCTTTGCAGGACTGTAGAGGGGGTTGCAATTTGCAGTGTTTCAGGAACTACAGGATTGCAGAATCTTCAGGAGCTGCAGGAGCTGCAAATGTCAGAGCTATGCAGAGAAAAAAAATGCAGAATAATAGTATAGCAATAAGTAGGAGCAGCAAAAACTATTTTTAAAAACTGACTGAGCAAAGGAGAGGGAGTTACACCATAGGCAGAAATGCCAATAGTGGGACTGGCTCTGATACCATGTCAAACCAGGAGGTAACTCTTCAAATCAGAATGTGTATTAGCTGAAGAATGCATATGTATTTATACATGGAGGTGAGGCTATTGGGATTCATCTCCCAATGACTCTTGGCCTTCCTTATTTCCTAATATTAAATAATATACAATATTACATGTGCACACCCATCCCATAGGATTAGGTGTCAACAGCACCTATTTTATTAGAAAAATAATTAAAATTAGTAAACGTTTATGAAATTCCATAAAAGATATATTTCCTGAAAGTAGATTCAATTCTGAAAATGTTTGTCTTGGTTCTGATAGTTAATTAACAACCTTTCATGGAATTTAATCAGTCCAAAGTTGCAGAACCATATTCAGAGCCTGGTTTTTGCGTAATTGGTGACACGTTAGTTTGGCCGAACTTTTAATCTAAGTTCAGCCTAACTATGTTTTCCGCCGACGGCTCGTTAAATCTAACGACTTAATAGTTCGGCCGAACTTTTAATCAAAATTTTGGCCGAACTATGGTATAACTTTCCATCGGCCGGAAAGTTTTGTAGAGCCCCTACTAAAATACATTTCGCGGCAATATAAATTGCCGCGAAATCATTCACAATTTTCGCACATTTCATCTCATTTTACAAAGATCTTGGTTTGGGTTCAAAAATTTTTCTTCAAAGTTTGGATTTAAGAACATTTCTTGGAAGCAAACTGATTTTACAAAGAATTGTTTTGGGTTTAAAGAATTTTTTTGGAAGACATTTCTTGGAGGCGGCCTGATTTTAGCAAAAAATGTTTTGAACTTAAAAAAAATTCTTGGACGTACATTCAAAAGACATTTCTTGGAGGTATGTACGTGTTTTGAGTTGAAGTAAATCTTTTGAGCTTCGTTTCATTTTTATAAGACATTTTTCTCTCGAATTTTTTAAAGTAAGTGTTTTGGATTGGAGTATGTATTTTTTGCAAAAAATTTAAACTGAATTTTTTAAATTAAATCTTTTGTGATATTTTTTGTAATCGAGTTATTGTCTAATTTTTTGAAGGAAATTTTTTGAACTTCATACCCTATTATCATGGGAAATCGAAGAACTTGTGCGAGAAAATATGATCGAAAAAGAGACCCTGAGGAACGTAGAGAAGAGACAAGACAATCTCGCAAAAGAAAGTTAGAAGCCCTCTCAAATATTGAAGAGGAAAATCAACCTCAAGCAGAAATTGAAGCAGGTATGTAAATGTAAATATTATGATTTATTGATATATTTAAAATTTTCCTAATGTAAAATGTGAAGCTTAATTTTTATTTGATGAACTAATTTGAAAATATTTTGTTTAATGTAAACAGACAGAGATATTCCTCAAAATATTGAAGAAGAAAATCAACCTCAAGCAGAAATTGAAGCAGGTATGTAAATGTAAATATTATGATCTATTGATATATTTAAAATTTTCCTAATGTAAAATGTGAAGCTTAATTTTTATTCGATGAACTAGTTTGAAAAATATTTTGTTTAATGTAAACAGATAGAGATATTCCTCAAAATATTGAAGAAGAAAATCAACCTCAAGAAGAAATTGAAGCATGTATGTAAATGTAAATATTATGATCTATTGATATATTTAAAATTTTCCTAATGTAAAATGTGAAGCTTAATTTTTATTTGATGAACTAATTTGAAAAATATTTGAAATTTTAGATATATTTATTAATTTAGTTATTTATTGAATATGTACTATTTTTTTAAATATGTACAGATGAAATCACTATCGATAATGAGATGTTAGAAAATGTTGACACTCACACATATGGAGATAAAAAACTTGACCATGTTATACGATATCGTGTTAACTGCATTTTTGAAAAGTATTTCTTAAATGAGCGGGTGACAGTTCAGGCTCAAATGTTGAAAGGTCTCCTATCATTAAAGAAATTAAAAGAAGCTACGACACTATTGGGTATTCGAAAATCAACCAAAGATAAAAAAATGAAGGAAGAGGTGATAAAAAATATGAGTAGTGCTATAAAGTCAATTAAGAGATCTAGAGAGAAATATGTTTCAATTGTACGTAGAGGAATACAGATGGAAATGGTTTCCTCAAGTACTCAAGAGAATCATTTGGTAACATCTATGGCACGAGCACTGGGAACCTCGCGAAAAAATTTGCACAAACATTGGAAATTTCGGTTGCAAATAGATGTAAATGATGAACTCGCTTGTTGGAGAGCTATTTGTAGGCAACCATACAAATATAGACTTGGAGAAAATGTTAAAAAAATAATATATGAATATTGGAAGAACAATTTGCGTGTTTCGCCAACTGCAAGGCATGTGATGCGAAGAAGAATAACACGAAATCAGTACGAAGAACATGAAAAATATTTCTTGGAAACCACTCAGATAGAGTTATTCAACAAGTTCAAAGAAGAGAATCGTCAAATTCATGTTTCACTCAGTGTTTTTGTTCAACAAAAACCATGGTATGTAAAACCTATCACCGTACGCGACACTTGTTGTTGTCGTTATCATGTGGAATTTGAGTTATATTATGACACATTCCTTGATTTCGGCAGAACATTATGGAAGGATTCACCTCCTCCTTCCACTATCCGTGATTTCATATCTCAAATTCTATGTGAAAGAGAAAGCGATGAACTATTTTACAAAAAGAAATGTGTTGGTGGTAAAAAATGCGATGATTGTGGAAATTTGACTAAATTTCAAAACAAATATTGTATTGATATAAATGATCAATCATTTTCCAACATGAAAGTGAAATGGAAGAGATATGAATATATCGATACATCGATTCAAGGTGCAAATAGTGTTAAAATAATTGAATTACTAGAAGATGAAATTTTTGTGATAGACTTTTTGAGAAAGTTTGAGGCAGAAATTTACAAATACACCAAGAATTCCCATAGAGCTCGATGGCAAGACTTGCAATTAAAAAAATCTCATGAAGTTTTTCCACCAGGGACCATTTTGTCAGTGATTGATTTTTCAGAAAACTACACATTTGTTCCACAAAAAGAAATTCAGAGTGAATACTATCATTCTGACCAAGTCTCCATGCTCGTCCATATTCTATATAGACATGCTAAACAAAATGTCGATCATATAGAAAGCACGAGTGAAAATCGACATATCATTAAATAATATCACTTTTATATCAGTGACGATCATACACATGATACATGTTTTGTACAACATTGTTTTGGAAGAATTTATGATTCATTGAAAAATCGTGGAATAACATTCAATGAACATTGGATATGGTCAGACGGATGCGCAGGTCAATTCAAATCTGCACGATCATTCTTTTGGTTGTGTTGTCTTCATAAGAAAACCTGCATTAAACATTGTTGGAATTTCTTTAAGACTGGCCATGGAAAAAGAGAACATGACGGTGCAGGAGCATGCATAAAATGAGTACTTCGAAGATATCAAATGAACCACTCTGCAAGCCGACTTGTGAACGCTGAAGAAGTTTTTGAATGGTGCATCGCTGCTCTAAGCCATGAGAGAAACCCATCAAGAGAAGTGCGAAGGCACATTCAATTTAATTTGTATTGGAAATCTAATTTTAAACATTGTACATTTATCATGCAATGATTATCTTTGATTGTATTTTGATATCATATTTACAAATTCTTCTTCTAATTTTCCATATAAAGGTTTTTCTGGCATATTGGAATCAAAGACGTAGATAGATCAACTGGAAATGACATTGAAACAATAAAAGGGACTCGAAAATTGCATTCAATTCAAACAAAGTCATCCAGAAATGTGTTTGCATTGGATAAAAGAAAATATTCTTTTTTTTGTGATGTTTGCATAGACAACACAAAATCCAATGACGTTTGTGAAAACAAAATGTATGTGAACGATTGGAAACATACAGAGCTAAATACAAAGGGCAAAATTTCTGTTGCAATGTTTGAAGAAATGTAATAAGAGGAAACTACAATATCATCCGATGGTGATAGAGTTTCTGATCTTGTTAGAGAAGGTAACATTTGAATTACTTTCTAATGATTTAAAGATCTAGAAATAAATTTAAATATGCATAATTTTGTTAAATTTATTTTATTGTGCAGGAGATGTTTTTGCTGTAATTGCACCTATTAACAACGATGAAAATGTGAAGTATTATTTGATGCATTGCATTGAACGAAAAATGAAATTATTAAAAAACTATAATGATCACAGATTTCAATATGACAGAGGGTCTATTATACTGAAAGGTTATTTTTTCAGACAAACTCATCAAAGTGGAGACTTTGTTTACTTTGAAGACTATGAACCCGATTCCATAAGTTGTCAATATAGTCACTTGGTGTGTGCAGCACACATAAAGTTGATAGAAGTTCAATCAAAGAAAAAATCGAAAATTAAGAAATGGAAAATGTCAAAATCCGATCATGAACGGATTATTGAGGATGGAATTCCATTAGAATTTTTTTGAGTGAATTGTCCAACAATTTATTATCTTTGGATTAAATATGTTTTAGAACTTTCAGTACTCAACTAAAAATTTAGCTGCTTATGTTATTTGTGCAAGTGTTTGCACATGTACAAATTGTTTGGGTACAAGCACGTGCTCTAGTATCAACTGAAAGTAGTTTTTCTATACATGTGCATTGATGAAAAATGTTATATATGTATTGGATAAATATATATATATATATATATATATATATATATATATATATATATATGTTCTAGAATGAAATTAATTGTTCTAGTTTTACTATGTGCATTGATGAAAAATTATTTACGTACTCAATATATATGTTCTAGAATGCAATTAACTGGAACTAGTTTTTCTATGTGCATTGATGAAAAACTAGTTGGATTTTATGGTAAAAAGTATGGACACAATGTAAATAAATCATTCGCAATATAGTTTTGTATGAAAATTCCTTTCATACAAGAGACTCGGAGCACTTCTCCGAATTTTGGTGGGATTTGACCCACATCTCTAATCCTGATTGAAAATATAGTACAAAATCTGCTTGTCCAATGGTCGGATATGTTCAATGTGCATTGATGAAAAATGTTACTTGTCTTGGATAGATATGTTCTAGAATGCACAATTAATTGTTCCAAGTAGTTTTTTTATGTGCATTGATGAAAAACTAGTTGGATTTTTTGGTAAAAAGTTTCAACAATGTAAATAAATCAACAAGGCTACCTATTTGAGTGCATTAACGACATTGACCCAAATTCAACAAACATATATATGTACTAGAGACTTATATTTCCAATCAAAATTAAAGGGATAATTTGTACATATATCTACTTCTTTAAACTCTATTTTCAATTAGAGCTCAATGGATAGATGGTTAGTTTCATTGAAAAGCTATGTTCTTCCTATTGGAAATTTTTTCATTCAAACAAAACTACATGGAGAGATCAAAAGCAATCTTAAAATTCCAAATGTACTTCAACCATCCAAAAGGGATTTGTGCAACATTACTTGACATGACATGCCAATTATAGTGAACAACTATCCAATAGAAACATTTAACATTATATACCACATGTGCCAAATGTAGATTGAAACCATCCAAAACTTTAAAATTTTAAAAACTTTTGATAATATATCATGCAACATTAAAACATTAAACATCACATGCGAAATGTAGATTGAAACCATTCAAAACTTGAGTTTAAAAAACTTTAAATTATATATAGATCGTTACTTCACATGCCATGCCAATTATAGTTCAACTAGATCCAATAGAAATATTTAACATTATATACCACATGTGCCAAATGTAGATTGAAACCATCCAAAACTTTAAGTTTTAAAAACCTTTTGATTATATATCGTGCAACATTAAAACATTAAACATTTAAAGTTCATTAAATATCACATGCAAAATGTTGATTGAAACCATCCAAAACTTGAGTTTTAAAAACTTCACATGCCATGCCAATTATAATTCAACTATCCAACAAAAACATTTAACATTAAATATCACATGCCAAATGTAGATTGAAACTATCCAAAACTTTTAACTTTTAATTTAACAAAAAAATATAGATCACAACATTACTTCACATGCCAAATGTACTCCAAGCATCCAAAACTTAAATTTTAAAAACAAAACAAATTATAACACGTGTCATTACATAACATGCCAAATGTAGTTCAGATGACAACATTAATTTATAGATGACAACATTACTTCACATTCACATGCCAAAAGTACTAAAACCATCCAAAAATTAAATAAAAAAAATTATATAATAACAATGTAATAAAATATGTCCAAAAATTGTAAATCTCACAAGTATCAAACTGTATCAAGTTTAACAAATTTTAAAACCATCTAAATTTTGAAATCAAATCTACTGTAAATCATATCCATCAAATGGAGACGAATCTAGCGTCTTCCCTACTAGGGTCTCAGTCCGCGCCCTATCCTGTGAATGGGAAACCTACATACACAATGCACATGTACTTGAACATTAAAATTTGATATTTTAAAAATGAATGAGAATATATATATCTAGAACTTCATGTAAAAAACAAAATATAACAAAAAAATCATGCAATACCTCATAAGGTTCCCTCTCCATTTGATGAACAAGTTCTCCCATAGGAACATATGTAGTGGTAAACTGTACAATATACATGTACAGTTGAATATAAATATAAATATATATAAATAATTTATATAAATTAAAAACTTTCAAATGAAAATGCATGTCTACATATATAAACTTATTTTCAATAATATTAAAAAAGGAACTAAAGACAACTTGTTCAAATGCTGTGGATGTTCCTATCTCTGTCGCTAGAGTCCACGGATTAAAGAAATCTTCTATAGGAACCTAAATTCAAAAAATTTTAAATAACTCAAAATATAAATCTCTCTCTCTCTCTCACTCTCATATATATATATATATATATATATATATATATATATATATATATATATATATATATCTCAATTTTTAATGGAACTTTTTGAGGTAGAATATATATATATATATATATATATATAACTTTTAAACATAAATTTTAAACTTGTGAAAAATTGTCCATACTTGTGGCTCATCTCCCAAGGAAGTAGAAGGTACATCTCCCAAGGAAGTAGAAGGTACATCTCCCAAGGAAGAAGAAGGTACCGCCATCCCAAAAACATCAGACGGAATCGGTACCTGTTAAAACATTTTATCAAATTATATATATACATACATGTACATGTGTGGCAACAATTATTTATTTTAGAGCCACTTAAAAAAGACCTAACATTTGCCAACATATCATGATGGTCAGACCCATCTGCATTGTTTGAACCAGAGGTCCCGAATGTGATATTAACATTTTCGTCACGCATCATGCCTGAGAACTGCAAATGGTGTTTTAACATATAATCATACATTTTTGTTAGATTAATGTACACATACAAATAAATGTATACATGTACATACACATGTATTTATTACAGATTGTACACATGTATATGTAAAAATAATTTCAAACCCTAAGGTCACTAACACATACCATTCCGGTGCTCTCTTCCTCATGAAAAATTAGGTCTTGCAAACCATTGCGAAAATTTATTGCATATGTTCGGAGATCTTCAACATTCATGTTGTAAATCTCCTCATCTGTACAATAAACAAAATTGGCACGTGCATTTTCACGTGCTCTTTGTCGATTTAAACAAAGATCGACTCCACTCAATCCACTATGAACATTGTCAATCATAACATCCCTTGCTTCTCGACTTATTTGAGAAGTCGCATCCATCTCTGATCGAAGAGTTTCGACTCGAAACGGTCGACTCACCAATGGTGGCTCAGGGCGAGGCAACTCCACATCTCGCTTAGCGCCCTTACGGTCATATAATCGACCTTTCCCCGGGCCAAAAAATTCTGAAGGAAGGTCATTGTAGTTGGGTTTCATACCCAAAAAAAATTCTGCATAAAACATTTGTGCAAAATAAACAGGAACCTCATCGTTCCATGGAAGCCTTCCAAAGGCCGCAAGATGCCGATCATACAAATAACGAGCTTTGTCTGGGTACTTGAAATACTGCACCTTCAACATTTTTCTTTTTGGCCCTTCCTTATAATTAAACATTGACTTGGCCACTTCTCTTGTAACTTTTTGTTTTATGTCCGCTCATTTATCGGGACCCATCACTGTTTCTTTTCTCTTTCTCATCAGTTCTACAAATGAATCAGTCGTTGGCCCAAGATTTTTGTACACATTTACCATTTCATCCAATGAATGTGTAACTATTTCAAGGCTTTGTCAACTCTCAGCAGGTAGAGACAAAGCCATGAGATCTCTTTGCAATTTTGCATGAAGGCTTTCACACCTTTGTAAGGTGAATTCCACCATGTTATTTTCCCATGGTATATCAGTAATCTCGGCCGGATAAGTTGTGCTGGGTTGACAGCCTTCTTCTTGAATGTAGCGGGTTGCCCTGCTTCTATTTTGACCACTAGCTCGAACATTTCCGGCCTCTGCATCAATATATATAAAATTTCGTATATTAGAAAAAACACGTGTAAAAAAAGTTGTACAAATTTAATGAAAAAATATTGAAATTGATGGAAACCTTGATGTTGTTGGTTAACATCTTCTCCAACATGACCCTGCTGAGAACCAGACCCAAAATGACGCTGCTGAGAACCAGACCACAATGACCCTGTTGAGAACCAGCCGTCGTTGATTGGCCTTCGGGGGAATAAATATCGCCCCCTTCCCGCAACCTGCTACCACTAATACCTCAACCGGTTGAACCTTGGCCACGCTCCATGGATGGAGTAGAAACCCTTCTCCTCTTACCTCCTAAAAATTAAAATATGAAACTTATTAACAACTAATTTAACTCACAAAGTTAATAATAAATCAATTCCATATGTACACACATGTATGGAGATTTAAGATTATATTTAAATACCGTGAACATCCCCCAATCCCTGAACCTCCATATGGGATTCGACTGATCTTTGTCGTTCATCCTCCATGATATATATCTATTGGTCAACATTTACACAAAATAGATTTCAAAAAATCAATTTGTAGTTTAGTGTACATAAATTATGTAGAACACAACTTTCAAAGCAATAATTGATCATGTGTGAAACTAAATTTAATCGAAAAAAGAAATTATAAAAATGATAAGTTCACCAAATTGTGCTTTACATGGTGGGAGCACACTTGGTATAAAATTTACCACTTATTGTTGAGTCCCGAATTTGCATCTTTTCCATACACTTTTCCATACCTTTTTCACTCACTTAAACCTCCCAAATCGTCAATATCATGTGCAAAAGGGTATCTAACATGGTTTTTAATTATGTTTTTGTGTTTTCTATTTGATCTAGATTTTGTTCATTCAGCTGCGGAATCTTTCCACTTTCCGCAGCTGCTGCAACTTTCCGCAGCTATTTTGTGGAAATCTATGCTACAGGTGTCTACAAGGGAAACGAGCCACATGGGCAGGCTAGGAATGACGTGGACATGGTTCGTGTCCTATTGGTTCAAGAAAACTCGTCCAAAGAAGCCGCGGTCAAAGGCGTCCACGTGGAGGTCAACTATGGAGTTTCATGTCGGCCGGACTCTGTTTCGTGGCACATAAACATCCATACGGCCGTTTCTAAGCTTGCGGAGGTTAAATGGACATCTGTGCAGAGCTCTGGAGTTGAATTCAAGCATCCACCTTCCGTAGATTCACTTTCCAACACGGCCATACTCCTATATCCGTGGACGTAGTGGTCTACGTGCTCTCTGCCATCACGAACTTTAGGAGACAGTTACAGTTTATTGTTATATATAGAGTGTTTGCATACGCACATAAAGTTAGTTGTGAGTTGTCAGTTGATAGTTGATGTTCGTGAATAAACTCTGTTATCTTTTAGTCTGCTTTGTAGTGATTACGCTGCCCTTGAGCCGTAACACTACCATTCTGTAATGAACTGCTTGTTAATATGAGAAGACTCTGTTTTTCAACTTAATTCGTGTTTGAGGATTGTTACCAAGGCTGTGTAGAGGGCCCCTGCTCAGCTAAGGTTTTGTGTATTAGTGTACATTTCTCATTTCATTTCTTTTAAAAGTCATTGTATCATAATCCATCCATATGTTCATACTTTGTAGTTGTTTCATTTCTGTTTATACATTTCCATAATTTCCATTTCATTTCTGTTTTTCATGTTTTTATGATTGTTAATCACTGATCAGTTTTCTTGATTGCAGGTTTAGATAGACAGCCCGGGCATTTTTCATAGTATTTTGACTAATGACATGAAACTAACATTGTTCTGCTGCTAGTTTTCTTTTCATAGCTTTTGTTTAACTTCAGTTTTTCTTTGTACATTTCAGTTTTGCTTATCTGATTCAGTAGTTAAATTTAGATATATTAAGCTGCTCATAGCGTCTTCAGTTGCCTCCGAAAGCCACAGCTGGACTGATGGTGAGGGACTGCATTATGAAATGTGTAGTTTAGTATTAGTTTCTTTTATGCAAATTTATATATATTAAGCTGCTCATAGCGTCTTCAGTTGCCTCCGAAAGCCACAGCTGGACTGATGGTGAGGGACTGCATTATGAAATGTGTAGTTTAGTATTAGTTTCTTTTCTGCAAATTTAGATATATTAAATCATGTATGACATCTTCATTTGCCTCCGAAAGCCACAGCTGGACTGATGGCGAGGGATTGAATCATGAGTATATGGTTTAGTATTAGTTTACTTTCTGCAAATTAAATATCAGTTACACAAGTTGTTTATGATTACTTCCGAAAGTCATAGCTAGTCTAATGATGAAGGGTCAGAAAATGAATTGATGTAATCTGATTTAGATTTATTTTGTTGCAATTTCAAATTTCCATAAGCATAGTTTCTTTTGTGTTTAGTTGGCAGCAAGAATAGTTTGGTTTTCATGTTCACTAGTTTACTGTTTTGATTCATTAGATTAGCAGCACCTTTTCATTTCAGCAGTACACTTTTACTTTCTTTCAAGTCTTGACATTGTAATTTTAAATTTGCTTTTAAAGTTTCAAGTTGGTAAATCATTATAGGGGATATCACTTCCTTGAACAAATATAACCAAACTTGTTTTCATTTTAGAATTTCCATTTCACCTTAGAAAAACCAAAAACGACAAAAAGTTAAGAAATAGGTTATCTTGCACATATAGTGCGCCGCACTTCATCAGCTTACGATTCCCGTATTGACAAATTAAATGCAGCAATTTAGGACACACTAAATTGACCAAACATTTTGGCGCCGTTGCCGGGGAAGTGTAACTAGGTAGCCAATTTCTTAAAAAAAACATAAAATCATAAAAGAAGGGAAAACTTGATAACTTCTTGAAGTATGCTCTCCTCTTGCACCTAGTGTGATCTGGAGGATCAGAAAAGAGAGTTATTGGTTTAGTAATTTCTTAAGTATGCTCTCTTCTTGCACCTAGTGTAATCTGGAAGATCAGAAAGAGAATTATTAGCCCAACTTTTTTTAAAAAATAAAAAAAAATGACATGCATAGAGCAAGAGATTCTAGGGGAAGGTTTATAGCTAAAGCCAAGAGTTCGATTTTCACAACTCCATCTTCTTCAAGGCATAGACCAGATTCACCACCATCTACCCCTAGCCTTAAGATTCTTGGAAGTCAAGGAACAACTGAATTAGAGGATTCTCCTATACCACCTACTAAAACCCACTTAGAAAACAAAGAGACTTTCTCTCATCCTTCCTTGGTAGAAGAACTAGAGGACTATAAGGACTCTAAAGAAAATATCATGGCAGAGGAAGTAATAAATAGAGGTGGAGGTAGAAGAGGAGAAGATAATGGAGATAACAATGGTGAAGGAAATGATGGTAGAAATAGGGACAATTTGCTTGGATTCCCTATTGCAAGTCGTATTGGGTAACTGAGCCGTCAAGTTTTTGTCCCCTTTCTTGCTCTATGCCTCTGAGATCGGAAATTTGATGATTAGTATTGATGGGCGCAACTAGTAGTTGTAGGTAGCCAATGTATAGGTTTTTGTCATTCTGGCGTGTGCTTTAGAATAGAAATGAGTTGCCCTGTAGCCATGATTAATCTTCATGACATGGAAACAAAAACCCAACATCGATTCAGTTATGTATATTGTATCGGCTAGGCCTACGCTGCAAAGAAAAATACTGCATCTTTGGTAGTTACTCAACATTTAAACAACCAGGGGGCACAACTTCTCTCCCGCGAGAACCCTACCGAATCCACACCTGCAACTGTCTTTCTGCCTCCTTATGGGATTAGTGATCGTTTTCCTCCCATAAGCTCCTAATTCAATGAGATGAACGCGACATCTAGGTTCGCATTTTCATAAATTGTTAAGGCATAATGCGGCTGGTATTTTTTTATTGTATGCTTGGAGTAACGCACCCTATTGGAACTACAAGAGAGAGATGATAAAATTAATGTATAGGTTATGCATCGTTAGCACCGGGACCGTATGAATTCTGTGTGATTGACTTTCGGTTCTACCACTTTTATCACTTGAATCACCAAAAATTACAATTCCACTCTATTGATTCGCAGGGGAAAAGCACAAATTGTAATATAGACCAAAACTTAACCCGATAATTATCATATTTGGTTCCTATAACATCTGCAAGATACAAAGGCGCATAAAATATGAACCCTATGAACTACACGATCTATTGCAGAGGAAATCATAATGGCATTGAGGGCTTTTAAGATAGTTCGATATTTGTGCAATTCTTCCAAAGCTAACCATACATACTCATGTACAATTTCCCAGCAAACTTGAAAAAATAAATGGTAAAACCATTAGTCCCAGGAGCATTATTGCGAGGAATTCCTTTGAAAATAGCCCCCGCCTCTTCCTTTTCTTCCTGCAACAAGGAAACATTCTATTCCTTAGTGACTAAGCTAGGTATATGAGTTGTGATGTTGTGGATTGCTTTTGTTCTAGTAGTATTCCTTTAAAGTGATAGATGAGTTCTTGGGTAGTCTCTTGATAGTTGCAAAGTTTTTCCCTAGCAAAATTTTTAATAGAAGTAATCCTATGATGGTTCCTCTATTGTAGGATTGATTTATGGAAGTAAGAAGTATTCATTTCTCCTTCTTTTAGCCAATGAATTCTCGACTTATACTACCAAAAAATTTCATCCTGTTTATGAGCTCTTCCAGCTGATTAAGTGTTCTTGCCTCCTCTCAATGAGGTCATCATATCTGCAGTTTGAAATTGCTTCTTGTTGTATGTCTACCATTTTTTTGCTCAGGCTTAGTTTTTTCTTCTAATATATTTCCAAATTTGGATTTAATCTAGCATTTCAATTACCATTTTGATGTGCTTTAGTTTTTTTTGTAGCTTGAACATGTGAGAGCCTTCGAGGCCTTGCTTTTCAACCCACCATTTTTCGATGTTGTCCTCAAAGTCGACATGCTACAACCATAATTTTTCAAATCATAAATGACACTTACAAGGAACTAATTAGATATTTATATTAAGATAGATCATCCAGTGGTTATATCCATGGCTTGGAGAAATTGATGCATCCATGAAAATGTCCCAATTGAGAATGGAATCTGCGAAAATGAAACATTCGAACATAGTTGTGCCTTGTTGGTCTCCTCCCTTGTGGTTAATCCAAGTGGATGTCCCATTGAGAAAAATCAATTCAAGTACAAACTAATTAGATAGAAGCTCCTGGAATTTAATTAAAGTAGTATCAAGGCATTATACCCCTCGCTCTCTTTTGCCATAGAATTCAGTTTCGTTATCCATCTCCTGCACATGGATATCCATCCATCCATCAAAGACTCATATATTTAACCCAATAACTCCTTGGAAATGTTGGAGATGGTGTTAGAATATATATTATAAGTCATTAGTCCATGTTTATGCTCAATTTATTCATAAGCTAAGGCCAAATTTGCAAATTGAGAAATCGTTTCCATTAAATTTGTCGATTTCCCATTATAAGCCTATATGAGAAACTTAATAAGTTGTAGTAAACTTATGGGTCCTCATGGGATCAATCACTCACTCATTTTTGAAACTCTAATTGTAACTTAATAATTCCCTATATTGTCGTTGTCCCGTGTTTGTTCCTCAGAGGAGCTCGATGGAGGTCAATTCATATATCACTATAAGATGCAGGGACCAATATTTTCCTATTGAGATCATTCTAAAATGGATGGCATAACTATTGGAAAATTTTCCCAGAAAATCACCCTTGGCTTTTCCATCCGTGAAATATGCAAATAAGGTATCAACAATGTAGTCCTTACAAACAGAGCAGACCGGGTTTTTCACCAACCGATAAATTATGGGAGCTGGGTTTGTCTCCTTGTTGGTCAACACATGTGATAGCTACTCCCAAGAAGTGATGCTCAACTGAAAGGAATAAAAAAATTTATCATTCAACAATTTTTTTCCCTAGGAAAAATGGCACGAATTATTATTAATGATACACTCTACGATTCGGTCATTTTATGGGATCACCGATTGGGAAATGCAATCGAAATGGCCATTTGGCTGCAATGGAAAGTTAATTAAAGCTTCTATTGGCATAAAACTACATTTCAACACAGCTTTATTGAATGGGGCTAGGGAAAAGGATCCCATTTTTGACATAGGGGATGAGGATCGCTCATAACAAATAGATGTTGAAGTGCCCACTGCCAAGAACACATAGACACCTATTTTGAATAGTGTTTCCAACTCCAAGAGCGAAATTGATGGGGGAGACCAAAATTTCAATATATAATGTGATGGGAAAGTTGCTAGCAATAATTGATCAGGTCTTAATAAAAAATCCCCATACACTCAAGAAGTCAAGTTTGAATCCTGCTTGTATAAGCCCGCAGTCGAACATTGCCTAATCTGGATCCTAGTTTCGAGGGTTGCATGATATCACATATATTAAGTAGTTGTATATTTCTTCTTCTGAATTCAACTAGTCAATTATAGAGTTTCTCCTCCACCAGTCCTATGCCTACTAAAGTCACTATGCTTCAATTTATGAATGGAGATTCACCGAAACAGAACGCTTTGGGTGCACCTGGCTGCTCAGCATTATGCCATTTCATTTCCCGGGTCTAACAATGTAATTCATTTCAAGAATCGGAATTCATAGTTTGGATTAGACCACTCTTTCTGATAAGGTATGTCCCACTTCGATCCAATAACTCATAGCATGTCTCTCCACTAAGGACAGTCATTTAGAAGGAAATATCAGATGTGTTCGTTAGTGGTTGGCATTTTTCAAAATTTTAAACAAGGACCTAAGGGAGGGATGCTCGTTGTTGGGCGCCCTCCCCTCCACCTCAACTGTTGACATGTAAAGCAACATGGAGGTTGTACGACACTTTCCCATTTCAACTAACCACGCGTCATGGTAGGTGACAGCCTTAAATGCGAGTAAATGGTATAGGTTTAGGGTTTGGTCTGGAGGTTTATCCATGGTGACCATTTACCCCTATTCATTATTTCTTAGGCCTGAAGTATGGTCATTCACCTCCACTGGTGGTGGTGGCTGCGGGTTCTAGAACCTACGCGACCTATCTGCTAATCCTGAATACTGTAAGTTGCTTCGTTGCCTGCCATTGTTGGTTGGTTTTTTTGGCTATGTCGTGAACCTATTCATCGATTCTGCCATTATTGTGTTGTTAGGTTTGAAGGTTTGTGAGGTTCTGAAAATTGATGGTCACTGCTCGTTCCTGTTCTTGTATGTGAAGTCTGTCATTACATCTGCCATTGCTCTAATGATGGACCGCCAAGATATCGATTGTTGTCCGCCTGGGTTTCGGTCTACATGCTCTGTTTGGTCGAATTCTTCAGGGTTTGGCATCAACCTCTCGAATTCTTTAGGTTTGTCATCAACCTCTAGAATTCGCAAAATGTTAACTCTGTTTATGCCATTTTTGTTTATAAAATTTTAATTTTCTTGTTTTTTGCAAGTCTTTTCTTCAATGGTTGGCATTGGCGAGGTTTGGGGAGGCGTTGTGGTGGCTTCTCTATAACCTCGGCGATGGCACTCTACAACCTCTACACTTCTCGGTGACCTCTGGTAGGATTCGCAATCCTACCAATCATTCTATGTGTTTTTTAACACTTATTCCCTATGTTTTTAAACACTTTCAATCGTTGTTTGGTGGAATTTAGCTCTTCTTGTTGTTTTTTCAGTGGAATTTAGCAATGCTTGACATATATATGTGGATATTATATGTGTTCTATGTTTGACTGGTTATCTGTGGGTTTAGGGTTTGGTTGCTTTCAAGAGTCAATATCAAGAAATTTGTGGGTGTTCTATGGAATTTAGCTCTTATATGTGTTCTATGTTTCACTGGTTATCTGTGGGTTTAGGGTTTGATTGCTTGTAAGAGTCAATATCAAGCAATTTGTGGGTTTATAAACGAGTTCGGTGGAATTTAGTTGTTACATGTGTTCTATGTTTCACTGGTTATCTGTGGGTTGAGGGTTTTGTCTCTTATAAGAGTGAATGAATAGCCTTTTGTGGGTTTATATGTGTTTAGTGGAATTTATCATTTTATGTGTTCTATGTTTGACAAGTTATCTGTGGGTTTAGGTTTTGGTTTCGGCTGCCTCTCTTGGCAATATACTAGAGGTTTCTTTGATGGGTATGTATTCTTGGTTATCTGTGGGTTTAGGGTTTTGTTTCGGTTGCCTCCCCTGGCAATATGTTGGAGGCTTCTTTGATGGGTATGTATTCCTTTGGCTAATCTAATGATTGCTCTTTTTGTCTCGTGGGAAATAAAT
The DNA here is from genome assembly GCA_034641835.2 of Pinus albicaulis. Lineage (NCBI taxonomy): Eukaryota > Viridiplantae > Streptophyta > Pinopsida > Pinales > Pinaceae > Pinus > Pinus albicaulis. Next base: position 1,062,376,710 of record CM076572.1, read on the forward strand.
TCCCGTGAAGCTACTGACACTTACCCCATTTCGATTTCAATTCCAATAATTGTATCCATTTTAAATCTTGTGGAGACTTAGTGCACCTAACTCTGTGGGAATTGAACAGAGACCCACACAATATTTTAGATTATGGGCGATGTCCTGAAAACAGTGATACTCACTGGTTTCGATTCATGCTCTTCCAACACTGATTATTGTGGTATCTTATTCATGAACTTTGGAATCTCAAATTGAGCTCCCTTACTGTTCCATTTTGTTTTTGAATTTATTTCATGGAGTTCATTAGTTAGAATTATTCCACCTTTTTTTACATCCTATTATTCCATGAATGCATCTCTAAAAGAATTACAGGTCTTGATGACACTATCATCAAGGTTATTGAACCACATTCTAACTTATTCTCATGAAAGGGGAAAATGTTTCATCACTGATCTTTAGGGTTGTCTTTTAATTCATGCTCTTCCAACACATCTTGGAATTTTTCAATGTGTTCCTACCTGTTAAACATTTTTCCCTTTGGGAAGTCATTTACTGTCTTTTTTAGGCATGTCATGTGAGGCTCCTTGGATAGATGATAAATCCAATGCCTTGTACATATTTCTCTTCCATTAATTCATGCCTACTATAGGGTTTGGTTGCTTGTAAGAGTCAAGGAATATGCTTCTTCAATCATGAAGGATTTCAAGGCTTTTTCTTCAGTCAAGATTGAGAAACATTTTTAATTAATACTTTTGATTTTTGCAATGTATCTTCAAATATTAACCCATCAATAATGTTGAAGTGTAATCTTCTTGATTCGGGCAAGGTCATTGCTGCATTAGTGCATTGATCTTCAAGGTTCTGTTATTTATTTTTTCGTAGCCTTCAAGTTTATTGTAGGGTTATATGTTGCACTCCCTTAACAGAGTTTATATGTTTATTGTAGTTTATTATAGGGTTATATGTTAATGGAACTTGAACTCCCTTACTGTTCCATTCTCTTTTTGAATTTATTTAATGGTTAACAGAGTTTATATGTTTATTGTAGTTTATTATAGGGTTATATGTTAACAGAAATTGAACTCCCTTACTGTTCCATTCTCTTTTTTAATTTATTTCATGGTTAACAGAGTTTATATGTGTATTGTAGTTTATTATAGGGTTATATGTTAACAAAAATTGAACTCCCTTACTATTCCATTCTCTTTTTGAATTTATTTCATGGTTAATAGAGTTTATATGTTTATTGTAGTTTATTATAGGGTTATATGTTAACAGAAACTGAACTCCCTTACTGTTCCATTCTCTTTTTGAATTTATTTCATGGTTAACAGAGTTTATATGTTTATTGTAGTTTATTATAGGGTTAGATGTTAACAGAAATTGAACTCACTGATTTTAATTCATGCTCTTCCAACACTAATTATTGTGGTAGCTTATTCATGAACTTTGGAATCTGAAATTGAACTCCCTTACTGTTCCATTCTGTTTTTGAATTTATTTCATGGATTTCATTATTTAGAAGTCTTCCACCTTTTTTTACATCCTATTGTTCCATGAATGCATCTCTAAAATAATTACAGGTCTTTATGCAACTATCATCAATGTTATTGAACTGCATTCTAACTTCTTCTCATGAAAGGGGAAAATGTTTCATCACTGATCTTCAAGGTTGTCTTTTAATTCATGCTCTTCCAACACATCCTGGAATTTTTCAATGTCTTCCTACCTGTTATACATTGTTCCCTAAAAATTTGGGAAGCCATTTACTGTCTTTTTTAGGCATGTCATGTGAGGTTCCTTGGATAGCTGAGAAATCGAATGCCTTGTATAGAATTCTCTTCCATTAAGTCATGCCTACTATAGGGTTTGGTTTCTTGTAAGAGTCAAGGAATAGGCTTCTTCAATCTTGAAGGATTTCAAGGCTTTTCTTCAGTCAATATTGAGAAACAATTTTAAATAATACTTTTGATTTTTACAATGTATCTTCAAAGATTAACTTATCAATAATTTTGAAGTGTAATCTTCTTGATTCGGGCAAGGTCATTGCTGCATTGGTGCATTGATCTTCAAGGTTCTGTTATTTATTTGTTATATGATATGATTTTAGCAGAGAATTGAATGGAAAATGTGATAAAGTATGTTAACAGATTTTATTGAAGGGTTATATGTTGCCATTTTGTAGGCTGTCATTATTTTTTTTTTACATGTAACAGGGAGCTATGTGTTCTGTGTTGTTAGCTAAGTTATGTAGTGTGTAGTGATGTCATCCTATGTGTTCAGGAAAAACTAACAACATACAGTTAAGAATAACTAATAGAACTATTATAAAGAGGTATGCTTTGCAGCATGTTGTGTGTGGATAGATATGTGAGATATGGTTTGTGAAGTATGATGGCAACATTTAAATTATACTTAGTGTAGTAGAAAGGAAATTTGAGATCTATTAAGATATAAAAGTCCAAACATATATTCCATCCAAAAATCCACATCATAATGTGGTTACATCCAAAAACATCTAACACCCTTATTCTTTATGGCGTTGAGAATCATCAGTGCCAAACCCTGAGTTGCCTAATTGAGCCAAGTAGGTTAGCCTTCCTAAGAAGGCTTGATTAGGTTGTGGTTGATTGATGCCATATAATTGAGACAAATTTGTCCCTTCCAACCATGGAGGAATTGAGTACCCATACCTCACACTTGCGTTAAGTGGTGGTGTGTGATGAGCATACATTGAATTCACACCTCCTATGGTAGGAATAAGGCAAGTGGGTAAACCCCCATTTTGATAGTGAGGCACTTGAATGTTTATGAGGTCTTGGAATAATGTTGTATTATTTGGAATATTGTCCAATGTGTTGTACATGTCCCTGGTTTCATTCTCATCAACTATGCTTGCATTTATGTCAACCATATCGGTCATCCCTTATTCCCTTTCAAGAATTTGTTTAGCCTTCCTTGCTTCCTTTTCCTATCTTGACATTTATTTTTGTTTCTCTTTCTCTTGCCTTGCTATCTCTCTTTCAAGCCTTTCATCTGCTTGACGTTGTGCTGCAATAGCCCTTGCTGCCTTATTCTCCTTGGCTTGATCCTTTTTTTTCTGTTTTAATTCCTGAATTTCCATTTTTTTCTTTTCAGACTCAACTAGGAGCTTTATATATTCTTCTAAGGTGAGTAACTATGAACTTCACCCCAAACGAAGACTACTGTGTTGAGAATGCAGCAAGATGATGGAGCTTAGTGAAATGAAGTCGCCTTCACTAAGTGGGCCCGCAGGCAAATTCTGGCGCAAAATCTATTTTTAGACTATGTCTATTTTTAGACATATGGAGCATGTTCCGGGGATTCCAGTAAGAGATTCTTGGAGTATTGGTCATGTTGGTAAAAATAGATGGGAATCTATTTTTTGTGACCTATAGTTCGAAGAGGTCGAAGTCTATTTTTAGACTGCCTCTCCTTAAAATAGGGAAGTCAAATATTATTTACCCTTAATAATATTTGGACTATAAACAGCAGTTTACTCTCTTGGAGCACTTCAGTTCGAGCCATGGAAGTGGCTCATGCATCTGACAGAGGGATCACGTGATTCCCAAGGGTTTGATGGCACATGCATGGTTGACTTCAGTTATGACTTCAGTGGCAGAATTTTGGTGGAGTTAATGAGACAGCTAGTGGAGTTGTGTTCTGTTTATTTTAGTTGAACTGGTTGAGATTAGCTAATCAATTAGTTATGAGTGGAGTGAATTAAATATTATTTAATTCATTAATTAGTAACTCATTATTCAACTCAAGAACACATCAGTTCACTACAATGCATGATCAGTTCAGTGGAGACCAGTGAAAGAGGTCGATGAAAGGGTGGAGTTAGCTATCAGTGGCGACATCAGTTGTGCATGAGATTTGCACCACACTTGGAGGAATTGTCCATGATGATTGCGCAGTCAAGCCAAGGAGATTCTAACCTTGGATCTCTATATATACAGGCCTGGATTGCGCAATAGAGGCAAGGCAATTAGTGGTGAGTTTTGAACCAGTAACCTGTTCAAAACTGAGCTAGATTGTGAGTAACTTCATGAGAAAGTACTGAGTACTTGTGAGGAGTATTGTACTAAGTTTGTTACTTGATTTCTCCATTATAATATACACAATAGCTGCGGGGTTTTCAGCTATAAGCTTTCCCCATAAATACTATGTTAATGTGTATGATGATTTGATGTGTTATCGCTTGATTTATTTTCTGCATGTTTGATGATCTGAGTGGAAGAGATTATGTGTTGCATATAAATTCGAATTGTATGTGATCAGGATAGTCTCGGTGGATAATTGATCATTATTCAGCAAATTTCTACATGGTATCGGAGCTACTAAAGCTTAGATTGATCATCACAGTGATTACAAACTTATTTCGGTAGACAAAGTCTGCATGCGGGCCAGGTAGCCTTCGGATTCATCTTTCTTCAGAAAGTGAACGGTCTGGTAAATGCCCCTTGTAGTCAATCTCTGTGCTAGAAATATTTTTTTCTCATAGATCTAGAGCGGTTGAGCTTTGAGGTGGAATTCGAATTTTGCAGCAGTTTTGTTTTCTTGGTACCGGTGTTGAAAATGTCTTTCAACGGTTTGCGACTCGAATATGATCTTGAAGGCAGTTCGAATTATGTTGCATGGAAGGATCGCATGGAGGTATTATTAGAAGATAATGGTCTTAAGGAGTTCATATATACGGATGTCCAAAAGCTCACTGATCCTGCTGAAGTCGAAGTATGGCAAAAGAAGATGGCGAAATGTCGAAGGATCCTGTTGGAGGGCATCAAGGATCATATTGTATCCAGCCTGCATGGAAAGGATTCTCCATTTTTAATGTGGAAAGCTTTGACGGATCTATTCCAAAGTAAGAGTGACCAAAGGAAGCTAGCGCTCAAAGATAAGCTCAGGAACATCAAGATGGAGAAAGGCGACAATATCGCCAAATACCTCACGAAGTTCACTCAGTGCAGAGATGAGTTGGGAAGTGTGGGGGTGACTGTTGAAGACGAGGACATGGTCGACCTGGCTCTCCTTGGTCTTCCGAAGGCTTGGCACTCATATCAAGATAGTGTCAATGGTCGGGAGAAGCTGCCGGGATGGGAGTGCCTTTGGGCGGATCTCATGCAGGAGGAGATAAGGAGGACTACTCGAGATGGATCTTCATCAAAGGGAGCTGATGAAGAAAACTGCGCTTTGGTTGCCAAAGCAAAGAAGAGGAAGGGTAAGAAAACCTCTCATTCTGGTGCAAATGGCAAGAAGCAGGATATGGTGAAAGTGAAGTGTTTTCACTGCCATGATCACGGACATTATGCTACCAATTGTCCAAAGAAGAAGAAGAACAAGCAAGCGGGAAGATCTGCAGATGGAGAAGCTTTGGCTTCACAGTTCGAGCTTGACTTTTCACTGATTTCATGCTTGGTTTCAAGTGTGCTGGGATCGTTATGGTTCTTGGACAGCGGTGCATCATTTCATATGACGGGAGATCGGGAGTTGTTCTCAGATCTGGAGGACAAAGATTTGGGTGTGCACATCGAGATGGGCGATGATGGTAGATACAGTGCGACTGGTATCGGTACCATATCCTTTCGGAGGGAGTCTGGTAAACCCTTTGTATTGAAGGATGTCATGCATGTACCTGGATTGAAGAAGAACTTGATCTCTGTGGCGATGTTGGAGGATAAGGGGTATGATGTGGTCTTCAGCGAAGGAAAAGCCTTCTTGCGCAGTAAGACTACTGGAGAGACCCGGAAGATAGGGGTTCGAACCAAGAACCTTTATCAGTTGCAGGTAGATGGCTGCGCAGCAATGGCATGCAAGGCGGGAGAAGTGGTGAGCCGGGATGATGAGGGCGAACTGTGGCACAAGAGATTGGGCCACCTTCACCACGGAGCTTTGAAGATTCTGCAGTAGATTTCTACTGGGCTTCCTAAGGGCACTCTTGCACAGTCAGATCAGTGCAAGGGGTGTACCTTGGGGAATTATGTGAAAGCCACCTTTCATGAGAAGGATGGTCGCGCCACGACGATCCTTGAGAGAGTTCACACAGACGTGTGTGGTCCTTTCTCAGTTGCTTCGACAGCAAAGCACAAGTATTATGTGATCTTTGTTGATGATTTCTCTCGAAAGTGCTGGATCTTCTTCATGCAGAAGAAGAGTGATACATTCGCGAAGTTTTGTGAGTTTAAAGCACTGGTCGAGAAGGAGTCGGGGAAGAAGGTGATTGCTCTAAGGAGTGATAACGGTGGTGAATTCATCTCGGCTAAATTCAAGGAGTTCTGCAGCGCAGAAGGGATTTGGAGAGAGCTCATCGCACCCCATAACCCACAGCAGAACGGGGTGGCTGAGCGGAAGAACAGAACGATTGTGGGTGCTGCACGGGCGATGTTGCATGATCAGGGCCTACCCCTTCACTTGTGGGCTGAGGCATGCAATACAACAGTGTATGTGCAGAACCGTTGTCCTCACAAGGTTCTTGGCATGAGTACATCGGAGGAGGCTTATTCTGGCAAGAGGCCTGATATTTCCCATTTGTGGATTTTTGGTTCTCCTGTCTACATGCATGTGACGAAGGATGCGAGAAGGAAGCTGGATCCAACTGCTGAGGTTGGAATATTTGTGGGGTACACTGATACACCTCACAACTATCGGGTGTATTTTTTAGACAGTCGAAAGACTGTTGTGCGACGGGATATAAAATTTCAGGAGGAGAAAGCCATGCGGTGTTCGCTTGAGAGGGAGCTACACTTGCATGCAGATGAGGAGCTGTTAGTTCCTAAGGAGGAGCTTCCGGATGTGGATCAGCCACAAGAGGAGGTTCAGGAGGTGGAAGAAACCACCCAGGCAGCGCCAACCATTAGAGGGCGCATGCGCACTACAAAAGCTGAGCGACTGGCTCGGGATGCAGAGAAGGTTGTAGGACCACCTACAGCACAGCGCAGACAGAGACAGTCACCGGATCGGTACACTGGATACATGGCTCTTGTGAGTCAATGTGTTGTGACGGAGCCATCCTCTTTTGAAGAAGCTGTGGAGGAACCCGCATGGGTTGATGCCATGATCGAAGAATATGATTCGATCGTCAGGAACAGTGCATGGGAGATTGTCCCAAGACCGGTGGGGAAATCAGTGGTGGGTTCGCGATGGATCTACAAAGTGAAGCAGGCGGCTAACGGGAGTGTGGAGAAGTACAAGGCGAGATTTGTCGCCCATGGCTTTTCACAGATCGAGGGGATCGATTATGAGGAGACCTTTGCACCTGTCGCAAGGTACTCTTCCATACGGACGATCCTTTCTCTCTCAGCGCAGATGGGGTGGCACATTCATCAGATGGATGTGAAGACTGCGTTCCTCAATGGAGTTATTGAGGAGGAGGTGTACATAGAGCAGCTTGAAGGTTTCGAGATCTTCAACGGTGAGTCGCATGTGTGCCGACTCAAGAGAGCACTGTACGGGCTGAAGCAAGCACCTCATGCTTGGTACACTCGGATAGACAACTACTTCACCGGGCTTGGATTCTCCAAGAGTGAGGCGGATCCAAACCTGTACCAGATTGTGGTGGAGGGGAAGCTGTTGATCATCGTACTGTATGTAGATGATCTGATTTTGACTGGCGATGAGCAGTTGATACTTTCATGCAAGGAGGATCTTGCACGAGAGTTTGAGATGAAGGACTTGGGCATCCTTCATTATTTCTTGGGATTGGAGATTTGGCAGCGTAGCGGAGGACTGTTTGTTTCTCAGGGAAAGTATGCCCGGGAGATTCTGGAGAGGTTCAACATACAAGGCTGCAAGCCTGTTGACACTCCTTTTCCTGGTGGTTGGAGGAAGGAGGATGCTACTTCAGCGGAGGTAGTGGATGCCACTATCTATCGACAGTTGGTGGGGTCGCTTATGTATCTGGTCAATACACGACTTGATATATGCTATGCAGTTAACCTGCTTTTGCAAGCTATGGTTAAGCCTACCAAGCTTTTTTGGAAGGCAGGCAAGCATGTATTGCGCTATATTAGAGGCACATCGGGATATGGTCTATGGTACAGACAGGAGGATGGAGCAAAGCTTTCTGGCTTCACTGATGCAGATTGGGCAGGGAGTCCAACGGACTGGAAGAGCACATCTGGAGGAGTTTTTAGCATTGGGTCGACAGCAGTTTCCTGGTACAGCAGGAAGCAGAGATCCGTGGCACTCAGTTCAGCAGAGGCCGAGTACATGGCAGCTAGCTTGGCTGCATGCGAGGCTATTTGGATGAGGAAGATCCTCGTTGGATTGTTCGAGTTGCATTTGGAGCCTACAGTGATCTACTGTGATAACCAGAGTTGCATTAAACTCTCGGCTAATCCAGTATTTCATGATAGGTCCAAACACATCGACATCAGGTACCATCATATCAGAGATTGTGTTCGGCGGAGAATCATGATGCTTTCATATGTTCCCACGGAGGATCAGGATGCCGACATCCTGACGAAGGCGCTCACCAGGAGCAAGTTCGAATTCCACAGAGGCAGGATAGGGGTTGCAGATAATCCATATCTTGCTGAGAGGGAGTGTTGAGAATGTAGCAAGATGATGGAGCTTAGTGAAATGAAGTCGCCTTCACTAAGTGGGCCCGCAGGCAAATTCTGGCGCAAAATCTATTTTTAGACTATGTCTATTTTTATACATATGGAGCATGGTCCGGGGATTCCAGTAAGAGATTCTTGGAGTATTGGTCATGTTGGTAAAAATAGATGGGAATCTATTTTTTGTGACCTATAGGTCGAAGAGGTCGAAGTCTATTTTTAGACTGCCTCTCCTTAAAATAGGGAAGTCAAATATTATTTACCCTTAATAATATTTGGACTATAAACAGCAGTTTACTCTCTTGGAGCACTTCAGTTCTAGCCATGGAAGTGGCTCATGCATCTGACAGAGGAATCACATGATTCCCAAGGGTTTGATGGCACATGCATGGTTGACTTCAGTTAGGACTTCAGTGGCAGAAGTTTGGTGGAGTTAATGAGACAGCTAGTGGAGTTGTGTTCTGTTTATTTTAGTTGAGCTAGTTGAGATTAGTTTAACTAGCTAATCAATTAGTTATGAGTGGAGTGAATTAAATATTATTTAATTCATTAATTAGTAACTCATTATTCAACTCAAGAACACATCAGTTCACTACAGTGCATGAACAGTTCAGTGGAGACCAATGAAAGAGGTAGATGAAAGGGTGGAGTTAGCTATCAGTGGCGACATCAGTTGTGCATGAGATTTGCACCACACTTGGAGGAATTTCCCATGATGATTGCGCAGTGAAGCCAAGGAGATTTGAACCTTGGATATCTATATAGACAGGCCTGGATTGCGCAATAGAGGCAAGGAAATTAGTGGTGAGTTTTGAACCAGTAACCTGTTCAAAACTGAGCTAGATTGTGAGTAACTTCATGAGAAAGTACTGAGTACTTGTGAGGAGTATTGTACTGAGTTTTTTACTTGATTTCTCCATTATAATATACACAATAGCTACGGGGTTTTCAGCTATAAGCTTTCCCCATACATACTGTTTTAATGTGTATGATGATTTGATGTGTTATCGCTTGATTTATTTTCCGTATGTTTGATGATCTGAGTGGAAGAGATTATGTGTTGCATATAAATTCGAATTGTATGTGATCAGGATAGTCTCGGTGGATAATTGATCATTATTCAGCAAATTTATACATACTGGGTGTTCTTTGCTTCTTTTTCATTGACATATTTCTATTGGTAGCTTTACGAACTGCCCAAGTAACTTCTCCCTCCCTCCCACCTGCATGTCATTGCTTGGCACTTCAGTATCCATGGCACTTGATTGAACTATATTGTTTTCTTCATCTGGTGCCTCATTATGTCCTCCATCTTCTTCAATTGATCTATTTTCCACAAACAAATGAACAATTTCACTGTTCAATTCAGCCACTTGTGAAGGCATGTTCATGCTTTGTTCATTGGTTCTTGAGACACTTTGTTCGTTCAAATTAATCATGGCTTCTGCCAACCATGATGGTGGGTTTACTTGGCTAGGCAATGTCAATTGGTCATTTTCAATTTCATTGACAATATCAGCAATTTGATTTTCAACTACAGTTGCATTAACAATATCAGCATTTTCATTCTCAACTACATCTGCATTAAGAATATCAACAATTTCATTTTCAACAAAATCTGCATTGTCAACTGCATGTTCAACAGTGTGATTAACAATATTAGTAGCAAGATTTCCATCTGCATCAGTTGATAGAACAACCTCCATGTTGCCATCAATTTGTTGACAGGTATATTATGTTTCACATACCTACTCATCATCATCAGCATATAATTGTCCTTGAGAGAGGGAAATTATATTATCAGCTGCAACCACATCAGCATGTTCATGTTCTTCTTCTTGCACTTCATGCTCTTCTTCCTGGCCATCCACATGGAAATCTTGGCTACAAGCAGTATCATGCATAAGAGCGTCATAATTTAGTGGCCATATTCCTATCCTCCTAAAGCCAGCCTTGATATTTGATGGTGTCAGAGCCCTTTTAAAAGCCTTACTTGCAAGCTATGCTAACTCGAACATTTTCACCTCAACCCCTGGATTCTTTTCCATCCATACAACACATTCTGACCTGAAATAGTTCTTGAAAGGGCCAAACACACTAACATCAAGGGGTTGCAATCTGTGAGTGGTATGAGCGGGCAATGTTAAAAGGTCAATGCCCAAATTGTTTTCTCCCTCACTTTTTTGTACAACCATGTGGCTTCCATGGCCATCTAATATAAATAGGTGTTTGTTATTAGGTGAGACACCACCTGGCATAGATGCAACAAAGTGGCAAAGCCAATTTAAAAAAAAAAAATTTAGTCATCCATGCATGGGGATGTGCAGCCATGCATGCTCTAGGTTCATAGTTTTGTATATAATTTTTCAATTGATTTTTACCTTTGAATAGATAAGATCCTGGGATTGAAGAACCAATTTCATTCACACAACATAAAATGGTTATCCGCTCCCTACTCTTAGGAAAAATATTTGGTATGTTTCGGCTGCCTCTCTTGGAAATTACCCTCATGCCACAATTCCTTCCTGCCTGTAAAATTGTATATATGGTCTGCACCATAAGAATGTTCATCGTATGCACTAGAAATAGTGTCATAGAACTTACATACAACTGCAGGGCGCAAATTTAATGCTCTATCTCTGTCAAGGCCCTCAGTTGTATGCAATACAAGGTATGGATGCCTTTTTTTAAACCCAAACCATCATGATTTACCAGGAAACCCATATTTGAATGGGTTTGGCCTCCCTTGACAGATTTGAGCAACTGTGGATTTGAGTTGTGTCAACTCTAGCCCATGTCCCAATTGGCCCATTTATTTACACCACTCAACCACCTCGAACTCCTCCTCTTCAATCATAACTGTAACAGGCCCTCTACGTTTGGTGTGAGTGAACCCATTTATCCAATAATGTATTGATGAGGGAGGAATAATATGCTTCTTTGCAGATGCCCGAACAGAATATCCATTAGACACTATGTCATCAATTGCAGCTAACATTTCTTCTTTTGTACAACCTCTTATAGCGCTGATATTTTTAGTTGAAGTTGCGCCTTGGACTATGGTTGACAGTGGCTCTGTGACTGATGGTGCCACAACAACAGCTTCAGCCACATGGTCATCCTCAACAACATTACTTGGAGCATTTTTGACATTGAGATCACCTGTTCTTTCTTCATCTGATGAAGTGCATCGCATCTGGGCACCCCTGGTCACTCTTCTGCCACTTCTCCTTGCAAAAGCTACATAACTCACTCATGCCATGGATACAACTACCTGCATAATTATTGCATGCATTTAGTTATTTAGTTTGTGTATTATTCCATGCATTTAGTTAAGAATAATTGAAAATAATGTTTTCATATAGAGAATACAACTTCTATGCACAACTATTGCAGATAGATATGTTAACTTCAAATGCTACAACTTCTATGTTCAACTACTGAGATATTTTCCACGGGCTTTTATGCTAAGCTACTCATATTTTGTTTTTGGTTATGTTTTGTTTTTGGTCATTTGTTTCTAGCTTCTAATATCTATCTTTGTCTAATCTTTGTGTCATTTGAAGTCATTATGTACCCCGAAGATGAATTGGGTAAGTTAAAATGATTGGGTAAATTTGAATTCCAATCTGATCTTTGTGTCATTTGAAGTCATTTTGTACCCTGAAGCTGAATTGGGTAAGTTCAAATGATTGGGTAAGTTCCACTATGCATTGTGACTCTAAATTTTTTGAATCCATCAAATGTTACAAACTGTGGAAAAAAATCAGGTATTGAGGTGTTGAATTTATAAAATCTATAATATGTTTTAGTTTCAATTGCAATGCTTCCTTATTCACCAAAATAAATTACCATCTTACATAACAGGTTCACTATAAACCTCTTGTAGAGATTTTTTGCAATTCTGTTTTGGGGAAATTTAACATACACACTATCTTTAAAAAATTGAATCTTGCCTAGGCATAGGCATTGGGATGAATCTGTGTTTAACTATAAACGAGTTTTGTTCTTTGTCCTGTTCTTTTTCATCTGTAGCTGATTTGGGCAAGTTCATGAGATAGCAAGAGTTCCACTGTGCACTGCCTTTATATTTTTTGGATACAGAACATTCTGATCATAGTAACTGAATTCATCAACCTATTAAGGGACAATTCTCTTTACTAGTTCAACTAATCTAGGTGACTATTTTCCATGGGAATCTAAATTTTTTAAATCCATCAAATGTTACAAATTTCTTTGTTCTGTTAATTTTCATTTGTAGCTGAATTGGGAAAGTTCATTAGATAGCAAGAGTTCCACTGTGCACTACCTTTATATTTTTTGGATACAAAACATTTTGATCATAGTTATTAAATTCATCAACCTGTTAAGAGACATTGCTCTTTACTAGTTCAACTAATCTAGGTGACTATTCGCCAAGGGACTCTAAATTTTTTGAGTCCATCAAATGTTACAAATTGTGGCAGTAGATGCAATAGTGGGGTTTGGGTAGTTTTATGGGATGTCTGATTGATGGATATATAGTTCTACAGCCTGCCTGTTTGTGTGTCTATCTGAAGCTATTCCCATTTTGTTCCCACTGTTGAGATTAGTGATCCTAGGGGTGTTCATCCCATACAAAGGGTGTACCTTTCTTTAGGAGGTAAGTTAGAGGATGATAAACTCCTGCCCTGGCTGTGTAAAGGTACTTATATTTATTCCCCTCGAACACTTTATTTCCTGGGGCCACCTTTACTAAATACCCCAAAGGAACAAAAAGAGAAAAGAAGGTCCTCCCCTCGAATGAACAGAGATGATTAGGCTTAGTTGCAGATCGGCCTAACAGGTTGATGGAGGTTCAAATCTAGGTGACTATTTTCCAAGGGACTCTAATTTTTTTGAATCCATTAAATGTTACAAACTGTGGCCAAAACTCAGGGATTGAGTTGTTGTTTATGAAATCTATATTATGTTCACTCAAAGAATAACAGGTTCACTCAAAGAATATAATTATATTGTTTATTATTTTGCACAAAAGCTTCAATTTTGGGCCAATAATTCATGTCACTCTACTTTGTGGGAGGCATTCAATTTGAGGTGCATTATTTGAGTTCCTTTTGTCATAAACTCGGCCTATGTTTCTACTATCATGTTTTTTTTTTTAAATAAACAACCCTCTTGTTGTTGTGCTGCAACAATTAATGTTTTACAATGTCTTGAATTCAACAATTAATGTTTTACAATGTCTTGAATTCAATCTCCCATTGGGATGAATCTGTGTTCAACTATTAACCTCTTGTAGAGATGGAAATTGTTTTGCATTCAATCTCCCATTGGGATGAATCTGTGTTCAACTATTAATCTCTTGTAGAGATTGTTTGCAATTCTGTTTTGGGGAAATTGTTTTGAGTTCAATCTCCCATTGGGATGAATCTGTGTTCAACTATTAACCTCTTGTACAGATTGTTTGCAATTCTATTTTAGGGAAATTGTTTTGAGTTTAATCTCCCATTGGGATGAATCTGTGTTCAACTATTAACCTCTTGTAGAGATTGTTTTCAATTCTGTTTTGGGAAAATTATTTTGAGTTCAATCTCCCATTAGGAATAATCTGTGTTCAACTATTAACCTCTTGTAGAGATTGTTTGCAATTATTTTTTGGGGAAATTGTTTTGAGTTCAATCTCCCATTGGGATGAATCTGTGTTCAACTATTAACCTTTTGTAGAGATTGTTTGCAACTCTGTTTTTGGGAAATTGTTTTCAATTCAATCTCCCATTGGGATGAATTTGTGTTCAAAGAAAAATAGAAAAAAATATACAATTTCATGAAAATTAAAATTTTAAGAAAACTGAAATAAAAAATCGGAAATGAAAATAAAATTGTAAGAAAGCTAAAATAAAGACTCATAAATTAAAATAAAATTGTAACAAAAATGTGTTATAATTGAGAAAACTAAATAAAATTGTAAGAAAAATGTGCTATAATTTGAGAAAACTAACCTGAATATACTGTGAAATGTTTTGGGATGTGTTCTATTCTGGGTTGTCTCCAAGGCTGGGTGTGTTCTGTGCTGGGTTGTCTCCAAGGCTGGTGAATAGTTTGAATCTGAAACATGTAACTGCAGTAGTGGTTTAACTTCTTTTATAGTTTTTTGCAGTTGAATTTTATTGGTGACAATGATGGACATGGATTGCAATGGCTTCATTTTGCATGTGTAATCAGGATTGAATTTAATGTGATCTAATGGCTAGGAATTTGTTTTTGTTGATCCATGTGCTTTGATATGTTTTTCCAGAAATCATTTATTGAATTTATTGGGTGGGTGTCATTTATTGTACACAGTGGGTTTAAATGTTGTTATTGGGTGAGTGCCATTTATTGAACACAATGGGTTTAAATGTTGAATAACACAACAATTATGGTTGACATACATTTATTTTTATTATGTGCAGGTATTGATATTTACTTCTCATACACAGCATCAGGGCTGATCAGATGGGTTGAAGTGACTAGCTTTTTGCACTTATTAACTCAACCATTTTGGAAGGAAAAATGGTTTTATGAGTTTTCTAGTTGACATGATAGGATTTGCAATCTTGATACTTATTAAACTATTTATGGACAGTTGTGGGATATTTATGGACAATTGTGGGCCCAGTCAATTACTTGGGAAATTTTGGACTTAATTTAATATATATTTGAACTTCAAGTTATTTCTTTATTTTTAATTATTGGTTGCATATATATCTATTTTTGGTGGGTTGATGGGACCAGTTCTATAACAATTACTAGTCCCTGCACAACATTAGACATCTCTCCCCTAACCAAGTGAGTACACTTTTTGTGAGGTTTTTCAAATATAGCAGGGAAAGGTATGCATATATTTTGGCAGCGAGCTCCTGGGATATGTTATTCAGCAAGGGCTTTGTTGAGAAGCAGGGCAAGCTTATTGTGAAACTACACAGGAAAAGTGCAGAGTACAAGAGCAAGATATAGGAGCAATCTATCCCATAGGCTATATTTAGCCTCACGAACATTAAAATAACTTCATTTTATTCTTCTTAAGGACTAATTATCATCAACTACGTTGTGAAACAGGGCACTGGAAAAGGTCAAAAGAAATGTGGGAGGAAAGAGAATGTATTTTTTTCTCTTCCGGAAAAGTGGAAACAAAAAAACATTTCATTTTAGAATGGGAGGCCTTCAAAGACATTAGGGAAAATTATGCAGGCATGATGGCACCTAGCTCTTGGGATAATTTATTCAGCAAAGAGTTTTTCGAGAATCTGGGAGTGGTTATTGTAAAACTTCACAAGAAAATGGTCGAATACAAGACCTAGATAGAGAAGCAATCTATCCCACAAACTATTTTTAGCCTCATAGACATTAAAAATACTTTCTTTATTTCCATGTAAGACATGAACTCTGAAACACTATTACTGGCATGGAGAGTTACTGCCACTGAGGTTATCACCCAAAGGATCATTTATATTTCACCCTTTTTATAGTTCACTTCAAGAATGATCTAAACAACCTTAGGAGCACAACCTAATTTACAGAAATTGATTTTATTTTATTTTTATAGATACCCTGATTTGAAATTCCTTTGATTGAATTTAAATATTAGAGCAACATCAATCAGAGTCGTGCAGACCCTTTCTTGAATTTCAAAACATCAAAACCAGGTTTATTTAATTTAATTTTTTGTTTTCTTCAAAGAGCCAGTCGATCTCTTTTCACCAAAGAGCCCACAGATCTCTTTTGAGTCTAAGAAATCGAAACCAGGTTTTATTTAATTTAATTCTTTTTTCAAAGACCATGTTGATATATTTTCATCACAGTGCCCGCAGATCTTTGTTGAGTGCAGGCTCTGTTGAGTCTAATAATTCAGAGATGAATCACATAATAAACCTAAATTTATTTATTGATTGTAGAAAGAATTCAAACTACTCTACCTAATTTTTATGACAGTTCTTATGTTTACTTAACTAGAAATTTAAAAGAAACTTAAATCTATTTATTGATTGTAGAAAGAATTCAAACTAATCTACCCAATTTTTTTTATGACAGCTCTTATATTTACTTAATTAGTCTTTCGCATATAAATTGATAATTGCCACACCATGGAGAAACTATCTAGAAACTACCTTCAAAAAATATTACTCCATTGCAACAGTGTTCATTTGGCCCTTTCCACGAGGTCCTCTATACACTCTATATACTCCCAAAGTTCCTGAAAGCAAGAAATTAACAAAAAAAGCATCATAGCATCCTAGTATATAAATTTTGAAAATAATGAAGTAACCAAAAATTGTAATGTCCAAATCAAATGGACATTGCAATTGTTGTTCAAAAAAATTCAAATCAATGGAAGACTACCGTATAAGCACAAGTGTAGAGGTATGTACCTTGCAAATATGACTGAAGTATTCACTCACTCAACGCTTTGCACCCAATGTTCTGCCCTCAGAGTTGAAGTAAGAAATTAACAACAAACAAAGAACAATTAGTGCCGGAGACAATTAACTACTGAAATCAAAATCAAAGAAATTAGAAATTCCAATTGTTGCTCATATAAAGAAACTATAGTGCATATTTCCTTCACCTCATCCATCCAAAATAGAAATGGATATTGTATCAGCCAATTTGAATCAATAGAATAAAATTTCCCTTCTCTACTCTTCGCTGAGTCGCCCTCGGTTAGTTTTCACATAGCTCACACATAATCACAACACTAACAAAAACATACACAGAACAAAAACATACACACAGTAGAAACCAAAACAAGGTAAGCACTCCACACACACAAAAATAGAAACCAAAACAAGGTGAGCACTATTGAGAATGCAACAAGATGATAGAGCTTAGTGGAAAGAAGTCACCTTCACTAAGTGGGCCCGCAAGCTATTTTTGGCGCAAAGTCTATTTTTAGACATGTCGATCATGATTCTATGAGTTGCAAGATTCTATTTGTGGAGGGATGGTCAAGTTGGAAAAATAGATGGACTTCTATTTTTAGACATACTGGGCAGAATCTATTTTTAGATTGCCAGTCTAAAAATAGATATGTTGAATATTATTAGCTCTTAATAATATTTGGACTATAAACATTATCTTATCCTCTTGGAGCACTTCATTTTGATGCCTGGATGTGGCACATGCAGCTGATAGAAGGAATTGTGTTATTCCTAGGGTCTAAGTGGAGCTATTGCATGATTACTTCAGTTAGAACTCATGTGAGTGAGTTTGGTGGAGTTGATTAAGGAGTTGATGGAGTTGTGTTCAGTTTAACTCAGTTAAACATAGTTGAGCTAGTTGTATCTAGTCTAACTAATTGATACACTAGTGAAACTGGTGTGAATTAATTATTAATTAATTCACTAATTAATCAACTAAAGAACACATCAGTTAACTTCAGTGCATGGACAGTTTCAGTGGAGATCAGTGGAGAGGTAGGTGAAAGAGCTGGTTCACTATCAGTTGTGACTATACTGGTGCATGAGATTTGCACACACATTGATGGAGATGCCAATGAGGATTGCGTAGTACATACCAAGGGGATTCAAACTTGGATCTCATCATTATTCATCTTGGATTGCGCAGTAGAGGCAGGCTAATAGGTGGACAGGATTGGAGCATGTGTTTTGCTAGATCTGAGCTTGTGTAGTGTGTAGCATGTGAGATAGTGCTGAGAGCTTGTGAGGAGCTTTGTGCTATGAATGTTACATGAACTCTATCATTATAATATACAGATAGTTGGGGGTTTTCAGCTTTAAGCTTTCCCATAAATACTGTGTTTATATGTGTGATTGATTATGTGGTTTTAATGTGCGCATGCGATTGTTTATTTTCTGCAATTAATGATCAAGGTAGAACAGGTTATGTATTATGCATGAAGAACAAATAGTGTGTGATCAAGATAATCTTGGTGAATAATTTAACAGTTATTCAAATTTCTACAAGCACTCCACAAATTCAATCATAACACACCAGAGTACCACCACGTGAGAGAAAATCAAAATAAACGTAATCACTTTGTCACTTATACAGATTGCACCATTCCAACTTTTATTGCTTTCCTTTTCGATCTTATGTCTTTATGAATTCCGAGCTCTAAAGATTTTTGAAATTTTATTAATTTAGGAAAGTTAATTTCACCTAAAAATTATTACTTGACCCTTCCATTCTCCAACTTGAATACAAAAACTGTTGTCATTGAAATATTAAAGTTCACTTTCAAAAAATGTTACTCTAGAAATTAGAATAACTCTCTTGGTTTTGAAGTCACCAATCATTTCACATGTGAGCTTTAAAATCTCAATTCATTGAAGATTAGGATCTCCAATCCTTTAATATCTTTAACCATTAAAAAAAAAAAAAAGGTTAGTTCATACTTTGTGTTCTAGAAATTTGGGATAGTTAGACTTACAATATTAATTAAATATTTTTTAAATTATTATTTTAATTAAAAAATTAGTGATATTTTAATATTATAATAAAGAGATATTATAGATTGTATTGATTATTAATAAATTAATAAATATTGATTAATTGATAAAATAAAATATGTATTATATAATATAAATGTGAGTAAAAAATATAAATATTTTACTAATACAATTATCTCTATATTAAATAGAAAGAATATTATAACTCATAATAATTTGTTTATCTCATCTTATTTTTGAATAAATATGATACATTTACTTTTTTTTTGGGTAATTAATGTGTGAAAACCATATAAAAAATTTCCGCTTACCAACATATTTTATGGGATTGATATTTCCAATACTTAAAAACACCCCTTAAGAGAGTCATACCTCATAAACATCATAAACGACATTTTCTTTTCTTTAAATTAGATCCAGTGAAATATCAAAATTTATAACAATTTGTTTACATCACTCCATTTTTGAACAACTATGAGACATATTATCTAATGGCAACTATTAGATGAAGACCATACCATTACCCCACATTAATAAGTTACTCGTGATGTTACATTACAAGAAAGTTTGTAACTTGAATATAAAACACTCTCCACTTTCTGACCACCTCTTTTTTAAAGAAACTTTCTAATGTATATTTATAAGATCGATATTTCCAACACTTAGTAATAAGTCATAAGCATACCATACCTCAAGTTAGTATTCAAGCATACAATTATTGTTAATTATATTACTTATAATAGTACTTTAATCGAATGTCATAATTATGATAACAAGTCTTTTAACCAAGAGTGAGTATATATATATATATATATTATTTTAATCAATTCATCCTTCACAACTCACATTGTGATGCAATAAGAGTGAATTGTAAGGATATTTTTTGTAACTTACTAAGAAAGGACATGAGAATGAGAACAGGCCCACCGAGTCATAATAGATATTTTTTTAAATGAATGCATGATATGGACATTAAAATAGCCCTCGTGAATGGGCAGCAGATGTATGTAAATGTGAATTCATGTCTAGAGTGCTATTAACACTTTTAACTTTTTGAAGATGGAACACATTTAATATCAAATGCATTAAGAAAAAATTGTGAACCATAACATGTTTTTCATCTCCTCACCATTCCTACCAATTATAACCTATTAAGAGTTCATCATTAATTTTTATTTTTATTTTTTTCTCTAGTGCATAGGTACCTTACTCATCAAGGGTATTTTTCTTAGGTTGTCTCTAGTCATTGTTAAGGTCACTAGTGGCTTGCCCCTCTAACCATGAGGGAGGAGACTAGTCCCCACTACCACTCCACCCTATGAGGATCATAAACAACCTAAAAAGATACATCATGTTTCCTTTGGATTCAAAAGAGCCCATTGGCCTCTTGCTTTTCTTAGAAGGTCAGATTCCATTGCTCTTTCAGATGGATCTCTCAAATAATATGTTTAGTGAATAAGATTTTCTTCAAAACATATATCCATCATTAACTTGTCATTGTGTAAAATTTATATTAAATTTTATAAAAACGTATTTTAATTAGATATATTAAATTACATTATTAATATTTATTTCCATAAAAATATATATTTAAAAATAAAAATAAAAAAATCATACTCAATCAAAACTAATTAAATTTAATACTTAAATGTTTATTAAACATCATAATTTTATAAATTAGATTTAATTTTTTTTAATGATGTTCCTTTATTGATCGTGATTACCGATCATTTAGTTAGTGTTATTGCTATCTTTTGATTGATGGCCTGGGTACCGAAATCGCCGTTAAACGCTTTAAAAACGGAGAAAACTGAAGGCAGATTCGAATCCTGCTAGTCTCAGCCAACGGAGAAATAACCAACTTCCATAGAGCTTAGAGTCAAAATCCTATCAGTTAAAAAGTCTAACGAAGGACTTGTTCACCCGCTAGAGAAAATTTATTTACAATCTTTTTTAAATGTAAAATAAACCATTGAGATTTAGATGTAAAATAAACCATTGAGATTTAGAAAATGAAGCAGAAGTTAAGATTTTAAGTTTAATCTAACTCAATATAAGAGAATGTTCATATAATGATTTCCCTGTATCCAAATACTATATAAATAAAAAGAGATTTAAATAAAAAATTACTTATACATTTTTTTATAAAAATTTAAAAAATAAATAAACAATTAAGGATTTAGAAAATGAAACAGAATTTAAGTTTCAGTTTAATCTAAGTCAACGACTTTTCCTTCAATAAAAAAGAATGTCCATATAATGATATGCCTGTACTCAAAAACTATATATAAACAAAAATATATTTAAATAAAAAACAATTTAATTCAAAAAAAACTAAAATTTAAATAATTCTGTAAGGTACATATACATGAAAATTTTGACACATTTCACTCATAATATTTCAGATTCAATAATTTACAGAAGAAATAATTTCCAGAATTGTAAGAGCATTATTCAGATCCAATCATTCATTCACGTCAAGAAGACCCTAAACGACTTTAAGAATTGCAAAGATTAAACGTACACATAGGTAAGATCACCGTAAATAGAACAATCCTAATCTATGGAACAACATCCTTATTTCGATTTTATTTTATTTGGGAACAACATCAATTAGATTAAATCGATAACCGGATTTGATTGAATTTAAATACCAAAGCAACATCAATTACAGACATTGAAACCAAGTTTATTTAATTTAACTTGGTGACCATTTTAACAAAAAGGTTAGTTCCAAATCTGTGTTATAGAATTTTGAGAGGATTTAGACTTTAAGTGTTAATTAAATAAATTTTAAATTGTTATATTTTAATTAGAAATAATTAATGATATTTTATAATATTATAATAAAGATATATTATAAATTATATTGATGTATTAATAAATTAAAAAATATAGATTAATATTAAAAGAAAATATATAATTATATAGTATAAATCTGAAAAAATCCTATAAAACATTTTATTAATATAATTTTGTAAAAAAAATAAATATCAAAATTCATAATAATTTATTTATCTCATGTTATTTTTGAATATATATATATATATAGATTGTAATTAATATGTGAAGACTATATAGCAACTCTACACTTTCCAATATATTCTATGGAATTTATATTTCCTACACTTAATGATACTCATATCTCTCTCATGCTATATCAACATTATAAAAGACTTTTTCTCTACATTAAATTCAAAATAACATCAAAATATAAAATAATTTGTTTATGCCACACCATTTTTGAACAACTATGATACATCTACTTTTTTTATACACTATAATGGTAATCATTATGTGAAGACAATATCATACCCCAAGTTAATTAGTTACTCATGATGTTACATTGCAAAAAGGTTTCTAACTTTAATATAAAAAAACTCTCCACTTTGACATATTTTATAAAATAGATATTTCCAACCCTTAATGACAAGTCACAAGAGTACCTCAACATCATAATTGACCATAAAACTTATTTCTAAAGACGTTTTCTACTTATATTAATAGAACACAAATATCATTAACACCTTTAGACTATTAAATATATTCACTTATAAATTATTATTAATTGTATTACTTATTATAGTATTTTAATCAAATGTCATGATTATGATAACATGCCTTTTAACAATGAGTGAATCAATTCTTTTATATATAGCATTTTAATCAAATCATCTTTAATATTTGTCATTGTGATGCAATAAGAGTGAATTGGAAAGATATTGATTTATAACTTGCTAAGAAAGGAAATGAGAAAGAGAAAATGACCTATTGAATCACAATTTTTTAATGAATGCATGATATGGACATTAAAATATCCCTTGTGAATCCTAGTGACTTGGAAAAATTTAATACTAACTCATGTCTAGAGTGATATTGATACCTTTCACTTTTTGAATTAAGAAAAGATTGTGACCATGGGGTGAAAATACAAAGATGGGTAACACTTTTGTGACAATTTGGGGTGGAAAATGTTTTTCCTCCATAGTCCGGCCGAACTCTTGTCATAGTTCGGCCGAACAATTCAGGAGTTCGGCCAAAATATTGAATTTAGTTCAGTCGAACTTGATTTGTCGTTTACAGTGACAGCGTATTGACGGAAATGGCAAACAGTTTTTTCGCCTGAGTTTGGAAAACCGGTAATAAAAGTTCGGCCGAACTATTATTTTATAAATATATCACCCGCAACCTTTTCCGAGTTTCTGTTCACATTTGTGTGCTCATTTTTGTCCGACATTTTGTTGCGCGCTCTTATCTGTCGCATTCTCGTGCGCTCACTTCGCGTGCTCACTTCTGTCCAGCATTATCGCGCGCATTAAGCTCAAGGAGGTAAGATTTTAAATTTCTGTAAGTTTTTTTGTTGTTTTTGTTTTTAGATTGGTTTTAATTTGTGTTGATTTTGTAATTTGGTTTTAATTTTTGTTTGATTTTTTAATTTCTGTTGATTTTTTTGTTGCAGAGGTCTTCCGTGATGTCTTCAGCGTCCTTTGTTGCGACTTCAGCGTCCTCTGCAGTGAGTTCAGCGTCTTCATCGTCTTCAGCGTCCAGGTATGTCTTCAACGTCTTCAACATCCAGTAGGGAATTTATGAATGAGAGAGCTCTGTCTCTGTTTTTTTGGCTATGTCTCTGTTTTTTTGGCCCTATCTCTATTTTTTTGGCTGTGACTTCAGGTTTGACGTGTGTTATAACTCTCCAACCTGTCAAAATGAAGTCTAATTTCACAAGTAAAACGTAAAAAATTATAATATCCAATTTCATACCTGTACATACAGTTCAACTTAAATGATATTTAAATGTTCCAGTTTCCCACTGATTACTACCTTAATACTTACCATTAATGGAGTAACTCATCAGCTACCATCTGCCGTTGGGCCCATACCAATGATATGCAAATCTATACGGCCATAATTTTCTTATTGTTTCCCTATTTCATGATCCATATTCATGAATCTAAATGCCAGTGTTGTATGCCAAATGCTAAGTTGGTGCTGGTGGGTTTGTATCGAAATTTCGCTATATCTGATGTTCATTACCTCAGTGAATGATCGAACTGTTGCAACCTCAAATCTATACGGCTATAAGTTTCTTACTGTTTCCCTATTTCATGATCCATATTCGTGAATCTAAATGCCAGTGTTGTATGCCAAATGCTAAGTTGGTGCTGGTGGGTTTGTATTGAAATTTTGTTGTATCTGATGTTCATTACCTCATTGAATGATCGAACTGTTGCAACCTCAAATCTATATGGCCATAAGTTTCTTACTGTTTCCCTATTTCATGATCCATATTCATGAATCTAAATGCCAGTGTTGTATGCCAAATGCTAAGTTGGTGCTGGTGGATTTGTATCGAAATTTCGTTGTATCTGATGTTCATTACCTCAGTGAATGATCGAACTGTTGCAACCTCACAGAAAATCAAGTGTAGAGTGAGTTCTGGACATGCGGCTCTGTCCTCAGCGGATTGAATGTGTCAGATTTGGACTTGCCAGCACACCTGATTTGAGTCACCGACTCCTTTAAAATCATTTGGTACTTTCCACATAAACTTGTTTTAGTTCTTCATGAATGTTTGATTTCTTCATAACACAGATACTTTCAACCATGCTCTTCATCTTTGAGGTAAACTGGAAACCACATTGTTGCTTCATCTTTGACAACATGGCACGTTCGTGACTCTCATTTCAACTTTTATGGTTGCAAGATATTTTTTTCGTATAAAATTCCCCAAAATAAATCTCTGTTATGATTTTTATATTTTGACCAAACTTAATATTCATAACTTATGAGTAACCTATTATTTCAGAGGAGGAAACATATTATATTTTTGAAGAATATATTCATCTTGCTTAATTAATTAATTTAATGATAATTAAAATATATAAGCTTGTAAGATTAAATGCAGCAGTTACATGTCAACAACTTTTTGACTTTTCCCCTTGTAAGTCATGAAAGAGAAAGAGAATATTTTATTTTTGAAATTATTATTACACTTGTATTGAAACACTTAATAGATATGTAGGTTCACTAAAATTTACCTTAATATCTTGTAGAGCCCATTTCATCCAAACCAATGAAAAAGAAGTAACTACTATGTATTCCACTTCTACTCTAGATAGAGAAAGTAATGACTCTTTCTTGCTTAACCAATAAACCAAAGACTCTTCCTAAGTAGAATTATACATTGTCCACTTGTACTTTTCATGTCATCCACACAAGCCTCTAGTTGAATCTCTATATGTTTTCAATGTAAATTTCTCACCTTTTGGGTACTAGAGTCCATTTTTTGTAGTCTCTTTCAACTATCTTAATATCTATTTGTTGGTAATAGATGACTTTCTCACCTTTTGGGTACTATAGTCCATTTTTTGTAGTCTCTTTCAAGTATCTTCATATCTGTTTGTTGGTGTTTGTTGGTAATAGATGACTCTGTTTAGTTGTTGATTGAAATATTCCAACTAATATAAATTCCAAAATTATATCTAGTCTTTAATCCTTGTTATGTATATCAAGCTTCTTATCGTATAGATGTAAAGGTTATGATCAAAAAATCACCTCATTCATCATCCATCATTTGCACATAACTTGCATCCAATTTATATGGAGATTCACTTAGGTCATTCATCATCAATCATCTACACATAACTTGAATTCCAAAATTATATCTAGTCTAAACCTTGTTATGTATATCAAGCTTCCTATCATATAGATGTAAAGGTTATGATCAACGTCACCTCATTCATCATCCATCATCTGCACATAACTTGAATTCCAAAATTATATCTAGTCTAAACCTTGTTATGTATATCAAGCTTCATATCATATAGATGTAAAGTTTATGATCAACATCACCTCATTCATCATCCATCATCTGCACATAACTTGCATCCAATTGATATGGAGATTCACTTAGGTCATTCATCATCCATCATTTGCACATAACTTGCATGTTATGTGCATCCAATTGATATTCAACATGTATATAGTATTTAGAAGCAAAAATTAATTTGAAATAAAACATAGGTTTTAACCAATTATATAGTTTTTCAGTTTCATATCCATGGTCTCAAACAATGAGAGAGAAAAAACCTTTTATATTCAACATGTAAAACACAAATTAGCCATAAAAGTTTCCCATTGAAACCAAAAGTGATTTGATACAAAACATAGGTTTTAACCTAATCTAGTAAATGCCCCTACATTCAATTTCTAGAATAGATCTAATTAAAAGTTTTTCATTTTCATATCCATGGTAGTTCTATTGGTAGAGTCTGTAAAGGGCCAGGTAGCCTCTGGATCTCATCTTTTATGAAAGGTGACATATCTAGCAAATGCCCCTATAGTCAATCTCTGGAATAGATCTAGATGCCCCTACAGTCACATGTATCTAGTATTTAGAAACAAAAATTAATTTGATACAAAACATAGGTCTTAACTAAGTATATAGTTTTTCATTTTCATATCCATGGTCTCAAACAATGAGAGAGAAAAAACCTTTTATATTCCATGTATGTACAACACAAATTAGCCATATCTATAGAATAGATCTAAATAGAAGTTTTTCATTTTCATATCCATGGTCTCAAACAATGAGAGAGAAAAAAACCTTTTATATTCAACATGTAAAACACAAATTAGCCATAAATGTTTCCCATTGAAACCATAAGTGATTTGATACAAAACATAGGTTTTAACCTAAGAGTAAATGCCCCTACATATAAAAAAATTTCATTTTCATATCCATGGTCTCAAACAATGAGAGAAAAATCATTTTATATTCACTGTACATGTAAAACACAAATTAGCCAAATCTTTAGAATAGATCTAAATATAAGTTTTTCATTTTCATATCCATGGTCTCAAACAATGAGAGAGAAAAAAACCTTTTACATTCAACATTTAAAATACAAATTAGCCATAAAATTTTCCCATTGAAACCATAAGTGATTTGATACAAAACATAGGTTTTAACCTAAGAGTAAATGCCCCAACATATATAAGTTTTTCATTTTCATATCAATGGTCTCAAACAATGAGAGAAAAAACATTTTATATTCAATATATGTAAAACACAAATTAGTCATATCTCTAGAATAGATCTAAATAGAAGTTTTTCATTTTCATATCCATGGTCTCAAACAATGAGAGAGAAAAAAAACTTTTATATTCAACATGTAAAACAAAAATTAGCCATAAAAGTTTCCCATTGAAACCATAAGTGATTTGATACAAAACATAGGTTTAAATAACCTAAGAGTAAATTCCCCTACAAGTCAATCAATCTCTTGAATAGTTTTAAATAGAAGTTTTTCATTTTCATATCCATGGACTCAAACAATGAGAGAGAAAACCTTTTATATTCAATGTACATGTAAAACACAAATTAGCCATATCTCTAGAATAGATCTAAATAGAAGTTTTTCATTTTCATATCCATGGTCTCAAACAATGAGAGAGAAAAAAACCTTTTATGTTCAACATGTAAAACACTTGAATTAGCCATAAAATTTTCCCATTGAAACCATAAGTGATTTGATACAAAACATAGGTTTTAACCTAAGAGTAAATGCCCCTACAAGTCATTCAACATGTAAAACACTTGAATTAGCCATAAAATTTTCCCATTGAAACCATAAGTGATTTGATACAAAACATGGCTTTAACCTAAGAGTAAATGCCCCTACAAGTCAATCAATCTCTTGAATAGTTTTAAATATAGAAGTTTTTCATTTTCATATCCATGGACTTGAAAACAATGAGAGAAAAAACCTTTTATATTCAATGTGCATATAACTTATTTAGAAACAAAAATTAATTTAATACAAAACATAGGTTTAAACCAAGTATATAGTTTTCATTTTCATATCTATGGTCTAAAACAATGAGAGAGAAAAAAACCTTTTATATTCAGCATGTAAAACACAAATTAGCCATAAAAGTTTCCCATTGAAACCATAAGTGATTTGATACAAAACATAGGTTTTAACCTAAGGGTAAATGCCCCTACAAGTCAATCAATCTCTCAAATAGTTTTAAATATCTAGGAGATTTTCATTTTCATATCCATGGTCTCAAACAATGAGAGAAAAAACCTTTTATATTCACATGTATGTAAAACACAAATTAGCCATATCTTTAGAATAGATCTAAATAGAAGTTTTTCATTTTCATATCCATGGTCTCAAACAATGAGATAGAAAAAAACCTTTTATATTCAACATGTAAAACACTTGAATTAGCCATAAAAGTTTCCCATTGAAACCATAAGTGATTTGATACAAAACATAGGTTTTAACCTAAGAGTAAATGCCCCTACAAGTCAATCAATCTCTCGAATAGTTTTAAATATCTTGAATTTTTTCATTTTCATATCCATGGTCTCAAACAATGAGAGAAAAAACCTTTTATATTCAATGTATGTAAAACACAAATTAGCCATATCTCTAGAATAGATCTAAATAGAAGTTTTTCATTTTCATATCCATGGTCGTAAACAATGAGAGAGAAAAAAACCTTTTAAATTCAACATGTAAAACACTTGAATTAGCCATAAAAGTTTCCCATTGAAACCATAAGTGATTTGATACAAAACATAGGTTTTAACCTAGAAGAGTAAATGCCCCTACAAGTCAATCAATCTCTCGAATAGTTTTAAATATCTAGAAGTTTTTCATTTTCATATCCATTGTCTCAAACAATGAGAGAAAAAACCTTTTATATTCAATATATGTAAAACACAAATTAGCCATATCTCTAGAATAGATCTAAATAGAAGTTTTTCATTTTCATATCCATGATCTCAAACAATGAGAGAGAAAAAAACCTTTTATATTCAACGTGTAAAACACAAATTAGCCATAAAAGTTTCCCATTGAAACCAAAAGTTATTTGATACAAAACATAGGTTTTAACCTAAGAGTAGATTCCCCTACAAGTCAATCAATCTCTCGAATAGTTTTAAATATCTAGAATTTTTTCATTTTCATATCCATGGTCTCAAACAATGAGAGAAAAAACCTTTTATATTCAATTTACATGTGAAACACAAATTAGCCATATCTCTAGAATAGATCTAAATAGAAGTTTTTCATTTTCATATCCATGGTCTCAAACAATGAGAGAGAGAAAAACCTTTTATATTCAACATGTAAAACACAAATTAGCCATAACATTTTCCCATTGAAACCACAAGTGATTTGATACAAAATATAGGTTTTAACCTAAGAGTAAGTGCCCCTACAAGTCAATCAATCTCTCGAATAGTTTTAAATATCTAGAAGTTTTTCATTTTCATATCCATGGTCTCAAACAATGAGAGAAAAAACCTTTTATATTCAATGTATGTAAAAGAAAAATTAGCCATATCTCTAGAATAGATCTAAATAAATTTTTTTCATTTTCATATCCATGGTCTCAAACAATGAGAGAGAAAAAAACCTTTTATATTCAACATGTAAAACACTCAAGAATTAGCCATAAAAGTTTCCCATTGAAACCATAAGTGATTTGATACAAAACATAGGTTTAAACAACCTAAGAGTAAATGCCCCTACAAGTCAATCAATATCTTGAATAGTTTTAAATATCTAGAAGTTTTTCATTTTCATAGCCATGGACTCAAACAATGAGAGAAAAAACATTTTATATTCAATGTACATGTAAAACACAAATTAGCCATATCTCTAGAATAGATATAAATAGAAGTTTTTCATTCTCATATCCATGGTCTCAAACAATGAGAGAGAAAAAAATATTTTATATTCAACATGTAAAACACTTGAATTAGCCATAGAAGTCTCCCATTGAAACCATAAGTGATTTGATACAAAACATAGGTTTTAACATAGGTTTTAACCTAAGAGTCAATGTATGTAAAACACAAATTAGCCATAGCTCTAGAGAATAGATCTAAATAGAAGTTTTTCATTTTCATATCTATGGTCTCAAACAATGAGAGAGAAAAAAACCTTTTATATTCAACATGTATATAACTTATTTAGAAACAAAAAGTAATTTAATACAAAACATAGGTTTTAACCAATTATATAGTTTTTCATTTTCATATCCATGGTCTCAAACAATGAGAGAGAAAAAACCTTTTATATTCAACATGTAAAGAAAAAATTAGCCATAAAAGTTTCCCATTGAAACCAAAAGTGATTTGATATAAAACATATAGGTTTTAAAACCTAATCTAGTAAATGCCCCTACATTCAATCTTTAGAATATATCTGACTAGAAGTTTTTCATTTTCATATCCATGGTAGTTCTATAGGCAGAGTCTGTAAAGGTCCAGGTAGCCTCTGGATCTCATCTTTTATGAAAGGTGACATATCTAGTAAATGCCCCTACAGTCAATCTCTGGAATAGATCTAAATTTCCTTACAGTAAATGCCCCTACAGTCAACATGTATATAGTATTTAGAAAAAAAAAGTAATTTGATACAAAACATAGTTTTTAACAAAGTATATAGTTTTTCATTTTCATATCCATGGTCTCAAACAATGAAAGAGAAAAAACCTTTTATATTCAACATGTAAAACACAAATTAGCCATAAAAGTTTTCCATTGAAACCAAAAGTGATTTGATACAAAACATATAGGTTTTAACCTAATCTAGTAAATTCCCCTACATTCAATCTTTAGAATAGATATAGAATTAGAAGTTTTTTCATTTTCATATCCATGGTAGTTCTATAGGCAGAGTCTGTAAAGGGCCAGGTATCCTCTGGATCTCATCTTTTATGAAAGGTGACATATCTAGTAAATGCCCCTACATTCAATCTCTGGAATAGATCTAAATGCCCCTACATTCAACATGTATATAGTATTTAGAAACAAAAATTAATTTGATACAAAACATAGGTTTTAACCAAGTATATAGTTTTTCATTTTCATATCCATGGTCTCAAACAATGAGAGAGAAAAAACCTTTTATATTCAACATGTAAAACACAAATTAGCCATGAAAGTTTCCCATTGAAACCAAAAGTGATTTGATATGAAACATATAGGTTTTAAAACCTAATCTAGTAAATTCCCCTACATTCAATCTTTATAATATCTATCTAATTAGAATTTTTTCATTTTCATATCCATGGTAGTTCTATAGGTAGAGTCTGTAAAGGGCCAGGTAGCCTTTGGATCTCATCTTTTATGAAAGGTGACATATCTAGTAAATGCCCCTACAGTCAATCTCTGGAATAGATCTAAATATAAGTTTTTCATTTCTCCCATGCATTTGCAATGAATGTCAATAAATAATATATATATATTTATTGAATTTGTGTTTTTTAGGGATAAGAAAACCATTAAATATGGTTGAAAAATGGAAATTATGCATAGAAGTTTTTTGCTATCCTAATCCAAGGAATGCAATGATTACATATGTGTTTCCCAATATTACGACTAGCAAAGTCGTCCAACTAAGTTTTGGATACCATTAGTGTTGAGATGCTCTCCTTCAAAATTTATTCATTGACATAATTTGTTTACACTTTAAATTAAACATTAATTTTCTGAACTTTATCTTGAATTTAATTTAAATTAGTTATTTAGAAAATTAATTGTAAATGTGCACTATAGATATATATAGCATGGAGGATGAACGATGAAGATCAAAAAAATCCCATATCTCTATGAGAGGGGAGGATTAGGGATCGGGATCGAGAGTTGTTCATGGTAAATTTAAATATAATCTTAAATCTCCATACATGTGTGTATATAAGGAATTGATTTTTTATCAACTTTGTGAGTTAAATTAGTTGTTAAAATAAGTTTAATTTTTTATTTTTTAAGAGCTAATAAGAAGAGAAGGGTCTCTACTCCAGCCATGGATTCCCAGGGTTCACCCAGTCATGGTATGGTTTGAACACAATTTAATCAATGAATATGTAAGCATGTATTTATATGTACATGAATGTATTTTTCAATTGATTATAAATTCGTATTTGTTTATGAAGCTTCTCTCTCGTCTCGAGAGTTTGGTGGTGATTCAAATCCCCTTAGAGGGCCATAAATAAGTGGTAGCAGGTTGCGTGAAGGGGGTGATATTTATTCTCCCGGAGGCCAATCAACAACTGGTGGTGCTGGTTCTCAGCAGGGTCGTTCTGGGTCTGGTTCTCAACAGGGTCGTTCTAGGTGTCAACAGTTTCAGGGTGGAGAAGATGCTAACCAACCATGTCGAGGTTGCCATCAATTTCAATATTTTTTTCATTGAATTTGTACAAATTTGTTTACACATGTTTTTTCTAATATAAAAAATCTTATATATATTGATGCAGAGGATAAAAATGTTCCAAATATTGGTCAAAATAAACACAAGGAAGAACGCTTCATTCAAGAAGAAGGTTGTTTACCCACCACAACTTATCCGGCTGACATTTCTGATATACCATGGGAAAGAAACATGGTGCAATGCACCTTAGAAAGGTATCAACAACTTCATGCAAAATTGTGGAGAGATCTCGTGGCTTTGACTCTACCTACTGAGATTCGACAAAGCCTCGAAATAGTTACACATTCATTGGGAGAAATAGTAAATGTGTACAAAAATCTTGGGCCAACGACTAATACATTTGTAGAAGTCATGAGAAAGATAAAGGAAACAATAATGGGTCCCGATAAATGGGAGGATGTAAAACAAAGAGTTACAAGACATATGGCGAAGTCAATGTTTAATTTCAAGGAAGGGCTAAAAAGAAAAATGCTGAAGGTGAAATATTTCAAGCACCCAAATATAGCTCACTATTTGTATGATAGGCACCTTGCGGCCTATGGAAGGCTCCCATGGAACGACGAGGTTCCTGTTTATTTTGCACAATTGTTTTACGCAGAATTTTTTTTTAATATTAAACCCAACTACAATGACCTTCTGTCATAATTTTCCATCAATTTTGGTTTGGGGAAAGGTCGATTGTATGATCGTAAGGGTGCTAAGCGAGATGTGGAGTTGCCTTGCCCTGAGCCGCAATTGGTGAGTTGACCTTTTCGAGTAGAAACTTTGTGTTCAGAGATGGATGCGACTTCTCAAATAAGTCGAGAAGCAAGGGATGTCATGATCGACAGTGTTTACAGCGGATTGGGTGGAGTCGATGTTTGTCTAAATCGACAAAGAGCACGTGAAAATACATGTGCCAATTTTTTTTATTATATAGATGGAGAGATTGACAACATGAATTTTGAAGATCTTTGAATATATGCAAAGAATTGTTGCAACTGTTTTCAAAACCTAATTCTTCACGAGGAACAGAGCATGGGAACGATATGTGTTAATGACCTTAGGGTTCAATTATTTTAACACATACATGTGTACAATTTGTAATAAATACATGTGTATGTACATGTATACATTTATTTGTATGTACATTAATCTAACAAAAATGTATCATTATATGTTAAAACACCATTTGCAGTTGTCACGCATGATGAATGACGAAAATGTTAATATCACGTTCGGGACTTCTAGTTCAAACAATGCAAATGGGTCTCACCATCAAGATATTTTGGCAAATGTTAGTGTTTTTTAAGTGATATTTTTAAAATAAATAATTGTGCACACATGTACATGTGTATGTATATATAATGATCAAATGTTTTAACAGATTCTGATTCCATCCGACGTTTTTGGGATGGCGGTACCTTCTTCTTCCTTGGGAGATGTACCTTCTACTTCCTTAGGAGATGTGCCACATCCACAAGAAGTATGGACAATTTTTCACTTTTAAAATTTATGTTTAAGTTATATATATATATATATATATATATATATATATATATATATATATATATATATATATATATTCCACCTCAAAAAGTTCCATTAATTTTAAAACTTATGTTTAAAGTCTGGGATGTGAATTAGATTACAATTTACTCACTGCATCGTCGAAATGAATAGGCCACAACACTTTAAACGTTATCTTTCATTATCATACATGACATGGTGGACTTGGAACGTGGAGCTCTAGAACATTGAATTGGATATGAGTTTTAGATTTTTTTTCTACCTTCGGATTTATTAAATGTACATGATTAAGTGTTTTTTTATTAAATTTAGAAAATCGGTTCTCCAAATCAGCAATATTCAATCATTCAGCAATATCTAATCATTAAATAGCGGAGGATAGATGGGGAATCAATAGGATTGGAATTGAGGGTTTGTAGAGAATTAACATCATAATATTTGATATGAAATTTTATTGAGAAGATTTTTTAAAAATTAATAAAACATTTGTGGATGTTTTCATCCTTTTATTTTTACTGATAAAAATTTTTTTATTGGTTTTTTCAATTTTTTGGGTGGTAAAAAAATATATTATGAATATTTTAATATATTGGGAATATGACTAATGTGATAAATGTTTTGAATTTTTTAGTAATGTTTAATGTGAGTATAAGTACTTTATAGATAAATGACTTTTCAGAGTAATCACATTATTAGGATTTGGTCGAAGTTTCGAACCAACTAATATGGTTCATTCTCAGGACAAGGTAATCCTAATGATGTGATTAATCCTCAAAGACATATATCTATATTATGGATCACAAAAATTTCAAATCTAATATAAGTACCTTATCATTGATAGGTTTTTTCACTACTAAAGAAAAGGAGTATAGGTAGCACAATTTTTTTCTAAATTAGGTAGAAAAAACATGATTTTATTGAATTTTAACTAGAACATGGTCTCTTTTTCAAGCAACATGATTTTATTGAATTATAACTAGGACATAGTGTCTTTTTCAAGTTGTCATGCATTTGGTTGCTTCATTGTAAATGCTGCCTAATTACGCTTCCATGTAAATTGCCAAAACAATGGTAATGCTACCAACAACAGCTCTTCCCAAATTGCCAAAAAGATTTTTCTAGAAAGACATACTAACAAACATAGCATATGTCTCATAAAAGGGACAGGCTCACTAAATAATTAAAAAAAAAAACAAATTAGCTAACTTTCCTCCTGAGACACATAAGCAAAACCACTACGAGATATTTACAAAATTGTTATTGAGTGATGCTCCTGCATCACCACTTATCCCTCAAATTCGCAAGTGTTATCACTGTTTTGACTAGGGTATTATAGAAATTGACAATTGCTGTTGGTTGGACATATTTCACTATAAATGAGTGCATTATGGATTTCACTTCCTATATTTATTTTCTGGGGTTATTTGGAGAAGGAACAAAATATTTTTCTGAAGACATCCCCTTCTATATCTACATTATATGGTTTGTGAGTTTCTCAGGATATGGTTTATGGGTGCGAAGCTTACATAGCACTCGCTCCACTACTTTTCAACTGGTTAAAGCGCATTAGGGTTACGTTTGACCACTTCACCATGGACATATTATCAAATACTAGACTATCTTAGGGTGATAAATTTCTAGGTGTACAGATACAGCAGTTTCCTTGGTGAAGGGATCTTTCGTCTCACTTGATATATGGTTATGATGTTTATTATGCATTTTCTCACGGGCCTTGGAAAAAATGTTTCTTTTCGTTTTTTATTTGTTTTTATCTAGCACATTATGTATGGTGATATCAGAAATACATCAAATTTTACTCTTGGTCATTTTTTCTTTCATTTCATTTTGGTAATATAACAGGTCAAAATACTGAGATCTTCTCTGTAATAATTTTCCTGTTTAGAGATTTGAAATGTAGTACTCAGTCAAATCATAAAATTCACTATGGAATACAGATCACGTAAAATAAATTACCTTAATATAAACTTGTTCTGCTTGTTGTTCTTTTATTGTCTAAAAGAATGATCAATAAAATCATATATTATGAAAAGCTAGTCATTTCAAAGGATTTTTTCCTTCGATTTTTCAGTCAAAAACAATACCAAGTTCGTTGAAAAGAATGTTGACAGTCAATATTGGGAGTGGAATACATATAATTTTGTTAAATTAATGCTAGAAAAACCTATACATATAAAGAAGTAATTTTATTTGAATTAATAGATTTTAGAATATTTTTAACATATGAACATAATTGAATATTCGTAATTTTTCTAATTATAGATTTTAAAATATAGTTTAGAATAGCTAAATTAACTAGTCCACTCAATCAAATAAAAAACCCGTGGTATGAAAACATTTAATTCAGTTTGAGAACGTCACTGTTGAAATGTTAAATCTAACTATAGGAAGCCGAAGGATAGGTGTAGGCAAAATTTTTTTGTTCGATTGCACTCCATCAAGCATTGAAGATCTGATTTGAAACTCTGTAATTAAATTTATGGTTTATGTGGTCGTAGCCACTCCCTACAAAAGGAAACTCATTGTTTACTCCACGCCAACGCTCCACTCATGAACCTGCAACCACCGTGTTTAAAGACTCACCAACCATAGCTCTTTCACGCTAGCTTTGAATTTTTTTTAAATGTGCCAGGTCAACAGCAGCAGCCAATCAGATTTTATCGTGCAGCTTTGCAGCTGAAGTCACGAAACATTTTTGGTACACGATAATTCTCTGAAATCAAGCTTAGTTTTAGTTTGAAGTCCAGTGGGTCCTATTGCCAACCAATTAGAGATCAATCGCGTGGAAATTGACCCCTACGTCAGCAAGTGCAATTGAGACGTGATAATTATATGCAATGGGATTAAATTCCAGTTTTTGAGATCCACAATAAAAGGTTTTGACTTAGGTTAACATTTTTATAAGTTCTAATGTTTTATTAAAACATAGATATAGTTTTATTTTAACAAGGTTTAATGTTTTTTTTGGTTTTAAAAGTGCCACGGTGATATAATTTTTCAACTCATAAAGTCGCTTTTTGACATTAGGTTATAATATATATATAAGGTTGTATATATATATATATATATATATATATATATATATATATATATAATAAATAAAAGGTGCATTATAATAATAAAAAATGCCATGAGAAAATGTAATATTGGACTGTGTAGTATTTTATGTGATCCCAAAGGTTGAAACAAAATGATGTTGTATTATTTTAAAAAGAGATAGAGTGCTGTTGAGTTTTTTTTTTCTTTTTGGAGACTCTGTATGAAAAACCAAGTGAAGAAAATTGTAATTTTTTGCTAAAGGAAGAAAAAGTGAGAGTGTGAAAACACAGTGACTGTGTGTTATTGTAACAGCCAGCAGAGGCAGAAGAGCAATGTGAAGCACTGTGTGTGAAATTTTTTTTTGTAAGAGATGGAGAGAGAATTTGAGGACACTATGTGTGCGAAGCAGTTCCATTTTGTAATCCCTCTGAGGAGGAAGAATCAGTTTGTAATAGATTGTTAGGTCCCTATATTACTAGTATAGTCCCTTATTATTGTTAGTGTAACCCCCTTATTGTTATTATTGTACCCTTGTAACCCCTATATTGTTATTATTGTGCCCTTAAATTATTATTTTTAGGTCGGCTAGGATTACATTGTGGCCCCACTAGGATTACATTATGGCCCCATGGACTCCTATATATAGAAAGGAGGTTTTGTAAATTGTATCATCCAAGAATTGTTCATTTATGTAATTTATTGGAGCTTTCCCCCTTGAAGTGGCTTATTTCTAAGGCGTTGATATCTCTTTTCTTCTATCTTTGGAGCTGGTTACACAACATTTGGTTTCAGAGCTTTGGATTCTAGGGTTTCGCTGCTCTAAACAGGTCATCGTGGCATTTTCGCTATAAATTTTTTCTACGAAGGTTCAAAATATGAAATTGTTAGGGTGTGAAGAAGAAATCCTAAGGAAACTCATCAAAAAATTTCAGAGCTTGGTTCAAAAAAATTTCAGAGATATGATCTGTGGAAGGTAGTGCTTTTTTAGGGTCCCGAATTTCAACTCAAAAAGGTGATTGTGGGAAAAGTTTCATAACTCTCTCTCTGAGAATCGGATTGGAGTGCCGTAAAAAGTGTTCAAAATCACACGGATTGTAGATTCTTGTCTATTAATTTCAGAGCCGAAGGATAAAACGGTGACACGTGGCAAGCCTTACAAGTTTTCTCTACTGAACTAGTCCATAATTAGGTCATTGTGGGAGATTGGACATAACTTTGTCTTGGAGAATCCAAATCAGGTCAGACCTGTGGCATTCAAAAGATAATTTAGAGGGCTACTTCAGTGCAGAATTTCAGATATTTAAGAGCCGCAATCACAGATGTAATCCAATTTCAATATTGAGCTTCTCAAAAGCAAGAAAAAGGTGTGTATTTTTTTCCAAATTGCATAAGTCTTGTTTGAAGAATCAATTTGAATTAATTCCAAGGGCATATTGTAGAATATATATCAGTATCGAGTTCTAAAAAATGCCCCGTAAAAATAATTCAACACCCATTAAGCCTTCAGAAGGCTCTACTATGACTAATGAAGATGAAGAATTGCAACATGATCTATCAAAATTACAAGAGCAAGTGCACCAAATTTTGCTCTCACAAATAGCAGCAAAAAATGAAATGGAAGTTTTGAAGAAAGGCGTGGAAGCGAAGATGGATGGTATGAAGAATAATATGGATGGTTTGAAGAATAATATGGATGGTTTGAAGAAAGGCATGGAATCTAAGATAGATGGCATGGAAGCTGGCATGGAATCTAAGATGGATGTCATGGAAGCTAAAATGGAAAACATGAAGAATGATCTAAAAGAAGACATGGAAGGTTTGACAAAGTTGATACAAGAAATGTTTCCTAATGGTGAAAATATAGTAGAGGAAACCCATGATGAGAAAAAAATAAATGTTAATCGTGATTTCGTAAACTCTAATGTTGGTGGGAAGAACCACCATATTCCAAAAATGGATATGAGGAATTTTGATGGAAAGGATCCTGTAACATGGATACTACAGCTGGAGCAATATTTTGATCTCCATAATGTGCAAAACAAACAAAAGGTACGCATTGCAACTTTACATTTAGAACAAAATACATTTGTATGGTATCGATGGCTTTGCTCTCGTAAAAAAATTGTCACTTGGTCAATTTTTACGGAGGAAATGATAGCACATTATGAGGATACAAAGAGCAAAACCTTCTTTAGCCAATCGATAAGTCTCAAACAAAAGGGTTTAGTGGGGGAGCACATTGAGAACTTCCAAAAATTGAATATAAGGGTAACTGATATTCCAGAGGAACACAGGATTGATCTCTTCATAGGCACTTTAAAGGATAACATCCAACATGAAGTTCACGTTTTGGAACCTGATTCATTAGAGAGGGCATTCAAGTTGGCAAGAAAAATTGAATGTAAAATTATGGTGACAAGGAAGCCTACCACTCACTTCTATAAAGAAGGAAGTGTTGCTACGCCTAGATTTCCACAACCTACAAGGTTGACACCACAACAATTGGAAGAAAAAAGAGAAAAAGGGCTTTTCTACAGTTGTGATAGAAAATACACTAAAGGTCATAAGTGTGCTAAGAAGAAATTATTTTACATATATTGTGAATAGGAAGAAGAAAATGAACAAGAAGAGGATATACACCAGGAACCATCCATAGAAGAGGAAGAAATGAGTCCGACCATATTGTTTAATGCACTGGTAGGAATCACCACTCCTCAAACTCTCAAGATAGAAGGACATATCAAAAAGAAAAAGGTAATAGTGTTGATTGATTCAGGTAGCACCCATAATTTTGTTCATTGTAAGGTAGCCAAGGAATTAAATTGTTTCCTATACCCAACACCAGAATGTCAAGTGATGGTTGCAAATGGAGGAACTATAAATTTCTTTGGAAAATGCCATAATATCAAGCTAACCATGGGGGGATATGTATTGAATAGTCCAATTCTTTCCATTCCTATGGGAGGTGCTAATGTTGTACTAGGAGTACAATGGTTGCAATCTTTGGGGACGGTAGCTTTTAATTTTCAAGAACTTTTTTTGAAATTTTTTTCAGAAGGAAAGGAAGTCAAATTACGTAGTATTGCAGGGAAGCCAGGAAAGATAATAAGCTCTAATGTCATGACAAACCTTCTAAAGAAAGAAAAAAGAGGCATAATTGCACAATTATGCTCACTAGAAGTTCCAACATCAAAATCATCTATTCTGCAAATCTCCAACA
Organism: Pinus albicaulis; assembly: GCA_034641835.2. Lineage (NCBI taxonomy): Eukaryota > Viridiplantae > Streptophyta > Pinopsida > Pinales > Pinaceae > Pinus > Pinus albicaulis. The sequence goes on from CM076572.1 coordinate 1,062,416,728, forward strand.
AGTCTTGGACAATCATTCCAATGTGTTTGAAACTCCCAAAGGACTCCTGCCTATTCATTATCATGATCATGCTATTCATTTGATTCCAGGAAGTGTTCCTCCAAACATCAGGCCTTATAGATATCCTTATGTCCAAAAGAGCGAAATTGAACGTATGATTGCAGAAATGTTAGAGGCAGGTATAATTCAACCTAGTCAAAGTTCTTTCTCTGCTCCCGTAGTATTGGTACACAAGAAGGATGGATCATGGCGAATGTGTCCGGATTATAGGGAGCTTAATAAGCTCGCCATTAAAGATAAATTTCCCATTCCTGTGATTGATGAATTATTGGATGAATTACATGGAGCAATTTATTTTACCAAGTTGGATCTTCGTTCGGGATATCATCAAATTAGAATGAAGACTGAAGATATTCCAAAAACATCATTTCGAACTCATGAGGGTCATTATGAATTTTTGGTCATGCCTTTTGGCCTTACCAATGGACCTTCTACATTTCAAGGGTTGATGAATTCCATTTTCAAACCCTTCCTTAGAAAATTTGTGCTAGTATTTTTTGATGATATACTAATCTACGGTAGGTCTTGGAAGGATCATGTTGAACATGTTGACAGGGTGCTCAAACTATTGCAGGAGAAACAATTATATGCAAAAACATCCAAATGTTTCTTTGGAGTACAAGAGGTGGAATATCTGGGTCATATTGTATCTCACGAGGGTGTTAAGGTAGACCCTAAAAAAATTAAAGCCATTAAGGAATGGCAATTCCCCACAACCATAAAGCAGTTGCGAGGATTTCTTGGGTTAACAAGGTATTATCGCAAGTTTGTTAAGAATTATGGGAGAATAGCAGCACCTCTAACAACATTATTGAAGAAAGATGCATTTTCATGGACTCCTGAAGCAACTAAGGCCTTTGAACATCTTAAAGAGGAAATGTGCCTAGCACCGGTCTTAGCTACGCCGGACTTCACAAAAACCTTTATTGTGGAATGTGATGCCTCAGGAAATGGAATTGGTGCTATTTTAATGTAGGAAGGAAGACCCATTGCTTTTGAAAGTCGTCCAATCAAAGGAAAGTATTTACAGAAACCTATTTATGAGAAGGAAATGTTAGCAATACTGCATGCACTAAAGAAATGGCGAACTTACCTAATGGGAAGACACTTCAAGGTAAAAACTGATCATGATAGTTTTAAACACTTTTTGGAACAAAGACTATCTTCAGAAGAGCAGCAAAAATGGGTCACAAAGATGTTGGGTTATGACTTTGAAATAATCTACAAAAAGCGAAGCTAAATGTTGTTGCAGATGCACTCTCAAGAAAGAATGAAGAGGTGGAAGCATTGCTTTGTGCCATTTCTATTATCCAACCAGATTGGATAATTGAAGCAAGAGATGAATGGAAGAAGGACAAAGATGTATGGACACTCATTCAAAATTTGTAGCAAGATCCTAGTACATCTGATACATTTAGTTGGAAAAATGATTCCTTATGGTACAAATATCGCTTATATCTTTGTAAGAATTCCCAACTAAAACAAAGATTCTTTTGGAATTGCACACTTCTCCTTTAGGAGGACACTCAGGATTTTTAAAAACTTACCACAAGGTGAAGAAAGAATTTTTTTGGGATGGCCTTAAATCTGATATTCAAAAGTTTGTGGCGAAATGTTTGGTTTTCCAGCAGAATAAAGTTGAGACAATTAAGACCCTGGGACTTCTACAACCTTTATCCATTCCAAGTCAACGTTGGGAGGAGATTTCAATGGATTTTATCACAGGTTTACCTAAGTCCGAAGGAAAGAGTGTCGTCATGGTGGTAGTTGATAGACTTACCAAGTATGCACACTTTTGTGCATTATCTCATCCATTTAAAGCAAGTACAGTTGCTACTACATTTATGGACACAATTCAAAAGCTACATGGAAACCCAAGGGTTATTGTGAGCGACAGAGATCCCATTTTTACTGGAAATTTTTGGACGGAGTTATTTTCTTGTTTTGGTACTCAATTAGCTCATAGCTCATCTTATCATCCTCAATATGATGGTCAAACTGAGATAGTAAATAAATGTTTGGAAGGATATCTTCGTTGTTTTGTATCTGATAAACAAACACAATGGGTCAAGTGGTTACCTCTCGCTGAATGGTGGTATAACACTTCCTTCCATACTGCAACAAAAATGACTCCATTTATGGCACTTTATGGATATCATCCACCATCCATCACATCATCTTTAAGGGAAAATTCGAAGGTTCAAGCAGTGGAAGATCACATCGAGCATCAGCAAGAAGTTCTCCAACTCTTAAAGGATAACGTGAATTTGGCACAAAATCGAATGAAACAACAGGCAGATCAACATCGTAGCGAGAGAAGTTTTGATGTAGGAGATTGGGTATTTTTACGGCTACAACCATACAAACAAATGTCCCTCAAGCAAGCAAAGAAGGATAATAAATTATCGCCAAAGTACTATGGTCCTTACAAGGTGTTGCAAAATATTAGTACTATGGCATACAAATTGGAGCTTCCTGCTTCTTCGCGAGTGCATCCAGTTTTCCATGTTTCATGCTTAAAGAAGGTTATAGGTGAAAATATTCCAGTTCAAACAATATTTCCAGAACTTGATGAGGAAGGAAAAATCATATTGGAACCTGAAGCGGTCATGGAAACAAGAACTCGACAGCTACGGAATCGATCAATTTCAGAGTATCTCATCAAGTGGAAGAACTTACCCACTGAAGATTCTACATGGGAGAATGAGAATTTTATACAGAAGCACCCAGAGCTACTCAAGCGTTGAGGACAACACTTTTTTGAAAGAGAGGGGCATGTTAGGTCCCTATATTACTAGTATAATCCCTTATTGTTGTTAGTGTAACCCCCTTTATTGTTATTATTGTACCCTTGTAACCCCCATTTTGTTATTATTGTGCCCTTAAATTATTATTTTTAGGTCGGCTAGGATTACATTGTGGCCCACTAGGATGACATGATGGCCCCATGGACTCCTATATATAGAAAGGAGGTTTTGTAAATTGTATCATCCAAGAATTGTTCATTTATGTAATGTATTGGAGGTTTCCCCTCGAAGTGGCTCATTTCTAAGGCGTTGATATCTCTTTTCTTCTATTTTTGGAGCTGGTTACACAACATGATTTTTAAGTTTAATGAAATAGTTTCTTGTGTGCCATCTCTGTCCAGTAAGTTTTTTTAAATCTCTATGTTGAGGTGGAATTATTTTATTCCCTTGTATGTGTTTTGGAATACTCAGAAATTCCAACATGGTATCAGAGCTAGTCCAGGCTCTTTGAAGGATTGTCATAGAAGCTGAAGGAAGGAGTTTGTGGCAGCAGTTCTCTAGCAATGTGAAGGCTTAACAAAGACTAGGTATTTCTCAAAAACATAGTTTTGAGTTTGTTTAAAAAAACGTATAGTCCAGAGAAGTATTTTTGAAGACAGAGTTGGTCTCTTAAGCAGAGAAATAGTTTATTAAAAAAAGCACAGTCAAGTTTTTATTGCATAGTTCAGTGTGTTAACCATGGAAGGAGCCAGTACAAGCATGAGTATTGGAAATACTCAACTCCCACAGTTTAATGGGAAGAACTATGACTATTGGGCAATCACCATGAGAGCCCTGTTTGCCTCTCAAGACTTATGGGAGTTTTTTGAAGATGGTTTTGAAGAACCAGTAGATGAAAATGCTTTTAATGCCTTGACACAGGCACATAAATATTTGTTGAAAAGCAATAGGAAGAAGGACTCAAAATCCCTCTTCTATCTCTATCAAGCAGTGCATTAAAGTGTGTTTCCAAGGATAGAATCAGCTAAGAGATCCAAGGATGCATGGGATACCCTTCAGATTTCCTATCAAGGTATGGAGAAGGTGAAGACTGCAAAACTTCAATTAATGAGAAGGGATTTTGAAGTTATTTGCATGAAGGAGTCTGACACAGTAGACTCATTCTTCACACAGTTGATTGGGTTGGTCATCCAAATGAGATCTCATGGAGAGCCAGTGGAAGAGATAAGGATAGTGGAGAAAGTATTTAGGAGCTTGCCCTCAAGGTTTGATGTTATGGTCACAACCATTGAAGAGACAAAGGATCTCTCAAAGTTTACAGTTGATGAGCTTCATGCATCATTGATGACTCATGAACAAAGATTGGGTAGAATAGAAAACTCATATTTGGAGCATGCCTTCAAGACCCAGATGTACTTTGGAAGACGAAAAGGTCAAGGCAGAGGAAACTACAGAGGAAGAGGAAGAGATAGAAGCCAAAACAGAGGAGGAAGAAACAGCCCTGCAAATACTCATGGAAGGGGCGGCAACCAGAATCAGAACCAAGGCCAAGGCAGTAGCTAGCAAAGTGGACAAAATCAAGCACATGGACAAAGGTATGACAAATCCCAAGTCCAATGTCGTTATTGCAAGAAATATGGGCACTATGCAAATGAATGTAGGAAAAAGAAATATGACATGAATAATAGGTAGAATGCAAATTTTACAAAAGAAGAAAAGAACCAGAAGAATGTGATGTTAACATGTAATGTAGCACAAGATAGACAAGATGATGTATGGTTCTTAGACTCAGGTTGTAGCAACCACATGACTAGAAACATGCTGAACATTTGTCAATCTTGATGAAATGGGTGATCTCGATGTAACAAGAGGAACGAATAGTTAGATCTTCATTAAGGGAAAAGGCTAGAGTAAGTATCCTGCAAGAAATGGAGAACATAAGTTTGGGCCAGCGAGATGTATACTATGTACCTAGCTTGAAATGTAATATTTTGAACATTGGACAGCTCATTGACAAGGGCTACAATGTATTTTTTAAAGATGATGTGTGAACAATCATGGACATACCTCCAAGTAAGAAATTCATTGCAGAGGTGCAGATGATAAGCAATATGATGTTTCCTCTCAAGCTCAGAGCATACTTGAAGGAAAGAAGGAATGTAGCAGCTGTAACAAAAGAGGTTTTTCAAGAGGAAGTGAAAGATGAAAACTAGTTATGGCACTTGAGATTTGGACATCTCAACTTTGGAGGACTAAATTTGTTGCATACGAAAGGATTGGTAAAGGGATTACCATTTATTGAAAAACCAGACAGCCTATGTGAAGGTTGCATCTTGCGCAAACAACACAGAGAAAGTTTTACATCAGGAAAGAGCATAAGGGCAAAGGCACCCGTAGAAACTGTCCGTTCAGATTTGTATGGACCAATGCAAACACCATCACTAGCAAGAAGTCACTATATGGTGACTTTAATTGATGATTACACAAGGAAAACTTGGGTTTATTTCTTGAAATATAAGAGTGAAGTGTTTGAGAAATTCTGCCACTTTAAGGCTCTTGTTGAGAACCAAAGTGGGCAGCATATAAAATTTTTATGAACTGATAGAGGAGGTGACTATATCTCAAAATAATTTATGCTTTTTTGCAGAGAAAATGGCATACACAAGCAATTTACAGCAAGGTACACACTGCAGCAAAATGGAGTTGCTGAAAGGAAAAATAGGACCATCATGGATATGGTAAGAAGTATGTTGAAGGAAAAACATTTTCCAAATGAATATTTAGCTGAAGCTATACATTGTGCAGCATACATCTTGAATAGATACCCAACCAAAGTTGTAATGAACAGAGTTCTGGAAGAAGCATGGAGTGGCATAAAACAAGGTGTCACCCACATGAGAGTTTTTGGTTGTGTGGCTTATACACACATTCCAGATCAGCTAAGGAAGAATTTGGACATTAAGGGGGAGAAGTGCATATTTATTGGATATAGTGAAGAATCAAAGGCTTACAAGTTGTATAACCCATCCACCAAGAAGTTTATTATAAGCAGAGATGTGCAGTTCATTAAGGAAGAAGCTTGGGATGGAAGCATTGAGAAAATAGTCAATGTGAAGAGTTTTTTGTCTCATGATGATGATGAGGAAGAAATGGCTGAAAGGAACACCTCATTAGCAGCACCACCTCCACCAACAAAAGGACAGCAAGGGACACCACAAGCAAGTATGAGAACACCCTTGAGAAGTGATAACAATGCTTCTCCAAACACACCACAAGGAGCAGATTTGAGTGCTTCTACAAGCACAAGTACACCAATTGAAAGAGGAACCAGATTCAAAAATATAAATGACATTTATGAGCAAGAGGCAGAAAATGAAGGTATGAACTCTTTATTTGCATTATATTTTCATGTAGATGATCCTATTCATTTTGAAGAAGCATTGAAAGATAAGGAATGGATAGATGTTATGGATGAAGAAATGAATTCCATAGAGAAAAATAAAACATGGGAATTGGTTGATCTCCTAAAAGGTAAGGAAGTCATTGGAGTAAAATGGGTTTATAAAACCAAGAGAAATGTTGAAGGTAAGATTGAAAAGCACAAGGCCAGACTTGTTATCAAAGGCTACAAGCAGCAACAAGGAATAGACTATGAGGAAACTTTTGCACCAGTTACAAGAATGGAAACAGTGAGAGCAGTGTTGTCCATAGCAGCACAACACAAGTGGAAAGTTTACCAAATGGATGTGAAATCAGCATTCCTAAATGCAGTATTGATGGAAGAGGTTTATGTTGAACAAACTCTGGGCTATGAGAAAAAGGGCCAAGAGCACAAAGTTTTTAGATTGAAGAAAGCTCTTTATGAAGTAAACAAGCACCAAGAGCACATGGCATAAAAGAGGGATAGATGCCCATCTATCGGAAAATGGGTTTGAAAAATGTGAAGGAGAACCTACATTAAACATCAAGGAGAAAGATAGTATGATGCTCATTGTTGTTTTGTATGTTGATGATATAGTATTTACAAAGCACGATGCTTTACTCATCGAGAATTTTAAATCACCATGAAGGATGAATTTGAGATGACTAATATGTGATTGCTAAAATACTTCTTAGGAATAGAAGTAGAGCAAAATGAAAATAAAATTTTTATCTCCCAAGCCAAATATGTAAATGAAGTTTTGAAAAGATTTAATATGCAACGGATTGCAAAGAATTACCCCCATAAAGGGATGGGATTGAAACTCACCAAAGAGGACAACAACAAGGATTTTGATACTAGTTTGTACAAGAGCATAGTTGGCAGCCTCATGTATTTGACTGCAACTAGGCCGGATATTATGCATGTTGTAAATTTAATTTCCAAATTTATGGAGAGGCCAAAGGAGGCACATTGGCAAGCAGCAAAAATAATTATGAGGTATGTGAAAGGAACAAAGAGGTACGGAATTTTATATACCACTTCAGAAAATTTTGAATTGATTGGATATACTGACAGTGATTGGGCTAGAAGTATAGATGACCAGAAAAGTACATCTAGTTATGTTTTTCATATGGGTTTAGGAGCCATTTCATGGACTTCTAAGAAGCATCCAATTATGGCTTTATCTATAGCAGAAGAAGAGTATGTAGCAGCTACAACAGCAGCATATCAAGTAGTTTGGATGAGAAGAATGTTGAGAAGTTTGTGTCAAGAACAAGTAAAAGGGACAACAATTTATTCTGAAAATTGCTCAGCTATAGCATTGTCAAAGAATTCAATGTTTCATAAGAGAAAGAAACACATTGATGCCAAGTATCACTACATCAGGGAGCTAGTGAATAATGGTGAAATTGTTCTGAACCATTACAGAACAAAGGAGCAGTTTGCAGACATTTTGACAAAACCATTGGGGCAAAAGATTTTTAGTTATTTGATGAAGTGTTTGGGTATGGTGGAAAACCCAGCAGTTGAATTTAAGGGGGAGTGTTGAAATGTTAAATCCAACTACAGGAAGTTGAAGGACAGGTGCAAGAAATTTTTTTTGTTCGATCGCACTCCATCAAGCATTGAAGATATGATTTGAAACTTTGCAATTAAATTTATGGTTTATGTGGCCATAGCCACTCCATGCAAAAGGAAACTTGTTGTTTACTCCACGCCAACGCTCCACTCATGAACCTGCAACCACCGTGTTTAAAGACTCACCAACCACAGCTCTTTCGCACCAGTTTTGAATTTCTTTTAAATGTGTCAGGTCAACGGCAACAGCCAATCAGAGTTATTTTCTTGTTTTGGTACTCAATTTTCTCATAGCTCATCTTATCATCCTCAATATGATGGTCAAACTGAGATAGTAAATAAATGTTTGGAAGGATATCTTCGTTGTTTTGTATCTGATAAACAAACATAATGGGTCAAGTGGTTACCTCTCGCTGAATGGTGGTATAACACTTCCTTCCATACTGCAGCAAAAATGAACCCATTTATGGCACTTTATGGATATCATCCACCATCCAACACATCATATTTAAGGGAAAATTTGAAGGTTAAAGCAGTGGAAGATCACATCGAGCATCAACAAGAAGTTCTCCAACTCTTAAAGGATAACGTGAATTTGGCACAAAATCGAATGAAACAATAGGCAGATCAACATTGCAGCGAGAGAAGCTTTGATGTAGGAGATTGGGTATTTTTATGGCTACAACTATACAAACAAATGTCCCTCAAGCAAGCTAAGAAGGATAATAAATTATCACCAAAGTACTATGGTCCTTATAATGTGTTGCAAAATATTGGTACTATGGCATACAAATTGGAGCTTCCTGCTTCTTCACGAGTGCATCCACTTTTCCATGTTTCATGCTTAAAGAAGGTTATAGGTGAAAATCTTCCAGTTCAAACAATATTTCCAAAACTTGATGAGGAAGCAAAAATCATATTGGAACCTGAAGCGGTCACAGAAACAAGAACTCGACAGCTACGGAACCAATCAATTTCATAGTATCTCATCAAGTGGAAGAACTTACCCACTGAAGATTCTACATGGAAGAATGAGAATTTTATACAGAAGCACCCAGAGCTACTCAAGCGTTGAGGACAACACTTTTTTGCAGGAGAGGGGCATGTTAGGTCCCTATATTACTAGTATAGTCCCTTATTATTGTTAGTGTAACCCCCTTATTGTTATTATTGTACCCTTGTGACCCCATATTGTTATTATTATGCCCTTAAATTATTATTGTTAGTGCCTGCCAGATTACATCGTGGCCCCACTAGGATTACATTATGGCCCCATGGACTCCTATATATAGAAAGGAGGTTTTTTAAATTGTATCATCCAAGAATTGTTCATTTATGTAATGTATTGGAGGTTTCCCCCTCGAAGTGGCTTATTTCTAAGGCGTTGATATCTCTTTTCTTCCATCTTTGGAGATGGTTACACAACATAGATTTTTAAGTTTAATGAAATAGTTTCTTGTGTGCCATCTTTGTCCAGTAATTTTTTTTAAATCTCTATGTTGAGGTGGAATTATTTTATTCCCTTGTATGTGTTTTGGAATACTCAGAAATTCCAACATGGTATCAGAGCTAGTCCAGGCTCTTTGAAGGATTGTCAAAGAAGCTGAAGGAAGGAGTTTGTGGCAGTAGTTCTCCAGCAATGTGAAGGCTCAACAAAGACTAGGTATTTCTCAAAAACATAGTTTTGAGTTTGTTTAAAAAAACGTATAGTCCAGAGAAGTATTTTTGAAGATAGAGTTGGTCTCTTAAGCAAAGAAATAGTTTATTAAAAAAAACACAGTCAAGTTTTTAATGCATAGTTCAGTGTGCTAACCATGGAAGGAGCCAGTACAAGCATGAGTATTGGAAATACTCAACTCCCACAGTTTAATGGGAAGAACTATGACTATTGGGCAATCACCATGAGAGCCATGTTTGCCTCTCAAGACTTATGGGAGTTTTTTGAAGATGGTTTTGAAGAACCAGTAGATGAAAATGCTTTTAATGCCTTGACACGGGCACAGAAATATTTGCTGAAAAGCAATAGGAAGAAGGACTCAAAATCCCTCTTCTATCTCTATCAAGCAGTGCATTAAAATGTGTTTCCAAGGATAGCATCAGCTAAGAGATCCAAGGATGCATGGGATACCCTTCAGATTTCCTATCAAGGTATGGAGAAGGTGAAGACTGCAAAAATTCAATTAATGAGAAGGGATTTTGAAGTTATTTGCATGAAGGAGTATGACACAATAGACTCATTCTTCACACAGTTGATTGGGTTGGTCATCCAAATGAGATCTCATGGAGAGCCAGTGGAATAGATAAGGATAGTGGAGAAAGTATTTAGGAGCTTGCCCTCAAGGTTTGATGCTATGGTCACAACCATTGAAGAGACAAAGGATCTCTCAAATTTTACAGTTGATGAGCTTCATGCATCATTGATGACTCATGAACAAAGATTGGGTAGAATAGCAAACTCATATTTGGAGCATGCCTTCAAGACCCAGATGTACTTTGGAAGACGAAGAGGTCAAGGCAGAGGAAACTACAGAGGAAGAGGAAGAGATAGAAGCCAAAACAGAGGAGGAAGAAACAGCCCTGCAAATACTCATGGAAGGGGCAGCAACCAGAATCAGAACCAAGGCCAAGGCAGTAGCCAGCAAAGTGGACAAAATCAAGCACATGGAAAAAGGTATGACAAATCCCAAGTCCAATGTCGTTATTGCAAGAAATATGGGCACTATGCAAATGAATGTAGGAAAAAGAAATATGAAATGAATAATAGGTAGAATGCAAATTTTACAAAATAAGAAAAGAACCAGAAGAATGTGATGTTAACATGTAATGTAGCACAAGATAGACAAGATGATGTATGGTTCTTAGACTCAGGTTGTAGCAACCACATGACTAGAAACATAGCAACATTTGTCAATCTTGATGAAAATGTTAAATCTGAAGTAACAAGAGGAACTAATAGTTAGATCTCTGTCAAGGGAAAAGGCAGAGTAAGTATCCTCGCAAGAAATGGAGAACATAAGTTTGTGCAAGATGTATACTATGTACCTAGCTTGAAATGTAATATTTTGAACATTGGACAGCTCATTGACAAGGGCTACAATGTATTTTTTAAAGATGATGTGTGAACAATCATGGACATACCTCCAAGTAATAAATTCATTGCAGAGGTGCAGATGATAAGCAATAGGATGTTTCCTCTCAAGCTCAGAGCATACTTGAAGGAAAGAAGGAATGTAGCAGCTGTAACAAAAGAGGTTTTTCAAGAGGAAGTGAAAGATGAAAACTAGTTATGGCACTTGAGATTTTGACATCTCAACTTTGGAGGACTAAATTTGTTGCATACGAAAGGAATGGTAAAGGGATTACCATTTATTGAAAAACCAGACAGCCTATGTGAAGGTTTCATCTTGCGCAAACAACACAGAGAAAGTTTTACATCAGGAAAGAGCATAAGGGCAAAGGCACCCGTAGAAACTGTCCGTTCAGATTTGTATGGAACAATGCAAACACCATCACTAGCAAGAAGTCACTATATGGTGACTTTAATTGATGATTACACAAGGAAAAATTGGGTTTATTTCTTGAAATATAAGAGTGAAGTGTTTGAGAAATTCTGCCACTTTAAGGCTCTTGTTGAGAACCAAAGTGGGCAGCATATAAAAGTTTTATGAACTGATAGAGGAGGTGACTATATCTCAAAATAATTTCTGCTTTTTTGTAGAGAAAATGGCATACACAAGCAATTTACAGCAAGGTACACACCGCAGCAAAATGGAGTTGCTGAAAGGAAAAATAGGACCATCATGGATATGGTAAGAAGTATGTTGAAGGAAAAACATTTGCCAAATGAATATTTGGCTGAAGCTATACATTGTGCAACATACATCTTGAATAGATACCCAACAAAAGTTGTAATGAACAGAGTTCTGGAAGAAGCATGGAGTGGCATAAAACAAGGTGTCACCCACATGAGAGTTTTTGGTTGTGTGGCTTATACACACATTCCAGATCAGCTAAGGAAGAATTTGGACATTAAGGGGGAGAAGTGCATATTTATTGGATATAGTGAAGAATCAAAGGCTTACAAGTTGTATAACCTATCCACCAAGAAGTTTATTATAAGCAGAGATGTGCAGTTCATTAAGGAAGAAGTTTGGGATGGAAGCATTGAGAAAACAGTCAATGTGAAGAGTTTTTTGTCTCATGATGATGATGAGGAAGAAATGGCTGAAAGGAACACCTCATTAGCAGCACCACCTCCACCAACAAAAGGACAGCAAGGGACACCACAAGCAAGTATGAGAACACCCTTGAGAAGTGATAACAGTGCTTCTCCAAACACACCACAAGGAGCAGATTTGAGTGCTTCTACAAGCACAAGTACACCAATTGAAAGAGGAACCAGATTCAAAAATCTAAATGACATTTATGAGCAAGAGGCAGAAAATGAAGGTATGAACTCTTTATTTTCATTATATTTTCATGTAGATGATCCTATTCATTTTGAAGAAGCATTGAAAGATAAGAAATGGATAGATGTTATGGATGAAGAAATGAATTCCATAGAGAAAAATAAAACATGGGAATTAGTTGATCTCCTAAAAGGTAAGGAAGTCATTGGAGTAAAATGGGTTTATAAAACCAAGAGAAATTTTGAAGGTAAGATTGAAAAGCACAAGGCCAGACTTGTTGTCAAAGGCTACAAGCAGCAACAAGGAAGAGACTATGAGGAAACTTTTGCACCAGTTACAAGAATGGAAACAGTGAGAGCAGTGTTGTCCATAGCATCACAACACAAGTGGAAACTTTACCAAATGGATGTGAAATCAGCATTCCTAAATGCAGTATTGATGGAAGAGGTTTATGTTGAACAAACTCTGGGCTATGAGAAAAAAGGCCAAGAGCACAAAGTTTTTAGATTGAAGAAAGCTCTTTATGGGCTGAAACAAGCACCAAGAGCATGGTACAGTAGGATAGATGCCCATCTACTAGAAAATGGGTTTGAAAAATGTGAAGGAGAACCCACATTAAACATCAAGGAGAAAGATAGTAAGATGCTCATTGTTGTTTTGTATGTTGATGATGTGATATTTACAGGTAATGATGCTTAACTCATTGAGAATTTTAAATCAGTCATGAAGGATGAATTTGAGATGACTGATATGTGATTGCTAAAATACTTCTTAGGAATAGAAGTAGAGAAAAATGAAAATAAAATTTTTATCTCCCAAGCCAAATATGTAAATGAAGTTTTGGAAAGATTTAATATGCAGGATTGCAAAGCAGCAATTACTCCTATAGTGATGGGATTGAAACTCACCAAAGAGGACAACAACAAGGATTTTGATACTAGTTTGTACAAGAGCATAGTTGGCAGCCTCATGTATTTGACTGCAACTAGGCCGGATATTATGCATGCTGTAAATTTAATTTCCAAATTTATGGAGAGGCCAAAGGAGGCACATTGGCAAGAAGCAAAAAGAATTCTGAGGTATGTGAAAGGAACAAAGAGGTACGGAATTTTATATACCACTTCAGAAAATTTTGAATTGATTGGATATACTGACAGTGATTGGGCTAGAAGTATAGATGACCAGAAAAGTACATCTAGTTATGTTTTTCATATGGATTTAGGAGCCATTTCATGGACTTCTAAGAAGCATCCAATTATGGCTTTATCTATAGCAGAAGAAGAGTATGTAGCAGCTACAACAGCAGCATATCAAGTAGTTTGGATGAGAAGAATGTTGAGAAGTTTGTATCAAGAACAGGTAAAAGGGACAACAATTTATTCTGAAAATTGCTCAGCTATAGCATTGTCAAAGAATTCAATGTTTCATAAGAGAAAGAAACACATTGATGTCAAGTATCACTACATCAGGGAGCTAGTGAACAATGGTGAAATTGTTCTGAACCATTACAGAACAGAGGAGCAATTTGCAGACATTTTGACAAAACCATTGGGGCAAAAGATTTTTGGTTATTTGATGAAGTGTTTGGGTATGGTGGAAAACCCAGCAGTTGAATTTAAGGGGGAGTGTTGAAATGTTAAATCCAACTACAGGAAGTTGAAGGACAGTTGTAAGAAAAAAATTTTGTTCGATCGCACTCCATCAAGCATTGAAGATCTGATTTGAAACTTTGCAATTAAATTTATGGTTTATGTGGCCATAGCCACTCCATGCAAAAGGAAACTTGTTGTTTACTCCACGCCAACGCTCCACTCATGAACCTGCAACCACCGTGTTTAAAGACTCACCAACCACAGCTCTTTCGCACCAGTTTTGAATTTTTTTTAAATGTGCCAGGTCAACGGCAGCAACCAATCAGAGTTTATCGCACAACTTTGGAGCTAACGTCCATTTTTTGTACACGATAATTCTCTGAAATCAAGCTTAGTTTCAGTTTGAAGTCTGGTGGGTCCTACCGCCAACCAATCAGAGATCGATCGCACGGAAATTGAACCCTACGTCAGCAAGGGAAATTGGTACGCGATAATTATATGCAATGGGATTAAATTCCAGTTTTTGAGATCTGCGATAAAAGGTTTTAACTTAGGTTAACATTTTTATAAGTTCTACTGTTTTATTAAAACATAGATGTAGTTTTATTTTAAAAAGGGTTAATGTTTTTTATTTTTGTTTTAAAAGTACCACAGTGATATGAGTTTTCAACTCATAAAGTCCCTTTTTGACATTGGGTTATAATATATATATATATATATATATATATATATATATAATAAAAGGTGCACTGTAATAAAAAAAAATGTCGTGAGCAAATGTAATGTTGGACTGTGTAGTATTTTATGTGAGCCCGAAGGCTGAAACAAAATGTTGTTGTATTATTTTAAAAAGAGAAAGATTGCTGCTAAGTTTTTTTTCTTCTTGAAGACTTTGTATGAAAACGAGAGTGCAGAAAATTGTAATTTTTTTGTTGAAGGCTGAAAAAGCCAGAGTGTGAAAACACAGTGACTGTGTATGACTGTAAAAGCCAGCAGAGGCAGAAGAGCAGTGTGAAGCACTGTGTGTGCAATTTTTTTTGTAAGAGACAAAGAGAGAATTTGAGAACATGTGTGTTGGAAGCAGTTCCATTTTGTAATCACTTTGAGGAGGAAGAATCAGTTTGTAATAGATTTTTAAGTTTAATAAAATAGTTTCTTGTGTGTCATCTCTGTTCAGCAAATTTTGTTAAATCTCTGTGTTAAGGTGGAATTATTTTATTCCCCTATATGTGTTTTGGAATACTCAGAAATTCCAACAGTCACTAAACTAAAACAATGAAGCAAACATTTACAAACATTGACTTTGATTTATCAATGCAAGGCAATACATTGAAAATGGAAACGTTGCATGACATAAGGGCTAACGGAAAGAGTAATTACAACGACAAAGGAGAATAAGACCTATTATAAAAGATACATAACTAGCTACACTATTGACTGTATACGGGATGGGAAATATCTGACAGAGGACGTTGAAGTACATCATACTCCATTCCTCTAAATCTGTTTAGAGGTAGTAATAGAATTTACATACACTTTTCCTTTGGTACCACCCGTTCTTATAAACTTTCTATATTCATTAAATGTCATTGTCCTATACAATGGAGGTTTGTAGCGGTTTATCAGTTCCTGAATAGGTCCCACATTTATTTCTCCACAAGGATTGCAAAAACCAGCGATGGACATTCGTGCTCTGCTTTCGTTGACAACAACTCTATGCTCAATGCTCTTGTACATGCCATTTGTAAATATCTACATGAACATAAACAAATCATTGGTATCAAAAGGTTATCCCAATTTCCATGGATAGTTTAGAATGTTGTGCTTCACTCATAAGAAAAATGATTTTTTTTGTCGGCAGTTCTTACAGTCTAATATCTGAAATTGAGAAATACCAGTAAACTTAAGAAAAATGATTTTTTTGATGGCCAGTTTTAACAGTCTAATATCTGAACTTGAGAAATACAATAAAATTTGTTGTGTTAATAGTACTTGTTTATTTTGGCATGTAAATTTTGACAGTCCTTAATATGTTCATGACATTTCACCGTCTTGAATATTGTGTTAACTTAATGTGGTGTCGAAAAACATTGGTGAACATTTTACCTATTTCAGAGATAGTAAGCTAAAATGGATGAAACATTTACCTGAAATGTTGGACACCACATTCTAATATTAACAAAGTATTTATTTTATTAAAAGAATTCTTAATCATATAATTTTATATATTTATGTGGATATATTTAACATATATATTTAGGACATACTGTTTTTCTTAAGCTGACCTGCATTTGGTCGCCTAGGTTTACAACTAAAGCGTCGGGGATCGGCTTCACAGGAACCCAACAGTCATTCTTTCGCACTTGAAGCCCGATATTTACATCATCTTGAAGTAAAAATGTTATGCCTCCTGGATCGGAGTGAGATGACAAACCCAAAGTCAGATCTAGTTCTGGACATGCTGGATAATAATTTATTCGAATGCACATGCCCATTTCCTCCTTTCCTCCAAATGCTTCCTTAAGATAATCCTGATGAAGACCGAGGTTGACAGAGAATACTGAAAGTAACTTCAGGCAAAGGTCTACCACACTTTTACAGTATTCTTTCATCTCTATCCTGCATCAACGTCTCCATAATTTCCTCATAAGTCATTCTGAACAAAAACAATATATATTTTGAAGTTGGATAATAATCGTAGATAGATCAGATTTAGAAGTAGCTATCATTACCTGTAATTCTCTGGTTTGGAAGGCCATTTGCTTTCATTTCTGATACTGGGTGGCAAGAAATGGTGAAAATAATAATCTCCCCAATCAAGAAGAGCTCCTTTCTGCACTCCAATTCGACTTCCATATCCTTCATATGTAATAGGATCGTTAGCATACTTCTGCTTCTCCTCTAACGGCATGTTAAAAAATTCTCTACCGACGTTCATGGCTGCAGTGAGAAGTTGAGAAGGGATTCCATGGTTAATCACTTGGAAGAATCCCCACTTTGAGCATGCATCTGAGATTTCCTTCATCGTTTTGCAGCGACGCTCATCGTTCAACCCAGACATATCGATAACTGGAATCTGCTCGTCAAACGGGTGTATAATCCCCGCCTGGGGCCTTTCAGGTTCTGGTTTTATATAAGCGCTGGGTAAAGATTTAATCCCACTTTCAGCAATACCCTGAACTCTCTGAATTGGTTCAGACCACCCCAGCTTCTCTTTTACGAGCGCTTCTGAAGAACCATTTCCGAAATCTGTGGATTTTTCAGTTTGTAAAGCCATGACAAAACAAAAAAATCAACCAACCTTTTACAAGATTTGATACTGAGAGAGCGAACAAAATTTACGGGGTTTCACTAGTCTCTCTACGAGCTCTTCACAGAGAGGGATCCGTTCAAAAGCTCTCTATAAATGCTTTAGAGCGCTTGTTAGTTCTTGCTTCCCGATCTAAGGTTTATATTCGTGACCTCCCTTCGTAACCACTTTGGGTCAGTTTTTTGGGTCTTCGTTTTCACCAGAGTGTCAAATCTAACCGTAGGCGAGCCAGGCTGTTAGTTATTCTTGTTTTCGGGAATTGTAAAGCTTGTGGGAAATGTTCTCACTCAGTTTTTTACGGTTGTAAAGCACGTTGGAAATGTTCTCTCTTTTCTTTACTAGGTTTTTCTCACTGTTTTTTGAAAACCTAATTCGTGTGTTTTCTAAAGGGTCTCATTGTTTTTTAGGATTTTGAGGCAGGATAGTGGGTATGCATGTAAACGTATGGGAGACATCTGATATTTTAGGAAAACTGATGAGGATTTAAGGATTTAGTTTTTAAATTGAAAATAAAATAATAATAAGTATAATTTATTAGATTATAAATCTTTCGGGAAATCACATGAGAATTTTAGGACCGACGCGTTTCGAACTACCAACTGTAGCGTTTCGAACTACCAACTGTAGTTGATGAACTACAGTTGGTAGTTGAAAACGCGTCGGTCCTAAAATTCTCATGTGATTTCCCGAAAGATTTATAATCTAATATGTTATGGATCACAGAAGCTTGCACTCTCAAATATAATTTATTTTATATAAAGTTGTTCTTAAGAATTTAAATTTATTTAATTTTCTATCTATGGTGTATTATGGAGGGAAAATGATCAAATTTTTTTATAGACTTGTATTATTTGAGATTATTAATTTAAAAATTTTAAATAAAATATTATAATATATTAATATAAATATTAAATTTAACTATCTTTTTGATATGATCCGATCAAAAAATTTATAATAAAAATAAATCAAATTAATATTTTCAAATATTATAATTTTAACTTGGAAATATTGATATCTTTAAAAAATTTAATATATCTATAGGATATAATTTTTCTTTTAAAAATAAGATATATTTATTTGATTTTTTTATGTTTTAATATAAAATAATGGTTAAACGTATTTCAGAAATGTCCCAAAAATTTAATAAAAGAGACATAAAAATAAAAACATTATCCTTGGAAATAAAATAAAAAAAATAAAATATAATAATAATCTCGAGTTTCATCTAATATTAATTCATCATTATACATAATTAATATAAAATTTAAATTTAAATTTTATAAAATAATATATATTTTTAAATTTAAATTTGAATAATATTAAGCAAATATTAAAAATAGATATTAAAAACTAAAATAATAAATTGCAATTACTTTAAAATAAGAAAAAGAAAAATTTAGTCATTATAACTAAAAATTGCTAAGAAAAGAAAAGCAAATAGAAAATATTTAACATAAAATAAACATAATTTTTTATCTAGTCAATACCATTCATTGGTCCTCTACATCCATGTAATGTATGAAGGTAAGACTATCGATAAGACTATATCTATCCATGTCCATTCACATGAACTTAATGTAAATTATGACTCATTTACATAATGTTAAATTACCTCTTAATTATGATTCATATTTTGCTCAAACTGACTTAATTTTTATCCTTTATTAAGTTTATTAAATTTTTTTGATTAATTTTAAAGTTTCTATACATTTTTAACCAACAAAAAATAAAAGACACACCAAAAAATTTCCCTTTTAAATAAATATTTCTATATATTTAAAAATGCCATCCATATTTTGAAAAAGAAATAGTACCCATAAATGGCACACTTTTTTTTAATTACCTTTTTTTAATTCCCTCCCTCCATTGGGAGGGACACCCACTAACCCGTTATTTAAAAATATATATAAAAAAAGACACCATAGTGAAACATTTAACCATGAGCCTCTTAAGATTAAGGGTTCATAAGGGTGTGGGGATAAGGGAAACATCTCTCAACTTCAAGATATTACATGTTCGCATAGTTTTAAGGAGTGGGAGCAAACTAGGAATTTCTAAAATTTTCAAAATTTAACTTTGAATGTTCTTAACATATCAAAAACTTTTAAATTTTCTAAATATTTAATAATAAATTAAAAAATTTATGATCTAAAATACTATTATCTCAAAATATTTAATTTTTCAAAATCTTCTCATTACCACTAACATTACCCAAAATAACAGTTAACTAATCCTTAACTAATTAAATTTAAGTCAATTTCAAGAATCTCTTCTCACCTATTATTAAATTACCACTTCAAATTACCATAAAAAAAACAAGACCCTTCAAAATGAGTCACCATAACAAAATTTAATTACTTTTATTGTCTATTAAAATAAAAAATTAAACATATTCAAGATTGAACACATTTAAAAATAAAATATTCATTATCATATATAAAATAATGTATATTATATTGTATTAAATTTAAAATTATCCCAAAAATTATTATTGATTTTTTACTCAAACAATTTCATATTTAATACATGATCTAGAAGCATTTACTTAATATTGTATAGAAAATAATGTATATTATATTGTATTAAATTTAAAATTATCCCAAAAATTATTATTGATTTTTTACTCAAACAATTTTATATTTAATACATGTTCTAGAAGCATTTAATACTTTTCCACGAAGTCAATATACCTACGTTAGATTTGTCCATTAGCACCGAGAACGTGTTCTTTGTTGAGTCTTTGTTGAGTCTGGAGCAGGAAACGACCCGGCATTCACTGGAATACAGGTAACATAATTTTATTGGATATGGTTATCTTATCATCTCTGCTTGGCCCACTGCCCACTCCTCTTTCTTTTCTATGGTAAAGGAAAATACAGACTTCACGTGGAGATAAGGTCTATAAAATCATATGACGAGACACATATTCTCTTCTTCGATCGTACCGTAGTGTCTGCCCATAATTATGCCAACTCCAACTTAGTAGGCCAACACTATGGTTTCTGTCTATGTTGGATGATTTTAGGATATTGATAAATGTACAGAATCTGGTGAATAAAAATAAATTGATTGCCATACAGATTAAATTTCCTACGTACAATTTAAAGTGGAGATTCGTTGTGTACTATATGAGTATAATAGGTTACATATCAATGGTACGATTTGAGAGTGAAAGTAGAGAATTTGGTTATGAATTATTTTACGAGTGGCTAGTGTTTGTTGTTGGAGAAATGTGATTTAATATAAGTACATTTATTTTAATTTTAGATTTATTAATTATTGAGAGAGATTAAATCTTTCAAGGTGTAGGTTTGTTTTTTGAGTTCAAAATTTGAGAATATGTTTGTATCTAGAGAGATTTGATCTCTCTACACTTATAAAATATGGGATTAAAATGGATACAGGATGATTTCAGTCATGTCTCACCATGAGAAATTGATGAATTTTTATTTTTAATGCAATGTGACAATGCAACAATGTTGAATGATAGAAAATGAGAATAATAAGATAAGAAATTGATGAATTTTTCTTTTTAATGCAACCTCACAATGTAACAATGTTGAATGATAAAAAATGAAAATAGTAAGATGAGAAATTGATGATTTTTTGTTTTTAATGCAACTTAAAAATGTAACAATGTTGAATTTTAGAAAATGAGAATAATAAGAACAAAGTTACTCACAACAGTGACCTCAAAATGAGAACTTTAAAGGTGTAAAGTAAAACTAAAATAATGAAAGAACCAAAGTTCAAAAGTGAAGATGTTTTTAAATCGCAGTAAAAACTGATTTTTTTTTTGCACAAAATGAAAAGTGTTGATGCTAAAACAATAGTTTTTTTTTGGGTAAACATTTTTTTAGCAATGGTTCTAGAAAAACCTTAAATTTTTTACGGCATGAGGTTAAAAATAAATCATCACATCTTTAAAAATCGTTCAAATTCCAACAATTTTCAACCATGACATTGAAGATAATATCATGACTCTAAAAAAATTTAAAATTATGACAATTTTCAATCATGGAATACCATGATTCGAAAAAAACAAAAAAAATTCAAAAATTTTCAGCCATTGATTTAAAAACAAAATATCATGACAAAAAACCCTAAAAAATGAATACATAAATCAAAGAGTCATTATAGCAAGATTTTTTTTTTTTGTAATTCTAAAAGTACAGCTTTTTAAAAATCTCATCTTAAGACAACATGACACATTACAATCAAAATTTAAAGATCAACTAGCAAATTAACACCTAGTGGGGATGAACTTCACCTATTGCAATGAAAATTTAAAAATCAACCATGAATTGACACACAGTGAGCACAAATATGATCCATTATAACGAAAAAATTAAAAATTAACTAAGAAATTAGAACATAGTGGGGTGAGTTTCTTAGTATAAAGGGCAAAAAAAAAAAAAAAAAAAAATTGATAAATAAGAAAAAAAAAACAAAAAAATAACAATTTTATTTAAAATTTCAAAAAACACATCGATAATTAAAAATTAAAAAACTAAACTAAACAAAAATTAACATTAAAAAAAAAAAATAAAACATTATAATAATAATAATAATAATAATAATAATAATAATAATAATAATAATAATAATAATAATAATAACAACAAGAACATAAAATTTAAAAAAAAATAAAAAATATATAGGAAACAAAATCAAACCCAAAAAAAATTGAATAAAAAAATAAAAAATAAAAATAATATTAAATTTTTCCAAAAAATAAATAAAATGAATTAAATACAAATATAATTTAAAAAAAAAAAATACATCAAAAAGAGAAGAGGTAATAAGCCCACTCTCGCTTGGGCAGCAAGGGCTGGGTAGGGCTAATGGAACAATGTGTCACTCCACCATCAGTGCTTGGGCGGGGCCGAACACTGGAATTCTGGAAACGTTGCTTAGTGCATAGTCGATTCCACGACTCAATTGTTCGCCCTAGCTCAAGCAGCAAGGGTCGTGGATCATTGCGAGAGCATTGAGCCACTCCCCCATCCTTGACTCCACCCGATGCTCCCCTAGCCATGCCTGTGACCCTTCTTGCCCATGCGAAAATGTCCTTATTACTTACCCTCCTTTGAAAATATATATATTTTTTAACTTTTAATCCATTTTTTTTAATGTATATATATATATATATATTTTTAAATAATTTTAATATATTTTTATTATACATAAATATCTATAATGTTTTTTTAAATGTTATTTTATTTTTTATTTATTTTGAAGGTATTTTATTTAATTTTTTCAATCTATTTTTTATTTTTTATTTTCAATCTACTATTTAAATTTTTTTAATATATATTTTAAAATTTACATTTATTTTTAAAGTTTTAGTTTTTTTTTTTTCAATCTACTATTTAAATTTTTTTAATATATATTTTAAAATTTCTATTTATTTTTAAATTTTTAGTTTTTTTTTTCATTTTTTTAATTATAGTTTTATTTGTTTATTTTTAAATTTTTAATAATTTTTTTTTCTCTGATTTCTTTAATATTGGTCTTTTTCTCAATTATTTCTTTTTTAAGATGAATTTCTATTATTTATTTACTTATTTATTTTCCTTTTTTTAAATATTTTTTTGACTTAAATTTTTATGTTCTTTTTCCCTTTTCTATTAATTTTTTTTTTTAAATTTTTGTTTAAGTTTTATTAAATGTTTTAATTTTTTTTCATTATTTTTTTTTTAATTTTTTTTATGTGAATCATTATTTTTGGGAAAAAAAATCAAATACCATTATCTTTGACATAAAATTCATAAAAAATTTATAAATTTTGTCATTTTTTCAACATTCTTTTTCAATTTTTTTCATAAAAATTATTTATTTAACATGTTATTTTTAGCGAAAAGGTATATAGATACGTATATTTTTAATTATACTTATAGGAAAAATGTGTATTTTTTCCAAATATTTAAAATTATTTTTTTAGTAATAATTATTTTATGTGTATTGGAGTATTAATTAACATTATATAAAGATATAAATAAACTCTAACTTAAAAATATCATTTTTTTATTGCCTATAACTTTGCATAAAAAATGGAAATTTTATCATAAAAAAACATTGCAAAGAAACAAAAACTCAACCCTGAAAACCGTTAAAAATAAAAACATCTATAGACGAAAAAGATGAAGAGGAATTAGAAAACTTTAAAAATGGTTAAATTACCAACATTTAAAAAAAATGTGCATACTAAATAAAAATAAAAATAAAATAAGAAATTGATGATTCATCAACATTTTTCAAAATTCGTATGAAAACCAACAAAATTTAAAAAATAATATTCCTACTTAATAGATAACAAAATTTAAAGTATCAAAAATAAGCCTCCAAAAAAGGGCTGATGTTGCATCAAGACTTTTCAAAATTGGCATGAAAATTAGTAACATTAAAAAACAATGACACACTTAATACATAAGAAAATTTAAAGTATCAAAAATATGCTAAAAATGAGGGTATTTTGAATCAACACTTTTTAAAATTAGATGATTTTCTGCAATCTCTAAAAAATGAGAACTCGACATAGTTCTTGTTTGGCTGGAAATCGTATTTAAGAATGTATTCATTACAAATAGTTTTAATTGTGATCAAACTCAAAATATTTTCTTCTATTTTTCTTCTTTTCATGGTTATTTCTTTTACCATCTTTTCATATGGATTATATGAAAAGGGTGGTTAAAATAGTAGACCATTCAAATCTTCAATTCGACTTATTGCACCGAGAGGCACTCTACAGCCTAGTATAAGGAGATGTGTACATGTAATGTGAGAGATGTAAGGTATGTGTAGATGTAATGTGAGAAATGTAATGTAAACTTTTGATATGCCGGAGTATAAGGAGATGGATAGATGTAATGTGTGAAGTGTAATGTAAACTTTTGATATGTTGGAGTATAAGGAGATGTGTAGATGTAATGTGAGAAACGTAATGTAAACATTTGATGTGTCGAAGTATAAGGCACATGTGTAGATGTGATGTGAAATGTATCGTGGATATATTTTTATTTATTTACCAGGACTATGGTAAATAAATAAAACCTCTTTTATGGTAAATTATTTAGGGGGTATGGTAAATAAATAAATGTAATGTAAGTAAACATTTGAAATGTACGGGGAGGGTATATTTTTAATTATTCACTAGGATATGGTAATTAAATAATACCTTTTTTTATATTTATTCCATAAACCTCTTTATATTTAAAGAAAAAAAAAATTATTTAGGTGAACCCGATGGGAAAAATACCATTTTAAGACAATGGGCTAAATATCGTGGACCAAAGACCATATTGATAAAAGAGGTATGATAAATAAATAAAATATAAATAAAATAAATTAAAAAAGGTTTTATTTAGGTGAATCCTGTGAGCAAAATAACATGGGCCAAATTTTTATTAATACCATGCAAAAAAAATATTATTAACCATAATATTAATTTCAAAATATTAATATTATTAATATTATTAATTCTAATATTCACATTAATATATTATAATATTAATATTATTAGATTTAATATATTTAGATTTCGGGAGTTGTTCAAAAGTGGAAAATAATATTTGTGGGAAGGATTACAATGCCAACAAGGTGCAAATAAATAAAACCTTTATTTATATTTACTTCATAAACCTCTTTATATTTACAATAACTCAGAAAGAAGTTTTATTTAGGTGAATCCTATGGGCCAAATACCATGAGACACATTATTATTAATACCATAGGCTGAATACCATGGGCCAAATACCATATATATAAAAGAGGTATAAAAAGGTAACATAATTAAATAAAAATATATCAAATAGGAGTAGAAATCAACATCTAATGATATTTGAAGCCTATGGACCAAATACCATGTACCAAATTAATAATAATACCATGCAAAAAAATACCATTATCAACCCTAACATTAACATTAAAATATTAATCTCTAGATGCGGATGCCAATTGAGGTGGATGGGACGTTCGTCCCGCGAAGAATCCCAATGGCAACCGCATGGGGTGGCCATATGGCTACCCACAGAATCATTTACTCCACATTAAATGTGGCTAGCCTGCTCTCCATTTGCAACTTCAACACGCTCCACTTCCATTTTGTTCAGCCTCTCTGGTTTTTAATGGAGTTCAATTACAGTCATTCACTTCATGTCCACCCTGTTTGCAGGTCTCTTGCTCTACGGAGAAGCTCCTGTCCTCCTTCCTGTGTCGAGCCAAGTGCTCGAACACACACAGGGAGACGTTGTCTGTTGCTCTGCTACATTGAAACTCTGTCGAACTTTCATTTTTCTCAAAGAAAGCTTTGTTGCACGAAGTCTCAGCCCTGTGCTCAGCTTGCCACACCATTCTCTTCTGCTCAGCGTCATTCCCGTCCATCTCTCAGTCAAAATTGTTCGCACTCTGCTGCCATCATGCCTTGGCTCCATCATAGGATGAGATGTCGTCGCGGTAGTAGCAAGGGTTGAGCTACTCGCTCCCGGTCCTCCCCCAGCACTAACTCCTCCCCTGAGGATTTCTCTTGTGGCCATTATCTGGAAACCAGAAGCCAAAGAGGTAGAGCCCTCCTTGTTGGACAAGCGAAATTCACCCAGGGCTCTCTGCCTCCCAATGCGGTGTCTCCTCCACAACCGATCGCCCAAACCTTTCTTTCCCCTGTTTCCACTCCGTCTGCTCATAGTCCCCTTCGCCAAACCTCCCAAAGAGCTAAATTTCAATTTGAATGCACCTTGGACAGGCCTTTAATCACCACCTACATCACCATCACCCTTAGGGAGGAAGTTGTTGGCCTCAACCCTCCTTCTGCTCCCGCTCCTCAGTCCCCTCCAGACAAAGACATAGCTAAGGATTCAAGGGTGTCGCTAGAGATGGCACGAGCTGACAAGAATAAGGAACAAGTGAAGGAGGTTGCCGACAAATCCACCTGTGCAACCACTGAAGATGAAGATGGCAGCAGTGACGAATATAGATGCCGCATTGTGGAGGAACCTCCCTCTCCTACTAATGACAAGTAACCACAGCAACTTATGGTGGAACACGGTTCTGAAGCCCAGGTTTTATGGGTTGGTTTTTGTTTTTCAGTTTAATTCTCCTTTGCTAAAAGAGCAGAATGTTATTTTCATATGTCAATTTTTGTCAAATTATCTGAACACAATGCCATTTTCCCCTATGCAGGCGGCAAGACAAGATCCTGAGGGACTGGTTTCCCCTTAGTGGGCAGTCCAGAACCATGCATTTGGTGATTATCAAGCCTAGCTTTCAGGCTCACTCCGCTAAAACTATGGCAGTTTTGTACTTTTGTGTTATATAAATAGAAATTAGACTTATTCAGAAAAAACAAAAACAAAAAAAACAAAAAAAAAACAAAAAAACATTAAATTATTAATATTAATATTATTGTTATTGTTATTGTTATTACTAAATACAATATTGATATTAATATATTAGATTATATATGACAGAGGTGGAAAAATAAAGTGAGTGATAGAGGAGAGATGAGGGGAGAGGAGGAATGAAGAAAGAGCGAGAGGGAGAGGAGAGAGAGAGGTAGAGAAGGGTAAGAGAGGGAGAGGGAGACATAAAGATGGAGGTGGGAGAGAGAGATAAGGAGAGAGGGAGGGAGAAGGAGAAAGGATTGGAGGATAGAGAGAGAGAGAGAGAGGACAAAAAGGGAGAGTGAGGAAGGATGAGAGGAGGAGAGAGGGAGGGATAGATACACTGAGTTGGAGGAGGAGAGAAGAAGAAAGGGAGTGATATAGTAACATAGTTGGAGAGAGAGATAGAGTGATGGGGTAAGAGAGGCGATTTGAGTGTATAGAGAGAGAGAGAGAGAGAGAGAGAGAGAGAGTGAATATAGAGGAAGGGAGGCGATAAAGGGAGAGAGAGGAAGGATGAGAGAGAGTAAGAGAGTGATGGGGGAATATAGAGGATTGTAGGGGAAAGAGAGAGAGGCAAAGTGAATGATGGGGGAATAGAGAGGGAGGTAGGAGAGAAAGGGAGAGAGGAAGGAAAAGATAGGGGACTCGAGAGAGACGATGAGAGCAGGAGGGATAGAGAGATGGAGATGGATGGGGAGAGACAAAGGGATAGAGAAATGGAGACGGAGTGGAAGAGAGAGATGGATAGAGATATGGAGTTGGATTGGGAGAGAGGGAGGAAAGAAGAAATACATAGAGAGTAACAAGTGGAGAGAGAGAGAGAGTGACAAGGGAGATATGGAGAGGGAGTGTGTATGTTTGTGGGTGAGATAAAGAGACAAATAAGAAGAGATGGAGAGAATTGGGGGGGGGGGGGGGGGAGAGAGAGAGAGAGAGAGGTAGGGAAAGAGATATGGAGGGGGAGAGAGAGGGAGGTAAGAATAAAGACATAGAGAGTAGATTGGGGTTGATATAGATAGACAAAGGGATATAGAGATATAGATGGAAGGTGAAGACAAAGAAGAGATAGATGGAGAAGGGGAGGAAGGGACTGAAAGATTGATAAATATGGAGTGAGAGAGAGAGTGTGTTTGTGGGGGTGATATAAAGAGACAAAGAGGGATAGATGGAGGAACATATAGATATATATGGAGGGGGGAGAGAGGGAAGAATATTTGTTACAATAAATGCATTGATTTTAGTGCAGATGGTGGTTTCTAATCTTATTTGATTGCTTGCACTAGATGCATTGATTTTAGTGTATATTTTTATTTATAATGATATTCGATTACTTGCACTAGATGCATTAATTTCAATATAGATTATTTCTAACTCTATTTGATTTCTTGCACTAAATGCATTGATTTCAGTGTAGATAGTCATTTCTAATCCTATTTGATTGCTTGCACTAGATGCATTAATTTTCAATGTAGATGTTGATTTATAATTATATTTGATTTCTTACACCACATAAATTTATTTCAATATAAATTATTTCTAATCCTATTTGATTGCTTGCACTAAATGCATTCATTTCACTATAGATGGTGATTTATAATCCTATTTTATTGCTTGCACTAGATACATTTATTTTATTGTATATGTTGGTTTCTGATCCTAATTTGTTACTTGCACTAGATGCATTGATTTGAGTGTAGATGTTTATTTTTAATCCTATTTGATTACTTGCATTAGATGCATTGATTTCTGTGTAGATGTTGTTTTCTAATATTATTTGATTTCTTTCATTAAATGCATTGATTCTAGTGTATATCTTGATTTCTTATTTTATGTAATTGGATGTATAATTGTACATTAATTTTAAAGTCATTGGATTAATAATGTGCATTGATTTTAGTGTAAGCACAAAAAATTATTGAGAATGTTGAATATTTTTTGTGTTATAGTAATTAAACCTAATAACACTGGAGAGCAAGAGAGGCTAGGTATGATGTTTACTACAACAACTCGACCTAAATATTTAAATTGTTTATGATTTATGATTTCTATTGTCTTTTTCATATAATCAATATGGAAAGATGACAAAAAGGGTGACAATAATAATAGTAGAGGAAAATATTTTGAGATTGATCACAATGAAGGTTATTTCTAATTCACTACATTCTTATAATTCACATTTTATATCATTCAATATTCTTACATTTTCACTTTGCTTTCAAAAATTTTACTTCATCAGTTTTCATCATTAAAGTTATTTTACAATATTTATCTTCTCAACAAACTAGGTAACTAAGACAATTTAAAATTAAAATGAATCGATAAATCTCAAACATATTTAGCATATTTAAAATGTTTATATTAATATTATATGTATTTACATATTATTGATAAAATTAATCATATGTTCCTCATATTATCGATAGATTTTCCTTGGTCACACATGGTTGAAACCAGCCTTGATCCATCTTAACTCTGCATCTATCAAGCTCCGAGAGGGATCAAATCTCTAGAGGTGCAAACCTCTTTTTTGGGTGCAAAACTTAAGGAAATGTTTGCACCTCGAGAGATTTGATCCCTCTTGGAGCTTGATAGTTCCATAGTTAAGATGGATCTAGGCTGGTTGTAGTAAATTTCATACCTTTTCTCTTTTGATGTCCAATATTAATAGCATCTTTCTCGAAGGTCAATTATTGGAACTTATGGATTTTTAAACCTCAAGTAAGTTTCAATGGTAGTTATTTTCTATCACCTCGTTTCAATATAAAGTGACTAACACTATTGAATGATGGAAAATGGTAATAATAAAAATGTAGTTAATTACAAATAATTTACAATTTTAAGAAGAAAGCATTTAAGGTAAGTGAACATTTTATTTAAGATGAAAACTCAAGTATTTTATATATGGTTGAATTATTGTAACACAAAAACAAATTCACACCATGAATCATTTTTTTTGTACTTACACTCGAATCAATGTACAGTATTAATAAAATTACTTTGAAATTAATGTACATCATACATCTAGCTACATCAAATTATAAATCAACATCTACACTCAAAATCAATGCATCTAGTGCAAGCATTCAAGTAGGATTAGAAATCAACATGGAAATTGAAATCAATACATATAGTGGATTAGAAATCGACATGCACATTGAAATAAATGCATATAGTGCAAACAATATAATATGATTAGAAATCAACATGTACATTGAAATCAATGGATATAGTGAAAGAAATCAAATAAAATTAGAAATCAACTACACTGAAATCAATGTCTTGAGTGTAAGAAATAAAATATGATTATGAATCAACATCCAAATTGAAATTAATGCATCTATTTCATTGAGTAACATTGTATCTCCCTTGTCCCTCTCTCTCTTCCCCCAATATCCCTCTCCCTCCCCCCCTCTCTATTCTTCCCTCTCTATCCCCGACCATCTATATTTATAGCTCCCTCTATATCTTCTTCTTTGTCTCTGTATCTCACCCCACAAATTCACACACACACACAATCTCCATATTTATTTATCTCTCCCCCCCCCCCCCACCCTCTTCTTCTCTCTCTTATTCACTCTCTCCCCCCTTCATCTATATCTTTATCTGCCTTCATCTCTCCTTTGTCTCGCTCACTCAGCCCCCAAAATTAAACACTCTCTCTCTATATGTACATATCTCTCTCTCCCTCCCTCTTCCTCTCCCCCTCTTTCTCTTCCCCTTCTCTCCCTTTCTCCCCTTCTCTATCTTTTCCCTCAATGCATGTCATCAATAAAAAATTTTATACTTACATTGGAATCAATTCACACTACTAATATAATTACTTTGAATTTAATGTAAATCATACATCATTAGAGGAATTTTGAGGTCTAAAATGGGCCTCCTAAGAAAAATGTGCAAACAAAATAAACTTTATAACAAGCAATAGGATTCAAGATGAGGATATAAACAAATGGGGATGATTCACCATTTTTTAATTTAAAGGGTAAAAAGATTAAAAATAATAAAATAATAAAAACTACTGTTTCAACTCGTATTTTCAACTTATCTCCCAAGTTTTTAACTCTAATTTCAAGCGGGAGAACTCATTGGATGCAAAATTTAATTCCTCGTCAAAGGAGTACACATGTTGGATACTTTTGATGGACCCTACCATACGAAAAATGAGAAATACATGAAAACATGTTATGACAATCATGTTTTTCATGTATTTATCATTTTTTGTGTAGGAGGGTCCATTAAAAGTATCCAACATGGGTACTCCTTGGACGAGGAATTAAATTTTGCATCCAATGAGTACTCCCGCTTCAAATTTGAGTAAAAACTTTGGGAGATAAGTTGAAAAATTAGTTTTTTCATTTTTTCACTCTAAAATTTAATAATGTAATCAAATCTTATGCTATTATTTCCACTATAATTTTATAATTTCCTTAGGAGGCCCATTTTAGACCTCAAAATTCCCCTAATTCTAGCTACGTTAAATCATAAATCAATATCTACACTAATATAAATACATCTAGTGCAAGCATTCAAATAGAATTGGATATCAACATCTAGACTGAAATCATTGCATCTAGTGTAAGAATAAAATAGAATTAAAAATTAACATCTAAGTTCAATCAATGCATCTAGTGCAAGCAATAAAATAGGATTATAAATCAACATCTACATTGAAACCAATGCATCTCATGCAACGAATCAAATAATACTAGGAATCAAAAACTACTTTGAAATCAATGCATCATGTATAATCAATCAAAGAGGATTAGGATTCAACATCTACACTTAAATCAACACGTCTATTTCAATGAATAAAATTTTATCTCATCTATCTATCTCTCTCTCCCCCCACCCCTCCCTCCCTCCCTCCCTCCCTCCCTCTCTCTCTCTCTTCTTCCTTTTCTCTCCTCTGCTATCAATATCTCCCTCCATATATCCTTCCTCATCTCTCTATATCAATCCCCAAACATACTCTTACTCGACAAGGGATGGGTGTATGCTCTCTATATATATATATATATATATATATATATCCCTCCCCCACTCCTTCCCCTTCTCTCTTTCTCTCTTCCCCTTATCTCCTTATCTCTCCTTCTCTTTCTCTTCCCTCTCATCTCCCTAATTCTGTATGCACCTTTCTCTATATGTATTTCTTCTTCCATCCATCTCTCTCATCTTCTAACTTTGTCTCTCTCTCCCTTCATCTTTCCTTATCTATCTCAATTCCTTTATTTCTCCCTTCCTATTTATCTTTTTCCCTCCCACCTCCTTCTATATCTCCCCGCCACCATACTCTCTCTCTCTCTCTCTCCACACTCCAACTGTGACACAATCTCCCCTTTACATTTGACATTGCATTTTACATTTTGCTTACTTACTTATATTACACCTACACAATTCCCCTATATATATTTCCCGACATTTAAAACATGTTGATATAATTTCATACCTACATAACATTACTTACTTACAATACACACATCCCCGTTATACTTGGTTGTAGAGTGCCTCTAGGTGAAATTATGTCATGTTTAATATATTTTATATAGGGTTTGGAATGATTTATATGATATTCTAATTTTTCTTTTGAATTATTCTTGGGTATTTTTTAAATAAATGTTGGGTATAGTTTAGTTAGAGATTAAATAGAATGAAAAACAATGTTCAAAGATGATGGTTGGTGTATAGAGACACGATTTTATCACTAAAGTATAACACATTATGATCAGAACATCATAATGTATAATGAACACTATTATATCATCTCAATATAAAATAGTATGATGTTTATTCAACCCATAGGGTTCTTTATTTGTAGGTAGAAAATCTAATCATTCTCCTTGTATTATGGAGGATTTGGTTTAATGGTGAGGTTTTTACTATTGTTTCAATAAATCCATGCTATATCATCATATATTTTTATTTTTATTAGTTGATTTATCATGTTGATTCGATGTTCTAGTCGATTACTTCATCTATTCAATTGATGGTCCTTCTCGTCGACAATTTTCTTACAACCTGATAAATACTTAGTCGATTCTCTTGCAAGGTGATCATTCGAATGACTATATATTATTATTCGACCCTTCATATAACTATTTCTAGAAGCTACAAAGATGTGATGAACCGTCATAACCTTAGGTTCCAACATCACCCATCAGCATATTGCCCAGGAGGTTTAGGAGGTGAAATTATGTTTGTTGTACATAGATCCCCATAATTGTAGCTTCTTGGATCCCGACCAATCCACATATCCTGATAAAATTGGATTCTTCCAAAGGCTTTGTAAATAAATAAATGAGCTTAGCATAATTGTTGCAATAGACATGAGTCACAACCTTATCTTAAAATAATTTTCATAGCATGTGAGAATGAATTTCGATGTACTTCATCTTTCTTTGTGAAATAGGGTTATTAGTCACTGAATTTTCACTTTTACTGTCACAATATATAATAGTTGAGGTTCATATAGAAAATCCATGATCACCCAAGAGTTGACAATCCAAAAATGACTTTTTCCTTGCAATAATATCTCCATGACACTATGCTTTTGTAGTTCATAGTAAGATTACTTGGTGTTTATTACATGACCAAATCACTAGTCGAAAATTTAAGTGAAGCACATATATATAAGTGGATTTTATATCATCAATGTTGTTGACCTAATCATAGTGGGTGAGGCCTTATCAATGAATCTAAACTTCGACAATATTTTATATTAATTTGAGAGGAAAGTTTAAGATAAAAAATATATATCTTTCCATATTTCCAGTCACTTTCTTGTGGATCTTGCATAAATTGAGATAACACACTAATAATAAAATAAATATTAGATTTATTGTGATTTAAATATAGAAGGATACCAATGATCTATCAATAAACGGATGTATTGAATTTCAAACAGGAACATTTTTTACTAAACTTAACATTTGATTGATAGGTTGTAGCACCTGACTTAGAGTTGACCATGCTGAATCTTTTCAATATGTCTAATACATATTTAGATTGAGAGATAAGGAAATCATAAAATAATGGAAAAGTGTGAAGTCTAAAAAATAAACACAAAAGGCCAAGGTCAATCATTTTAAAGGTATCAAAAAGTCAATTATTCAATCTATAAATCATAAATGTATTAGTACCAATGATAACTAGGTAATCTACATAGACAAAAAAAATCAAGATATCACCATGGAGATGTACTACATAAAATCCATGATAATATTCATAATGTTTGAGCCTAAGATTGATAAATAATATATCAATCTCAACATACCAATCCCAAGGAGCCCTCTCCAAAACATATAGTGACTTTCACGGTCAACAAATAAGATTAGAATGTATCATAAAACTAGGTTGTTGCTCCTTGTAAATTCGTTTGGATAAATCTCCATAAAGAAAGGCACTTTTAACATCCAAAAAAATAATTTTCCATCAAAAATGAGTAGCAAGTGAAAGAATAAGTTGTTTATAGTTCATATTTTCAACAAGGGAAATTATTTTAGTGTAGAGAATTCTTTTTTTTTTTGGAGAATCCTTTTGCAAACAAATGAGACTTATGATGCTAAAAAATAGCTTCAAAAGTAAATTTGGTATTACATACCCATCAAAACTTCATAATGGTCTTTCCTTAATGTACGAGAATTAAATGCCTTGTATTGCCATAACTCATGCATTGTCTTCTTAGTTTCAGTGGCATCTTTACAGGTTATTGAGACTTATGAATAAGTTACTCCTCCCCTTAATATCACGTTATATAACCCCTTTGTTGTCTCATGTTACCATAGGGTTAAATTATAATCATGGATTAACCTCTCATTGTTAATTAAAGACACTTGATATACTACAAGAAAAAAGGACATTGGTGAGGGTCATGCTTGTGACAAACCTTTAAGGTCCATCACCAATGTCACATATGGTGACGGTCCTTAAAAAAGTGTTGTTGTAAGTGTATATAGTGATGGTCCTTTAAGGTCCGTCACCAAATCCATTTTTAATGACACTTTTGGTGAGGGTAGTTAAAGGCCCATCACTCATTCTCTCTTTGGTGACACTTCTAGTGATGAACTTTTAATGACCCTCGCCGATGCTCTTTTTGTTAATTTTGGTGACGGTCAAAAAATATTTGTCATCATTGATCATTCCAATGAGTTTTTGATGACGTTATATGTGCTTGTTAATATATTTTTTGTCAAAAGATAAGGATTTAATACCATTATTGTGGAGTCTTTTTTATAATATTTACAAGGCCATAGTGGTTAGAGTCTGTCAATTTTTTAAGAAGTAATTTCCCTCAAGTAAGCACAGTCGAACAGAGTTTTCCTCTAGGTCAACACATGATTCATATCTATTAATTTTATTATCTAGAAAATTACTTTTAGCTAAAGTCCCAGTGTGTGTAGGAAATATATTATTTAATACATAATCAAACTCTATCAATTCTATTTATGAGAAAGACCTAACACTCCTCAAGAATCTAGGCACACCTTAATTAAATTAATTCTTTGGCACACACTAACATTTCTTAGCACCTCGCATGTCTTGGAACATATTTGTACCTAGAACATATTGTCATGACACTAATGCCCAAGCACATGGTGGCATGCGCTAGCACAACATAGAACTCTCCTAGCATGTGTTGGCATGAATGTAATCCCTAGTATGCCCTCGAACACCTTGGTTGAATGCATTGACATACATTAGCACTTGGCACAGAATGCCACTTGGCATGTATTGGAACCTATTATTAGTGTGGCTAGCATTCTCCTTTTGAAAAAGATAACGTCTCGACTTATTAATCATCTTATTGGTTCTTCCCTTTTTTTCCTTTAAACTTCTTGACACATATCGACATACCCTAGCACCCTGCACATCCTTAGCACTTGGCATGTATTGGAATATCTTGGAACTATTTGGCACATATAATTGGCACACCCTGGAACTCCCAAGTACAATTTGAGACTTCTTGACATGCCTTTATATTCCCTAGAATGCCTTACCAATCCTTAGCATACCTTGTCACTCCCTCCTTGGCATGGAAACTAGCACTCATTAACACTATTCCCTGGAAAATGTTCCTCATATTCATTAACTTACATGAATTTTTACCTAGTGCTCCCTTAATGTTTTTTCCTAGTACTCCTTAATACTCCTCAACATGCATTAGCACTCTCTAAAACACCTTAGCACTCTTCAGCATGCCTTTCCACTTCATAGCATGCATAACACTCTAGGACACATATTGACACTTAGGACGTGTTGGTGCTTGGAAAGTCTTAGCTTGTATGGAATATGTTGACATACCTTGGTATGATTTGGCATGGTTTAATATTAAATTTATTTGAGATCAACTATTGGAAAGTAGATGAGAAGCAACAAAGGAATACTTGGCACTTAGAATGCATTAAGACTTTGCACTTGGCACCTATTGGTTCCTAGTTTTGGTGTGCCTAGCTTGCCCCTCTTGGAAAAGGTAAATTGATGACTTATTAACCCTCTTATGTGTTCATTTACTTGTATTTTAACTTGTCTCTACCTTTTGCTACCTTCATAGTCCCTGGCATGCATTGACACACCCTTGCACATCTTGGCATTCCTTATCACTTGGCACATCTTAGCATGTTTGACATGCATTTGCATTATATGACACATCTTAGCATTCCCTAGCACACATTGGCACTCATGTCCTCACAACTAGCCTTTAAATTTTTTTTACGACTTGGGAACCCAATCAATTCCTTGGCTATTGCAGTTCATGTGACAATATTGGCTTGCTTCAACCGCAAAAACTTGACCAATTGCACCTACTATAAGTAGATTGTTCCTTGTTCACCTAAGAACTACATATAACTCACCTTATGCCACTCATGTCCAGGCTCAACTCATCCCAGTTAACTAGCTACCAAGACAAGGATAACATGATCTAACCATGGCCATCAAACAACTAAGAAACATAGCTTACATAGAAAATATTTCACATATATGTCTAGTTCATATAAACAATAGAACATTAACTGAGATTTTGCAAGAACCACAAGATACACAAGGCACACAAGATATAAGTCGACACAACTCAAGCGCCCCAAAACTTGTACACAACAATGTACAATAAAAAATTATCTAGAATAGTTTAAAACATGAGCATGTAGCCAAAGTGTGCCAAATCTCATAGAAAAAAAATAGTTAAAGGCAAAACAATGTTGTGCATAGCACAAAGTGATCTCCCTTTGTCTAAAATTGCTATGTCAAGCCCTATATAAAAATTGTAGGCTTTCCTCCTGTAAATCCTATTCTGAACTTCTCCTAATAGACTTCATCCTTAGCAGACTTGCATTCGCTGACATCCCTCGCACACTCTCTTATTCGTTGCATTCCATGCATTTTGACCTATTTATCCCTTGATATGCCTCGACACTCCCTAACACTCTTCAGCATGCAATGACATTGTCCGACATTTTTTATCATGCATTTTCATTCCTATTGTGCATGCCCTTACCCTCCCTAGCTATCATACCCTCACAACTACCCTTACTTAACTTAAAACTTGGGAACCCAACCAAGCCCTCGCTTGACTACAAGAGCTTGACCAAGTTACGATTACTACAAATAGACTATGTTGTTGAATTGTGTAGCTTGGGATGTACTCCACAAGCCTAGTGAGATGGGTTTGTGTGAGTGATATGGGTTTGTGTGACTTTGGTCACAAAAGGATTTGTGGGAAAAAAATCGAAGAAAAGGGATTTTGGACCCAAGATGGAGTTTAAAATCTAAAAGAAAATTAAAAAGGAAAATTAATATTTCTTAAGGTCTAAGTGGATAAAATCCGTA
This sequence comes from Pinus albicaulis, assembly GCA_034641835.2. NCBI lineage: Eukaryota > Viridiplantae > Streptophyta > Pinopsida > Pinales > Pinaceae > Pinus > Pinus albicaulis. The sequence goes on from CM076572.1 coordinate 1,062,454,049, forward strand.
AGTTCTACAGGGTTCCTAAGAGGTCTAGGAAAAACTATTTAAGGAGGCCTTAGGATGAAGGAAATAACATCAAGTGAGAAGGAGCTCATTTGATCAAGGGGGCGAAGAGAGATGTAGTCCTAAAGTAGGTTGAGTAAGAGGGCTGAGTAAGGGTTGATAAAGGAAGGGAATGATCATCCTCTAAGAGCAAGATCATCATGTGAGGGTTTACAATAATGTTGCATACCTTATTGGTCGGCTCGAGCTAGGAAGTAGGATGGCATATTGTTGTTTCTCTTATGGAAAATCAAGCTTAAGAGAGGTTGCTCATGAGAATCTGGGCATGTGATTTCAATGGTGTCTTTGTGTGGAGGCCACATCAAATTATGAAATGTTGAAATTTGCAACAAGAAAAATTGGAAACCAGAAAGGATCAAAAAAACTGCACCCATGCTGGTGAGGAATTTTGATGCACCAAGAGTAAGTAATGTGGGGCATGTAATTTATTTTTCCCTTAAAAAAATTGGAAAATAAATGTAATTTCATCTCATAATAGCTTCTATCAGTTAACTAAGTCATGATGACTGAGTTAGCTCAAGAAATTTGAGTTGAGGGTCTAAGATGAGGCATGTAGAGGGATTAATCTAATATTTTTGGGGTCCAGTTGCACTTGATGCATTATTGGGGTGCATGTGTGAATTAGTTAACTCAATTAAATGAGTTAAAATAAGTTTAAATAGTTCTAACTAAGTGATGACCTAGTGAGAGGTAGGCTAGTGAATTAAATTAGATTTAATTCATAATGATTGATAAATCAGATAACTAATGATTCACTATTAATAGTTGCATGCATATCAGTTCCGAGGAAGACCCAGTTGAGACAGAGGTTAAAGGGAATATAACTATTAGTTGTATTTATACATAATTTTCCATGTGCAATTATAAATTCATTGGGATGCCATGACAGATTGCACATCAAGGAAGATTGATTTTCCTAATTAATAGGGAGCTAATTCCCTAGGAATTGCATGAGCAAGGAATGTTGAAGGAAGGCTGAGAATTGGCTAAGTACTAGATCGAGTTTGCCTAGATCAGCTGGAGATAATTGGCAAAGTGCTGGAGAATCTCATGAGAGATTAAGCATTTTATTGTTTCATGATTCCTTGACTTAATACACAATAGAGATAGAGTAGTTTTGAGTAGTTTCTTTCCCCAGATACATCTTGTGTTGTGTGATTGATGATTTATTTCTCTTACTTATATGTGATTGTGCGATCATGTTTTGTTTTCGAAAATTGTAGGAAGGATTCAGTGTCTTGTTTTAGTACATTATAAGATCAGATTGAATCTCGTTGGTTAGGATTTCCACATGGTATCAGAGAAAGAAATTTTTGGGTGGTGAGTTTGCAAAGAATATCTGAAGATTTTGGCTTAATTTTTTATTTTTTTTTAAATAGCATATTTGAATTCCTTGCATAAAACTATTCAAATGGAAAATCAGTTTGAAGCTCAGATGAGGGAGATATTGTCGATTTAAAATAAACTCTTTTTTAGAAAATTTTGTAACAATGGGACAATTACAATGTGTGCAATCCAAGAACCTATATGCACTTGAGGTGCCATATGCATGCAAAGCAGGGGTTAGATAATTGTTTGTTGAGAGGGAGTACAAATTACCTCTCAACATGCAGCCTTAGAAAAAGTCTCAGAAGGTTGTGGAGTAGCCACAATTGGATAACTAGAGAGGAGACTGAGTGGAAGTGTCCCCTCAAGCAGAGACCCCCATGAGGGGGAAATTTCAAGCTAGATGGGCAGAGGGAGCACATGCAGCCATACCTCCAGGTGAAAGGTGGGGTGATGTGTAGACATAATCCCAAGATAATAAATTTAGGCAGGGTCCATTGAGATGATGTGTCTCATGGATCAAACCTAGCTACGAGGATTCCACAGAACAACAGTAGTAGGAAGGATCAGGTATATTGATGCAGTCAGATGTTAGGAAGACATAAATCAGAGTGACAGGTGTCAGATACTGGAGCGCAGATCAGACTTGGAAACAATGCAAAGGGCACGAATGTAGAAGTTAGTAGCAGCATAGAGAGTCTAGTAGACAGGTGCAGTAGCTAGCAACATTCAGAAGATTATGATTACAAATTCATTATACTGATTTAGTTGTTCAAAGGCTAATCAATTTTAGGATTTATAGGTGCAACCAACATTAGAGAAGTGTTGCATGCAAAATTCGAAAGGTACCGGATCATGATAGATTGAATTCCTTTCTTGTTGAAAGGGAGCATTGAAATTTGCAACAGGAAACAGTGAGATTGGCAACTAGAAAGGAAAAAAAAAAAATGCACCCACACTCATGAGGAATTTTGATCTACCAGGAGTGAGGAATGTGAGGTGTCTAATTTATTTTTCCCTTAAATAAATTGGACAATAAATTGTAATTTCATCTCATAACAACTTGGGTCAGTTAACTAAGTCATGATGACTGAGTTAGCTCAAGAAATTTGAGTTGAGGTGATCGAGGTGGATATTGGTGGCCACATGCCTATTCCACTTGGGCCCTCACCATTGTCTCTTTCAATTTTTCAGTTTCTTTAATTATAGCACAATTTACTATTTTTGTCATTTTTTTGGGTCTTGAACTTCCGAAGCCATTTTAAGGCCCAAAAGGACGTGTTTTAAGCATGAAAGGTTTGGTGATTTCATAAAAATTGTGTTAGCAATTATAGTCATTAGAGAGATATTTCTAACAGGGTATCATGTGCGTCAAATGGAGATCATATGACCAAGTTACGACCCTGGGAAGTTGCCTGCCCAACTACCCCCAATGAGGCCCATAAACTCATGGTTTTACATCTCCTCAAGTAAGGGTTTTCTCTTATTTTTCAATAATAAAAATGGCCTTGATCCTTATTGTAACATAGTTAAGAGGCATGTAGTCACCACATCTCTTCTCAGAGATAAGATACCATCACCCGAGCTAGTTTTTTTTCCATTCTGTCTGTAAGAAATTTTCAGTTTTTGATATTAATGAAATGAAGTGTTATTCCTACTGCATCTCTGTGTTTATGTTTATTTCTATATTTTATTGCATTCCTGGATATGTTCGGATCATGAGGGTCTAAGATGAGGCATGTATATGGATTCTAATATTTTGGGGGTCGAGTTGGAGTTGATGCATTAGTGGAGTGTAAGTGTGAATTAGTTAACTCAATTAATTGAGTTAAAATAAGTTTAAATAGTTCTAACTATTGGATGAGCTAGTGAGAGGTCCACTCAATTAAATTATATTTAATTCAAAATGAGTGATCAATCAGATAAATGATAATTCACTATTAATAGTTGCATGCATGTCAGTTCTGAGGAAGACCTAGTTGAGACAGAGGTTAAAGGGAACATAACTATCAGCTTATATATTTATACAAAATTACCCATGTGTAGTTATAAAGTCATCGAGATGCCCTAATGGATTGCGGAATCAAGGAAGACTGATTTTTAATAGGGAGCTAATTCCCTAGGAATTGTGTGACTAAGGCAGACTGAAGGAAGGTTGAGAATTGGCTAAGTACTAGACTGATTTTGCCTAGATCAGTAGGAGAAAATTGGCAGAGTGCTCAAGAATCTCATGAGAGATTAAGCATTTTATTGTTTCATGATTCCTTGACTTAATATACAATAGAAATAAAGGGGTTTTGAGCAATTTCTTTCCCCAGATACATCTTGTGCTGTGCGATTGATAATTTATTTCTCTTACTTATATGTGATTGTGCGATCGTATTTTGTTTCCGCAAATTGTAGGAAGGATTCACTATCTTGTTTTAGTACATTACAATATGAGATTGAATCCCATTGGTTAGATTTTCTACATGAAATAGAAGAGAGGTTTGATACGACCTTATCTTGTAGGCCGCAAGGTCTGTGATAAAGACCAACATAAATGGAGGAGCGCTTGCATTGTAATTTAGAGCTAGAACAAAAGTAGACATAGGCATAGAATTGACTGGGATAACCCTAGTTTGAGGGTCGACATTGAGATCTGAAGTTAATGTCAAGATTCAGTCAAAAAAATGCCCTGAATCCATGGATCCATATGAGCTAGGTCGAGTCCCTTATGGAGGCAATATTCATGGTTTTTTCTATGGTTGGATAGGGTTTGTTCTACAACAATTAGAAGTACATAAGTATAGTGCCCTAGTTAGGAAAATTTCTTAGCATGTTTAGTTCATAAGGTATGCCCTTAAGACTATGACAAATTTGTGTAGAAGAAGAGTGTTTGTGACCCTTAGAGTGAGGTTTATTTCTGCAATATAGACTGCATATCTGGAAGATGCTTTTCATATTCAGTATGTGTGGAGATAGTGGATCCAAAGGAGGGTGGAACCTGAGCAGAAGATTTAGCATGCAGAAGAAATTTTCCATATGAAGAATGGATTGACATGTAGAGGAGTTGATTTTGGTGGACTATCCATAGAGTTTTAGACAAAGATCTAAAGAAACCTATATAAAATTAGTCAATGGACTATTAGTGGCTGATTTGAGACCCTAGTTCAGTCATCTACAGATTGTTAGAAGGATGATAAGAGGAGTAGTTTATATTTTTTCATAGATTGGACAACAAATATCAAATTATCGATGCACAAGAACAACAATTTTGAGAGGACTCAAACCATTGTTAGGTGGAAGATTTGAAGAGCCCTAGATGAAGACAATATTGTGGGCCCTAGATTAGTAAAAAGAATTGACTGTGGTTGGGTAGATTGATGGTAGTCCAAAACAGTTGGAGGGTTGTTAGGTGATTGTCAAAGAAGAGACCTAAATCTTGTACTTGTGAAGGACAACAAGATTTGTAGAATGGAAGGTGTATAGGGCCTAAGGATGTGCAGGGTTTGAAGGACTAAAATTTTGGTTAAGTAGGCCATCCAACTAGCCATAGTTCACTATATTGTAGAGGATTAATTCAGTGAGAATAAGGGAAACCTCCATAGCCCTAGACTTCTCATATTGGAGCTATAGTATGGAAAAAGTGGGCATACCAAAGAGTTGTTCACAAATGGAGTTGTGAACAACTTGTTACCACTCAAACTAGTAGTGGACCTAAAAAGGGTTCCTAAGAGGGTAATTGTTAGGACAAGGGCAACGGTGGAGGCTTAGCCCATTGTCACCACAGCTAAGGCTCCTTGCCCTTCATGGAATTTCATAGATGGGAGGAGTCCTGGTAGTTTAGGAAGTCAATTGTATAGTATAGGTAAATTAATAGGTTTGAAGTGACCCTAGAAACCCTTCCCCTAAGATAGAATAAAGAGTGGGACTTGCTTGCCTTTTAAGCAAGGGACTTGATCTTATAGGGAGAGAGGAGGCAGATTGAAGGGTTGAGCGAGAAGAATAAGACTTATGAAGGAATTTCTCAATCCCTAAAATCCATTGGGAACTTGGATTCCCAAATGGTCCTTGATGAAAGGCCTTTGACGCCAAATGGGACGACATGAGGCCAAGTGGACCCAACCCAACTTTGGGGATGAAATTTTGCAACCAATGATGTTCCTATCATGGAAAATGTGAGGGGAAAGGATTAGGAAATATTTTTTACTTCGATGGGTCAAATAGATCCTACTAGGTTCTAGCCTTGGGAACACCTAGGAAAAACTTGATCCTAGAGCTAGGGCTTGAGGTATCTGGAGATTCCACTGTCAGAATTGGTCCAAATTCTAAGGAGAGAGAGGGTAACCACCAACGTAGTTTCCTCTAGGAAATAGATGTTTTCCTATGGCTATATTCATGGGAAATTGATGCCCCAGGTGACCTAATGGGGCTAGACCTAGGAGAAAATGTAAAATTATGAAAAAAGGGGGGGAAATCATCACCCTTTTTGAGGGACTAGTGCCTAAGTCACTTGGGGATATGGACTTAGGGATGATAATGAGCAAGAATTTGGTTTCTTGATCAAGGAGGCCCAGAAAGTCAACTTTGTCCAATGTTAGAGGAAAACAAAAAGTGACCTTCAATAAATTATACTTCATACAAATGGTGCAATATTATTGAGATAAAATGATCTCTAGGACATTTAATTCATCTAACAATGGACCATACATTAAATAAGCTAAATAGACACATAATTCCACATTTCCATCATGCAACAATTAGCCCTAGTTATAACGAAATTCAATAGTATGAAACAACAACAAGAATAACATTAAATTTTCACTCACAATGTTAGAAAGTATATCCAACTAGCTTCACATTTTCAAAAACAAAGCTCCAAGTTAAAATTAACCCAAATCCATACATCAAGATGCATCCATCATCCAAAAGAGTCCTCCAAGGAAAAATGCAAAATTCTCTAAAGATATAGAGATCCCAAGTCAAGTGATGATACAAATGAATCCAACTAACTCCTATTTATACATTTATTAGGAGTTGATAGAGTTATCTTATGGGCCTACATTAGTCCCTAAACATAAAATAATATGCAAGTAACCCTAAATTTTAGTGACAATCCCACCAAACTATCTCATACATGGAATAATAAAGCTCATAAGAGGTCAATTGATGTCCTAGGGATTTCTATGAGGCATACTAGGGTCCATGAGAGCCATAATGATGCATGGGACCCATCAAAAGTGTTGGAAAAGGGGGTGGACCCTTGTTCTCCAAACATTAAACCTGTGGTGCTCTCATTAAACCTGTGGACTAAAAGGGTTGTGTGTGGCCACCATCAGCAAGTAGGTCAAGTGTTGTCTTGTTCAGGACTAAATATGTTCGGGAGAAGATCTAGAGAGGAACTTGAGATGGTATATCAACAAAGAACAAGGACAAGAATAATATTTCTCTTACAGATAAGGCTAAGGGAAAGATGGGAAAAGGGAAGATCGAGTCTAGTCAGAAGGGAGAGAAAAAGAAGAAAGATATAAGTAAGATCATGTGCTTTCATTTCCATGAGTTTGGACACTATGCTACTAAGTGTCCTAATTATATTAAGAGGTCTAGTAAGAATCATGTGGTTGCATCAATTGAGGTAGATGGGTTTGCTTCTCAGTTTGAGAAATATTTATCATTGATAACTTGCATGGAAATCTTAGTAGGGAGAAACACATAGTATATTAATTATGGAGCCTCCTTCCACATGAATGGGAACAAGGATTATTTCAGCGAGTTGGAGGAGAAGAACATGGAGGTTCATATTGAGCTAGGAGATAATGGAAAGTACACAGCCATGGGGTTTGGTGCCATCATCTTTGAGAGGGAATCTAGAATCTCTCTCCATCTTAGAGATGTTCTTTATGTTCCAGGACTGAAGAAGAACCTTGTTTCAGTAGCAACCCTTGAGTACAAGGGATATGAAGTCATCTTAAACATAGGTAAGGCATACCTCAAGCACTTAGCTTCTGGATTAGTGAAGAAGATAGGTGTGAGGGCAAGGAACATGCACAAGTTGTAGGTAGAGACTTGCGTAGCCTTGAGCGACAAGACAGGTGGTGAGAAGAGTAGAGATGTTGGAGAAATTTGGCATAAGTTCATGGGATACTTGCATAACGAGGTGTTGAAGATTCTTCAACAAATAAACACAATATTACCAGTGTCTATTTTGACTAGCATGATGTGTGCAAGGGGTACACACATGGAAAGTATGCCAAGACTACTTTTCAAGGTTGAGACAACAGAGCCAAATAGATTTTGGAGCTAGTGCATTCAGATGTATGCATACCCTTCTCTTCTCCATCTCTTATGAGACATGGGTATTATGTCACTTTCATTGATGATTATTCTTGGAAAACTTGGATGTTTTTTTATGAAGAAGAAAGATGATGTCATAACCAAGTTCATGGAGTTTAAGGCCTTGGTAGAAAAATAGATAGAGAAGAATATCGAGGCAATGAGGAGTGACAATGGTGAAGAATATTCCTATAATGCCTTCAAGGCTCAGTGTGTGAAGGAGAGAATTAGGAGAGAGATTATAACACCTCATAACCCTAAGAAGAATGGGTTGGATGAGAGGACGAACCACAATATTGTTGGAGTGACCAAGGCCATGTTGCATGATCAAGGATTGATGTTATTCTGGGTAAAGGCATGCAACACTTCAATATTTGTAGAAAATAAGAGTCCATACAAGGTTCTTGTATGAGTTATAGCGGATGAGGCTTTCACAGTAAAGAAGCCTGATGTTTCACACTTCTGTATATTTGGCACACAATTTTATTGCCATGTGTCCAAAGATAGTGGGAAGAATTTGGAGCCCACAACAGAAAACGGTATTTTTGTGGGATACTATGAGACAACTCATGCATACAAGGTGTATCTACTACGACTCAAGAAGAGTGTTCTTAGATGAGATGTGATGTTTCAGGAGTCCAGAGCTCTAAGGGAGTCCTTAGAGTGAGAGCAGGTTGGAGTACCTGAGATGGAGGAGCTACTCACTCCCAATGAGGTACCTTAGCTAGGATCATAGGAGAAGAAACCAAGACAAGAGTACACTCCTAACACTGGGAGGAAGAAAGCTAAGTGGGTCACGAAGTTTATTCAGGAGGCCGAGGAGTAGGTGGAAGCTCCTAAAACAATGTTAAACTAGAGTGAGTTGCCACAAAGGTACACTGAATATATGGAATTGACGACAAGAGTAGTGGACATTGGGCCTTCTAGTTCTAAGGAGGTAGCTTCTAAACAAGTTTGGAAGGATTCCATGGTGGAGAAATATTCATCCATCATGAAGAACTCTATCTAAGATATTGTGCTACGACCTAAGGGAAAATTAGTGGTAGGATCACACTGGTGTACAAGGTGAAGCATGGAGCAGATGGGAGTGTGGAGAAGCACAAATCCATGTTTGTGGTTAAGGTCTTCTCATAGATTAAGGGCATATATTACAAGGATACCTTTTCCCCAGTAGCATTTTATTCATCCATCGGGACTATTCCGACACTTGCAACATAAATGGGGTGGAAGATCGACTAGATGGACATGAAGATATCATTCCTCAACAAAGTGGTTGAGGAGGAGCTTTATATGGAGAAACTAGAGGGATTTCAACAGTTTTATAGAGACACACATTTGTGCATGATGAAGAGAGCTCTTTATGGGCTCAAGCAGGCTCCAAGAGCATGGTACACTCGTATTGATAGCTACCTTTGAGGACTAGGCTTCACTAAGGGTGAGGCATATGCCAACTTGTACCGCATCATGGTTGGAGGGCTTCCACTCATTCTAGTGCTCTATATTGACAACCTTATATTGACTGAAGTAGAAACCTTGATCCGATTGCAAGGAGGACCTTGCAAGGGATTTTGAGATGAAGGATATGGGCTTATGCATTATTTCCTTGCATTGGAGGTTTGGTAAGGTGATGGTGATATCTTCATGGGACAATGGAAGTACACTACAAAATATTCTATAGAGATTTCATATGCAAGATTGCAGACCATGGCCACACATAAAGTCACAAACTAGAGGAAGGTGGATGCTAGTAGAGCAGAGTGAGAAGAAGTTATAGTACACAGACAACTCATCATGTCATTTATGTACTTGTTCAATACATGACTTGATATTTGTTTTGCAGTCAACCAAATGAGTTAGTTCATAATGGAACCAACCAAAGCACACTGGATTGTTGTGAAAATTTCTTTGAGATATCTTAGAGGCACAATAGATTACAGATTGTGGTATAAACATGTTGATGGAGTGATGCTTGAGGGCTTCACAGATGTAAATTGGGCAGGATGCTCCATAAATATAAGAGTACTTTAGGTGGCATCTTCAAAAATTGGGTCAGCAGGTGTTTCCAGGGGCTTGTCTAGTGCTAGGAAATAAGAGACTACAACGCAAAGAAATATGGGTTGATTCAAGTTCTTACAGGGAGGTTTCGAGCTAAGTATTAGTAGAGAGAACAACCTTATACTCTATTGGAACAATTTTCCTTGTAAAGTATTCTATTTGCTCAAATTTTTCCAGTAAAATCTACAACAAGTAGATGGTTTTCCCAGTTGAGTTCCCCATAAAAATATCGTGTTCTTATGTGTGATTATGTTTTTTTTTCCACTGCTTATCTATCATAGAGAAATCTTGTGTCTTGGTGTAACAAAATTACTTTCAGATTTGTTCATTCAAGTAGTTGCAGGATTTCAAGGAATTTTTACACCCCTTAACTTCTAAAACCCCTAAGCCTTTCTCCCAAAGCATAGGTGTTCCAACACTAATATTCTTGGTCATACTAAGTTTTTGTTCTCTAACTTCTCCAAATACAACCTCCAAGCACTACTAGGGTTCAAGGAAAATAGCCACAAGGTCCTCAAATTTGACCCACATTTTATGGACAATCAAAATTCCCCCAAATATCCTCCATGTATTTTCTTTCAAAGGGTAATAAGGGATTAGGGGCCCCATTATCACAACCCATAATCCCTTAACCCATTGGACGGTTTTCAACGCTTTCTTAATGTTTTTTTATGTATTGCATGGAATTATTTTTATGTGATATAGGCTGTATTGCACAAAAAAAATCGTGTGATATGATAACGGCCATGAAATTTTGAAGGGACATGTGGTAAATCCTCATTTGAATATCATGAGTTGGGAAATATTTTTCCTGTGACATGTGTCACATTGTCATATCATTGAAAACTTTTAGGAGGACATGTGGCATGCTCTAATTGGTTTTTGCGCCTCTTGTAAACTTTGAGGTTAACACATGTCACAAGTTGGTTGGTTGTTGCATGTCTATAGTCTTTGTAGATGTGATAACTATGAGGAAATTGGGTTGCCAAAAAAAAATTAGTTTCATCATGCAATGAAGAAAGAGAGAAAGGAAAATAAAGGAAAAGATAAGGGATAGAGGAAGAAAAGAGCAAGGAAGAAGAGGTGGGGGACATAGAAAACACACGGAAAAGTAGGATGCATACAAAGAAAATTTGTGTGATGTGCTATTGTATAGGACAACATTTTCCTCTATGTGACGTATTGCATAGATTAAATGTTCATGTGCATTGTGTCGCATGGTTTAAAAGGCTTGGCACGATGAGAAGATTGGTGAGAATGTGCTAGAATTGTGGAGTAGTAGCATTATAACCCAAAAAGAAGTTAAACAAAGATGAACTTCTCAACAAGTGTAAACCCAAGGGTGAATCATACTAGTTGTGACATGGCATAATATAGATAACTGGTGAACTTGTTTCCACATCACCATTGTGATCGCTGACATGGTTGACGAAAAGAGAACTTGAAGAAATATTTGGAAGGTCATATATTTCTATGGATGTCTCATAATTAAGCCATATTATAATGGTTGGAAAGTTCTTATTGAGAAAAACACATATACAAGCTCAAAAAAGGCCCTATAATAGTACATATAGAGGGAAAAAATAGATTAAATCACCTCCTTAATACCACTTAGGGGGGTTGTGTACATGATAAGAGAAGATGATTTTTCCTATAATATTAAGAAAACAAAAAACCCAATAAGTGGTTAAGCAAAGATGAATGTCTCAACAAGTGTGAACCCAAGGGTGAATTATTCTAGTTGTGACATGGCATAATACGGATGTTGGGTGAACTTGCTTCCACATCACTATTATGATTGCTAGTGTGGTTGAGAATAAGAGAACTTGAAGAAATTTTTAGAAGGTCACATATTTCTATGCATGACCCATAATTAAGAAAGAATACAATGGTTGGAAATTTCTTGTTGAGAAAAACACATATACAAGCTCAAAAGGGACCCTATAACAGTACTTAAAGAGGAAAAAACACATTAACTTATCTCCTTAATGCCACTTAGTGGGGTGGGTACATGATAAGAGAAGATGAATTTTCCTATCATATTTTAAGCAAAGACCAATTCTTGGATTTAGTTCTCAAGGGTCACATCAATGTCCTTGATGAAATTATTCCTTCAAATTGGGATAGATATTGGATTTCTTCCAAAATAATTAGATGGATGGACAACATGAGGACTAAAAATATCCATGAAAGCACTTTCACTTTTTCTATGATGAAATAATTTCTTCCTTACTTTTCAAAGTTTCATTTGAAAGAGTTCCAAGATGGTTTGTACAGACTTGAATAAATTTCTCATAATATTATTGTATTTATCAAAATGTAACATCTAACTTAAAACTTAATCTTTATTCATTAAAAATGATTTCATCTTCATTCAGAATCTTTTGAGATCTTCAAAAATAAAAATAAATTCAACTAAATAATAAAAAAAACAAAATTAAATAAAAACAAAAAATTAAAAAGTTTAAAAAATCACTCCGCTCTTTTAAAATATTCCATGCTAAATCATACTTGGGGACTGTTTGCTAATTTGATTATTGTCTTTCATCCCACTTGAGACATCAGAAAAAGTTTTGAATTTAAATATTGTATCATTTATATGAATGTACAACCCATTCCATTTGAAGTATTCTCTATTAATGGTAGTTGAGTTTTGAATCCATTTTCCCACGTAAATTTTTTTGTATACCAACTTTTGAGTTTTAAATCCATTTTCCCACGTAAACGTTTCTGGATACTAACTTTTTTGAAGGATATATTTTATTATTATGTATTATATATCAGTGAATTATGTAATTTATTTTCTGGAATAGCTCGTCCCATCCCCGGTATACAATAGCGTGTCCATCCCATCCTTGGTTCCTCGGTGCCCACAGTTTTAAGCATTGAAAGTAGTCAATTCGAACCCCGGTTCAAGCCAGTTCAAGGGTCTGCACAAGGAAAGGCTAATCAGATGCTCAAAAGATGAAAGGCTGATCATCCTGGAGATGCTTGAGAAAAATGGTTGGATCGATTTCTTCAAAGCTTCAGGTGGCCTAGAGATTACTTGAGAAGGTAAATATATTCATTAATCTTGTCTCTTTCCACAATTTTTATAATGCCTTTTTTCATTACTCAATCCAGATCGCATGCATTCATCAAATTTTCCACATAGATCTACTTAATTCCTCATATATTCTGATTTTTTATCTACTAAACCGTATGTGGAAAATGCCAGAATATTAAATCAAATTTATGTTATTTAACAAAACCCAAGGTGATCATGAATATCATACTTCAAACCATTATGGAAAGGCAACCCATTATACTCAGGGGAACATGCTCATCTAGAAATCCTTTCTTTTTTCAAAGGATGGGGACTATTTCTAACTGAGACTCACATGTTGTATTTTGTCTTGCTGACCAGCATCAAACTCCCTTCCTGAATATCCTCGGTCCTCCTCTGACCCTGCCCACAATGAATCCCCTCATCGGTGTCTCAAGTTCCCCTACTTTGGCCCTACTTGTCTCCATCCCAGTTGAGAATGGTTTATTATAATATTATTGCAGAGGTCATAAGAAAGTATTATCTAAGGCCAAGGCTGAATACACATTTGAAAGAAAACCTCTGGATGTTTGGAAATTTTCTACCCTGTAGACCGTCACTTCGTTACCTGTGATACCTTAAAGAAATTGTGAAATTCTACAGATTGACCATTGGAGCTCTCCCGGTAACATTACCCAATGAGATTTGAAATCAAAGCTTTTGGATGTTCGATATTTTTCTGTTCTTCTAATCCTTGCTACATTTGGTTGGGTGAATTGTATGAAAATTATCGATAATATTTCAATTCCATTTCAGTTAATTGTGTAAATATACAGATTGACTATCAAGGTTTGGAATCACTTGGAAAGCAAGAAAAGCCTCAATTCAATGAAATTGACATCGACTTTGGCAAGCCGAATGGAATTCCTTCTTTGCAAGATCAATTAAATAAGAAGTCACAGGAGACCCCTAAAATTTCCAATAAAAAAATATTCGTGGTGAAAAGAATTCACAGACCTGACATCTCCATGGCCTTAATAAATCCACTTCAATTTCAATTTCCTTACAGTTCGATGAAACATAGGTGCTTGGGAGATCATTTCCTAATGTTGCTAAGCCATTTCAGCTTTTTGGAAATGATGTCTGGACAAAATTTTTAGCTTCCCCTGAGCTTACTATTCATGGAAACAGTTTGAGAAACTTTGATAATGCTAGAAATGGAAATGTTATGGGTAAGACTCCTCTCTTTACATGTAAAGATGCATAACAAAACGAGGTTTCAAATACCAGAATATCAACATTTGTTGCTTCTAAGCATGCTCCACCCATTTCATATAATTCAAAGCTTTCATGGAGTGCTCGTCATTTAGATGGATTTCACTATTCTTTTCGAGTAGTTATCAACTCTAGCAATAACCTCAGCAGCATCCATACAATGAGACTGTTCGATTCATTATATTGTTTGGTTAAAGCAGATCTTTGAAACTTGTTATAAATGTTAATTTTCTTTCAAACCTAGAAGATTATAGATCTACTGAATGAATGCACAACTAGTTTATTAACATTAAGTTAGAAAAAAACAAAAATATAACCAAACTCACAAAAAAATGACAGATTTTGCCCCTTAAAAACATCCCTAAGGCCTTCTTTTTTGCAACTCCCTGACCCCAAGGGTTTAATTGAGAGAAACATAGTTCCTTTAAATATTTGTAGGTTGAGGCAACCATTTCAAGTCCTTAAACTTCAACGTAATCCAATATTTTCAATTATTTACAATAATAAGTCCACTATGCACACTCATCTTAGAGTTTGGAAAAGAGGGTGAATACTTGATTGATGCCAACCTTATAAATGAACAAACTTTCCTCTTCATTGGCTAGAATCTTGACCACTAGCTGAAGAAGTATATGTGCCTTGAATCAAAGATGATATCTTAACATGAGTTATTGACACTTGAACATAATTTCCATGGATCCCATGGACAACAGATGGAGAGACTCTTTGAATCTTAGGAAGCATTTTCTCATACTCTACTTAATCTATAGGTGGTATTGGTAGGGCTTCAAATTTTCCATTTACCTAGAAATCTCACCCAAAAATTCAATCATTAAAGAATCAGTCCTACGCTAAATCACACCTACCTTCTCATTTTTAAGATCTTCATGAGCTTTCACCTATGAAACTTAAATTTAGTGCCCTTTAACATCTTGAATGGTGGAATAGAAGGTGTTGTAATAGGAGGTGAACTCCATTTTCCTTTACCTTTGTCAAGACCTCTAGAGACACCTCCAATCTGTACCTCTCCTTCGACACAACATGAAAGTTTGTTTTTTCCACTTCCTTTACATACCCTCCCTTTAAGGCCATCCTCATAGGAAGAGCTCATTGTTGAAATACTACGACAACAAAATGGGGCACAACATCTCTTTATAATATTTCTAGGGAGGGGTGTTGAAAATAACCATCTTGTCCCCCATAGCCCTTAAGACCTTCTCTACACATAAAAATGGTAGATTGATAAGAAGACTCAAATATGGATCTTAACATTCAAGGCCAAACCCAAATAGATAGAATCCCACCATGGATTAAGCATGGGCATTGAGTTTTGGTAAAATTAAGAACCTCCTTTCAAGATCATGACCTTGTTTTTAGCATTCTAAAATAAAAGGCTTTAAACCAACATTAAAAAGGGGAGATTTTCACCTTAGCATTTGCAACATTTTCTCAAGACCAATCTATCTAATGGACTAGCTTGGATATGTTAGGTCTTGGATTTCTATAGTACCCAATCAATGCTTTTGAGGCCAACTCCCTAGCTCCAGCTAAAATTTATTCCTATTGAAGATGCAACTTGAAAAAACCTGCTAATAGTATACATTTTTCCTTCCTTTTGATTGACTTACAACAAACCTCAGTGCCCCTCCTTTCTTATCTTCCTCTTCCATTATCCAACAAAAAATCATTAATCCTATATCATAAGCACTTTATATAGGTAAGCATTGCAATCAGTTTCCTCAACTCATGGGGTACCTTTACACCTAAACCCATGCAAGTGGACCTAAGTCCATGTTATAACCCATCACACTCTAAGATGGTTATAATTGTCTCCTCAAAACCAAGGCATAACACACCTTACAATTCCAAATGGTTAAATCCATCTCAAACTTGTGGGCTTTTTCCCTTCATGGAACACATTTTAGCCAGTGCTCATCAAACAAAATGCACTAACACCACTAACACATATCAAAAGCACAAGATACCCGTAATGCACCTTCAACTTTGGATGTCCCAAAACAGTAATATCCTATTCCAATATGGCCTATTTGTTATATTTTTGAAATTATCTCCTTATCAGATCCTTTCACCCCCCTAAATCCTTTACAAATATACTCCAATAGTCACCTTCCAAGTTCCAACAACTCCTTTTGCAACACGACAAAACCACCTATATATGTTACAACAACCTTGCTAATTTCTTTAGTGGGTTACACATATATTTCACATTTCTTCTTCATCTTGCAAAGTGATAGTGCCAATTAGAGGCTATCAACTTCGATCAAGGAATGTTCACTTAGTAACTTTAACAAGTTGCCTTTGTTCGGCTCGTCAAAAGTCTTAATATTTCTTCATAACTTCTCATGGTGCTTAACTTGCTTGTCTACACCTCTAAGTGAGACTACAACATCCCAACCTCTCTAACTATTTCTCCTTTTCAACCCTTGTTAGAGTCTTCTTAGATGTGCACTCATGCCTCAAGCAAAACACTAGCATCCTAAATCTACATTCTCATTCCATCTTTTAATGTCCTGTTGAAACCACATTTTCACACTCTTAAAATGAAATGTTCACATCTTACAGAAAAGTACCTAATTTTCTTATGACAACCTAATCTACGTGAGTGACTTGTAGATGATTCCATTTTCTGAAGATGAAAACATAGGATCTTACAACATGGGAATTGTCATGTAACTCTTACTTAAGAGATAGTCTATACACATAGAGATTCACATGTGATTAACATAGATGGAGGCATGATGTGCGGTAAACAATGAGGAATGCCTTTTCTTGTGATGGTAACTTAATTCAAGATGGGGATCTTCATATACACCTTGATGTCCACATGCATGGTTGTGGAACACAAGTTTTTGCCCAACTAATCAGGACTTCCTCTTGATGCCTTGAACTTCATAATGATCTTGTGGCTTGACTAGTGAACCACTCCATAAGATGATAAATTACTCATTACATAATAATATGATTTCTATCGTATGTAAATACTAAAAATATTGGTCCATTTTTAGGACTTTTAGGACTAGAGCAGTGGTTTACAAATTTGTGAGCCTTAAAAGGGCATGTTGAAACTTCAAACTACATTATCCATACAGATTCCTGACCCTTCTTCTTGACCTTGGTAATGGTATTAGCTACCATGGAGAATTATTCTATGAATATCCTATAATACCCAACCAATCCATTGAAATAGTGTAGCTTATGAGCATCCTTTAGTGTTAGGAATTCCATAATGGCCTTGATTTTGGCAAGGTCCACGACTATACCTTCTCCAGAAGTAATGTGGCCCAAAGAATGGATCTTTGACTAGAAGAAGGAACACTCAAAGATATTTTAATAATTCTTATTCTCTCCAAGTCACTAAAATATCAACCTTTGGTTCTCCCCATGCTCCTTTGGAACACATGAATAAATCAAACAATCATCTAGAAACACTTGAACAAATTTGCCTAGATATTTCTAAAAAAACCCATTCATTAGTTTTATGAATACTACTAGGGCATTGGTAAACTTAAAAGGTACCATAAAAAAATCATAATTTCTTAATCATGGTTTGAATGCAATATCTGGGATGCCCTTTTAAATTCTTAATTGGTGGTATTAAAATCACAAATCAATTTTTAAGAATATTATGGTCCTTTTCATTTGATCAATTAATTCATCAATCTATGAGAACTAATATTCATTCTAGATGGTGATGTTATTCAACCATCTATATTAAATGCAAATCTCCATTGACTAATATTTCTTCATCATCAAAAATGGTAACCTCCTCAAAATGTTGCATTAAGCCAGACCAATCCAAAACTCAACAATTATTATAGATGCATATGTAATTCATACAACATGGGTGAAATCGTTTGATAAGGAACCTTGGAGATAGGAATCATCCTGCATTGAGTTCAATGATGAACTTGATGTCATGTGTGGGTGGGAGCCTAAAAAAATCTTTTGGAAATACATAATGAAATTCTAAAAAACTAGTTATTGAATCTATCTTGCCCCTTTTGTTCATGGTCACCACACAAAAACATTATCATGGTTTTTTTCAATGGAAAAGTTGAAAATATGTTAAGGATACAACCCTTTTGGTCCAAGCCATAATCTTCTTCTAACCCAAGCCATTAAGGAGGTGAAACAACTTGTAATTGATACATTAATGGTATTGGAGCTAGGTTGTTTTTACTTCATTTTATAACTCCACAATATTTCCTAGTTGATTTCTTTTATGTATTGTACAAAAGAGCTTGTACACCTTTGCAATATCTATCATCTGAATATTGAGATGGGAATATTTCATACTCGATAGATCACTCACGAGACCTAGGTGATTGCTCTTGGTTGTAGCCATACAATATCACCTCATTGGCCTCATTTGCTCGGGTGATTAGATCATGTCCATTTGAATAAAATCACATCCAAACTATTGTTGGAATTAGGTGATAGAATTTTTTGAAACTTGAGGTAGGTCACCTACCACCACTATTACACAAAAAGCCTTGTATAAGACATTTATTTAAAACAAAATTATCATTTTGTCTTAATTATTTATTTTATATTAAATTATTATTTTGATATTTTTTATTATTTTAAATTAAAAATTGGAGTTGACGTTCTGGATTCTATTGGAGAAAAAAAATATTCTTAATTTCTTGGTTGTTCACATCATGGGATTGACTACCTCTTTGCCCTTTATTTGTCATTTTTCTTTCTTGGTTGCTAAGGGTTTTTCTACACCAGGCCAGGGTTTTTCTTCTGTGGAAAGGTGACTATGGTTTTCTCACAGTGAACGGACTCCATTCCTTCTGATGGTGGAACCCCAATCTGCACTGGTAAGCAGTTCTATCATTTTTTTCAAATTCTTTTCTATTTAAAAGAGGTTGGGAATATTTGAAGGTTTCAATATGGAAAAATTGATACATCAACCATGTTAAGGAAACAAGGGAATGAGCTACAGAATGAAAAACATACAGATTAAATAGAGGACAGTAAAATAGGCCAAATTCCACTAAGCAAGAAGAACAAGAAGAAGAAATTAGCTTCATAAATCTCCAATCTTGAGTATTTTGTTAAAATGGTGGCCTTGGGTTATAGTTTAAAGGTGGCCGCTATTATAAAATTTCCTTTAACCACTCTTTTTTCAAGGATAGGGTCATATGACACAGGACATTGACTAAAATCAATTAATTAATTATTTGGACCAAGGATCCACAGGGATAAAATCACCTATTGCTGGCTCTAGCTCCCTTCACATAGTCTAATTCCTAGGCTTTCATAGTCTATAAACTCTTACAACTGTCTCAATCTACCAGTCCTCTCCCATCAGGTTGCACAACCCAAAGAATGAGATCCCATCTTTGTCATGTAGTCCCTCAGGTTATCCCACTTCCCTCAAGTGCTCTAGCATTGAACAGCCAGGAAATCTCACTACTAGGATTCCAGGGATTATCAATTGTATTTATGTTTATTCAATGAAAATCATTTCCCTTTCACATTGTCATAATTTCCACGTAGTTTCATGAAAAATGTTTCCATAATTCTATTTTATCATTAATACAACAGCCTAAGCATTGAGAGAAATTCTCATAGAAGAATGGATGTCAAAATCTCTTTTGCATGCTCAAAAATCATGGATTATATTTGCATGCATATGAGATACCACGCACTTTCATAAGAAGTACATGTCTCTCTCTTAACCACCAATTCCAAATTTCCAAGGTTAATAAGACTTAGGATAACCATAAAGCAAGGTTTAATAAGGTTAAGGTTAAAGAACCAATGGGAATAATAAAATGGTAAAATACAGAATAATTGGCTAGCCCCCTTTTGTTCCCTTCTTGTGGGATCATAGTCCCCCCATTGTTTTCCCTTTCTCCTTTTGCAATTTGTGATGTGTTAGAACTTAGTATTATGATTCAATTTACCACCTTACATATCCAATTGTTTGGCTTTTTAGCCATTTATCATGTAGGAATATACATTACTATTCTAGGTATCACAAGTGGAGGTATTACATAGATGACATTATCACTCAAATCCAATTGCATGTCTCCTTTTTCTCTTGAAACACGCTGGATATCTCACAGTTGAATGTCATGTGCTTTGATCCTCCACTGTCTACATGTTGATCAACAATAAAGTGGTATTGGTTGAGAAATAAGAAATTGTGGAGAAGGATGTCTATAGCTTGAATGCCAACTCGTCCACTTCAGCTTCAACACTCATCTCAAACTTATTTTGTAGCTACTTCCCTTTTTTGTATATTTTCTTGCATAATGTACATTCTTACAACATTTGAAACATGTCACATGGATCATAGCCTCCTCCTTAGAATGAGATGAACAAACCTCTTTTCCTTGGCCTTCTTGGGTCCTCTTTTAGTCATCCTCCCAATGAGTGGAATATTTTAAGTCTCTTCCACTCTGACTGACAAATTCTCCTCTTGGACAAAGTCATCTCGCAATGTTTCAAAAGTAGAAAACTTCACACATTCCCATTTTCCTTTCACAAATGTAAGTCAAGATACTGAGAATCCATTTACAGTTATCTGAACTAAATCATCTTCATAAACTTTGTTTCTTATGTTTGCAGGTTTATCTCTCAACTTGGTGATCTTCATTGGATAGCTTTCCATAGTATTACTATTTCTCATGTGGTTACTAATGAGCTTTTTCTTCAAAAGCATCTTGTGGGATATGTTCAAACTTCACACTTTGATATAGAGTGATTGAGGCATGATACAAATTCTTCCCTGTCTTCTTCTATGTGATGTGAGGGATCAAGTGGTCCTTGAATGAATCTAGGACAATTTGCTTCTTTTTGGCCACCTTATTGTGCTCAACCAAACGAATGGATGGGCATCTCACCCTCGAACCTCATACAGGTCCAAGTGCCTATCTTGGGGGCAGATTAGCTTCAAGCACAAAAATAAGGGCATTACACACACTGAAAGCTTTGATATCTCTGTCTCATAGAAATCAGTCCCATTCATATGTGGATTTGCTGAGAGATTTCATATGTATAGCTTTGACACCATGTCAGTTTTCTACACCATGTTTCAGATCTTTACCCAAAGAGTGAATTTATAGCTCCTAAAACATTAAAATTTAGAATAGAGATTGCACGTATCAAAACTTTAGATGAGTATACACTAAAATAATGTAAGGAAATATTTATGAGTGTAAAGATTGCATTTCATGAGCCAATTTACAACAGAAGATAAATAATGTATACTTGACATAAAATCTGCAATTTGAAAATTATGACAACAAGCTATACCAGCTAAATAGGGCCTAATATACATCAAAATGAATCTGCAATTTACCTAAAGAATGAATTTTATAGCTCCTAAAACATTAAAATTTAGAATATATATTGCACCTATCAAAATTGTAGATGAGTCTATACTAAAATAACGTAAGGAAATATTTAGGAGTGTAAAGAATTCATTTCACGAGCCTATTTACAACAGAAGATAAAAAATATCTACTTGACATAAAAATTGCAATTTGAAAATTATGACAGCATGCTATACCAACTAAATAGGGCTTGATATACATCATGCAACAATCGAAAATGTTCTAGATGGCAAGGACAGTCTCCAACAACAATCACATGTTTTATGTATTACTCAGAAATAAAGTACTATAGTAATTTTGCATCATGCTCAAGCTCTACACGTCTGAAAGATACAACATATACAACTATATTGTCTGAAATATTAATGTGCCCTTCGGCCTTTTATAAGCCAAGAGGAGGGGGTTAAAAAATGGCCATTAATGGGCTCAAGAAGTGCACCATTATTTGCTAATTAAATCCCTCAAGGAGTGTAACTCCCAAAGTAAATGTAGCCTCCTCAGCAATAAATGCTCCTTGGTAAGTGCAGCCCTACACAACAATTGTAACTTCCAGGAATAAATGTGCCACAGAGGGATTTATGCCCCACAATCTTACAAGAGAATATTCTCTATGGTATGTGCCCTACTTCATGAATGCACAATAATGCCTGCAAATCTAAAATAGAAGGGACGGCCCATAAGTAAAATCAAACTCATGAGGACCAACCTTACAAGTGTGCCATCTCTCTTGAATTTCTGTTGTTGTTTTCCAATGTGGAAATGATCTCCTGCTAAGTACTTAAATCAAAATATCAAAACATGCAAGTAGAAAGTGGATATGGGAATAGTTTTTTTCTATACAATAATCGCCAGTGATGCATGGTGACAACTACAACCTTTGTCACATTTATATTACAAAATGCATTCCACATACCTCAAATATATAGATTTAGATTACAACTGATAGGCAGGGTAAGCAAGTTAGTTGGGAAAAAAAAAATTTATAAGTTCCTAGAAGATAATTACATATGCATAAATAAGTTTGACTACATGTGATTATATCATTATTGAAATGTGGATAAGTACATGTGATTATCCACATGTCCATAAATTCATGTGACTACACATATAGAACCATGTTATGTGTACCTAATGGACAAGTAAAAATTACACACAATAGACACACATGTCTAAACATATGTCCTAACAATCGCCATCCCTCATCAAATTTTCAGCATGAAGACAATCCAACACCTTTGTTCTCTTGAGCTCTCTCCCAAGGTGTCAAAGTCTCTTCCCTTGAAGATGGCTGAGTGAGTTATGCATTAAGATCAAGTTCGCCAATGAAAAAGCCTTGTTTGCAGCAGGAAGTTAACAAGAGGGAAATCCTTTTAATTCCCAGGATTGGTTTGTTTCTTTCATTACTCAGCATGAGCATTCAGTCCTGGATAATTGTCCCCATAGTTGTAACAAATTTTCTCCAAAAAAATAAATTTGGCTGAACTCCATCAGATGAAAGCTTTTACCATGGAGTGGGAGGAAATGGCCGCTCAACAGTGCACAATTTTTTAATAAAAACCATCAATCTCTTGGAATTTATTGTTTATGCTATCAAAATCTTGGATTGTAGCCAACAAAAGTATGAAGACTTTAAAATTAGAGTTCCTATTAGTTTGGAAACGTTGTTTGATGATATGTACAAGTGTCACCTTGAAAAAGAGATTCTATGAAAACCTAAGGAGCTATACAAAAATTGCAAACTTTATCAGCTACTGACGCATCAAAGCTCAAAGGTTTTGACATCTGCTTGGATGAAATTGTGTATGGAACCAACTCTATGTTTGGATATTCTGATGTCTTTTTAAGGAGAGTTTTTGTAGTTTTGTTTTTGGATAGTAGAAAGTATTGGAAAATATTTTGTATGCTCTGTAAGAAGTATTAGAAAACTCACATGCTTTGATCCTAGAGTGCTTGTAAATTTTGTTTCGATAGTAATTTGGGTTATGTAGGGTATATGCTACAACTTACAAGTGAATACCTCTGTTTGGTGGAAACTATCCTGCTATTTTGTTTTACTTATATCTCTTCTTTAGAAGAGATCTTATATATAATATTTTTTTTTCTCTTATATAGGAGTCAACCTATATTTGTCTTTTATAAAATTTTATAGAAATCCAATATGCACTGAACTCAATGGTATTGGTTATTTGTTTGGAGACTTTGATGGATGGTTTCACAAAATCCTGGAGTTAGATTTCAATTTATCTGCTACTTTTCTTGGTCGTCGCTCACAAAGGTACTTTATAAATTCTAGAACCATGTTTAATTTGTCATATCCTCATTAGTACTCTATTGAATAGTTTAGATCATTGTTCTAACTAGTATTCATTTTCTTGTCCACAAAGTTTCCTCTTCTGCCCCCAAGTGGGCTAGGTATGGGCTATTATATTTAAGTAAATTGTAGTAAGAATGTTTGAGATGAATATTCTTTAACTTAATCATGATCACAATGAAACAAATAAACTTGATGGTAAGCCGAAAAAGGTTCCATATTTGAAGTGTCCAAGGAGAATTGCATGTTGATTTTTGCATATCTAGTGTATTAGTTAGATTTGGATTTATCTTCTGCTTTTCTTGGCCATCACACACTAAGGTGTTGTATAAATGCTAGAACCATGTTTAAATTTTCATGTCCTTTATGGTACTCCGTAGAATAGACTATTGTTCGAACTACTATTCTATCAGTTCTATCAAAAAGGGTTCCTTTTCTATCCTAATGTAGGTCAGGTATGGACTCTTATATTTAAGTAAAATTTAATAAGAATGCTTGAGATGAATGTTCTTTAACTTAATGATCACACTGACATAAATTGACTTGATGATAAGTGGAAAATTTTTCCATACTTGATGTCCAAGGAAGATTGCTTCCAGATTTCAACATTTCTAGTGTATTAGTGAAGTAATTTGTAGTATGTGACACCAAATCCCCATGCCCAACATAAGAAACATTCCTGGCATATACATTAATGAAATATTGCAATTTGGAAACCTTTGTAATGTTGTACATTTCATGAGTGTAAAATTGAGTGGGGTATTTTCAAGTTTGAGCTAATGATTTTCCCCTCAAATCGAGCCTCAATAGAATTTTACCACTAGTAAATAGCATTTTCAACACTACATTCAAGTTAATAATGGCTAGACACACCTTCAAAATTTCCTCTATGAGCATACAATGAAGATTGAAAACCTGGTCATGACCCCTTTTTCTTTAATGATGGCAGTCTGGTTAGGGAAAAACCCTCTTCAACTAAACCAAAATATGTCTGCAAAACAAATACACTACAAATTGTCACTGCTATACTCCATTTAATGCTTTCATCAAACAATTTGAAAACATTATAATAGTTTGTCTTTGTTGTTTATCTTCAACACATGCATGTTCGATGTTCCATATTTCTGAGAACAATTGCAGGTCCACTAACATTCACCACCACATCTAACACCATCAATTTTGTAAGATTATGTAACTTGCAAGGGAATACCCCACTCAATCCCTACACATACTAAGGTCTACTCCCATTTTCCCTTGCCATTCATTGTTTTAATCAAGGCTAAACATCTTCATAAAATTATAAATTGTCTCGAGATAAATGAGTTATTTTAGTGGTCAACATAACTGTAAACTGCAAATCTTTACAGATGATAAGGCATGTTCTCTACCTATAATATGGGAAGTATTCTTCTGGTCCTATAATATGCTATAGCTTTAAAGATAGTAATATATTTACACAGGGACATTCAAAGATAGGTAGTGTAGAAATTGTGCCTCAAAAGTCATAGAAATAACTTCCTCTTGCTGATTTTATCTTTGGCATGTATATTACTTTGTAGATGGCTAACACTACCTATTCCATATTGGTGCAGGATACAAATCTTCATAACACAAATATAAATTTAGTAGTGTTGATTTATTCATTGGAGCATAAGCATGTTTTACACAGAATAGTTAACTTAGTTCATATAGATTACAATCTTAAACGTTTTCTAAGACTTCTTATAGAATTGACTAAATGTATTGTACTTGTATGTTTGGTACTTCGCAACACTTCGTTTACACCTCCACCTGATTTTCATAACTTCCATAACCATTAGGTAGAAACTTGCAACTTCGATGTTATTTTTCTTGTTTAGTAAAGATTTTCCAAGACTTTACAAAGTTTTATAATTTCTCAAAATTTGTATAAATTAGAATTTATAAAGTTTCAAGGTTTAATTTTATAATGTCTAGTTCTTTAAAGGGTTCTAGCTCAATGGAAGAGCACCTGCTTTACAAGCAAGAGGTTGGTGGTTCGATTCCATCGTGCCCTGATATTAATATCGAATGACGACGAAGGCTCTTTTGACCATCACCACTGAAATTATGGTGACATTTTTCGACCCTCACCAATGATCTTATGGTGACATTTTTTGACCCTCACCAAATATGAAATGGTGAGGGTCAATGAACGTCGCCATATATATGCACCAATAGTGAGGGCCATGAAAGGTCCATCACAAAAAATCGTTGTTGTTCATATGAAATGGTGACTGTCACTATCCATCATTATAATCAATATTCGTGAGGGACCTTGAATGTTACCACAACACATACTTTCGGCAACGCCACCTTTGGTGACGTTCATTTTTTTGGTGACGAAGGCTATTGTCTGTCACCATTGCTCATATGAAATGGTGATGGTCACTATCCGTCACAATAAATCATTATTAGTGATGGACCTTTAATGTCACCACAACACCTATACTTTTGGCGACGCCACCTTTGGTGACGTTCAGTTTTTGGCAACAAAGACTCCTTTGACCGTCACCAATGACTTTATGGTGACATTTTTCGCCCCTCACCAATGTCCTTTTTTCTTGTAGTGATACATGCCAACAAAAGTGATTACAAAAATAAACGTTTTGAACCTTGACCCTTGTGAACCATGATCACTACCGTGAATTATTCAACTATCATGACGCTACTTATTTTCACACATTAGATATTTTCTTGGTCACATCGACCATTCCATTCGTCATTAAACTAGGATTATTAAATTCACAATCTTTTTGAACAAGCATAATGATTATATGTGTTTACACACTTCTCCTTTGTATACACAAACCAATATTCGACATGCTTCCTTTTTTTTTTAACAATGTTATCTCATGGCCAAGTTACAACTCATTTTATAGAGGATACAACATTAAAGTTTTTTCCTTTGACTCTTGCTAAGAAAATTTATGTAGAAGGGAAATATTTATAACAAGTTTGAATTGAAATAAATTATACTTAATGGCATAACTTCCATACCATCCATGTTGGTGTTTAGTCCTTGTACAGCATATGATCAGGGTGATGGATTTTCTTATAAATATATTGGTTCTCACAAAATTATTTAATAGTTATGTAACTTCTTATAGCATCTAGGAAAATTTTTGGACCATAACCTTGTATCTCGAAGTGATACACCTTACCATCCTTTAACCTTTTAACTAGAAAATGGTACATGGATTTGGACAAATTTTCCTCCTTCAACACCTTTCCTTGTCGTAGCCACATGAAGGTTTAGCATTGGAAAAATGAGATTCACGAAGATAATCTGACAATGTGAAATTTTATTAAGAGTTTTGGTAGGGTATACTACCCTTCGCTATGTCATTTTTGTTGTTAGGCTAGGCCACTAATGTATAAATGAGATATATAAGGCTTTTATCCTTGTACCCCCTATTTTTAATGATTTATTTCTTTACATCCTTACACAATCCTCTTCGATCAAAATATTTTCATCAAATAGTATAGCGGTTGCCAAATATCTATCCACATTATCGAATGGTAAATACTAAAGAGGCTATGGCAGATAAGTGGTCCTATTTCCCTGTTCAGAGGATTCAACTTCTTTGAGGTTTTTTCCCATATTATTTTCTCAGTTTCCTCTCTTAGTTGGTAGATATTTTCATATCTGTAGGCTCCTTGAAAGCAATTGAAAACCATTTTGATTTCGACATCGCTACCAAGAAATAACACAGTGCACAAAGGAATTGGGCTTAAGAAAATTATTTATCTATAATGCAATATCTATGAGTATGCCCAAAGATTCAACCTTCTCCTCTCTGGTAGGTAAAATTTCTAGTTTCTATGAGGTGTTTAGATTCTGATTGGTTAGTAAAATATGGATTTTATCAATTTTTCTCTTTCATCTCACTAAATATTTGAATTCTTGCTAACTCAAGTTCTACATAGAGGTAACATGTGGCCTCAGAATTTGGGATACTTTGGTTTTTCCCATTTCCAAGAGTGTGGAAATATCGAAGTTGCTCCAACTAGGTAATGGTTCATTACACATTTAACCCATTTATTTTCTTCATTTGTAGATTATCATGGATATCTAGTTATGCTTTAGAATTCTGGTATATAATTTTTACCCATTTTTAGTGTATTCAAACCCTTGTTTGGTATTTGGAATTGAAACTCAACATTCATTATTGTCATAGTTTTTTTTTGTTTTTTTGTTTTTTGCAAATTCCCTTAATTCCATCCTTGCGGAGATTATGGTCAAGTAAATAATTAATGTTTGAGCATATAAAATTCATGATGGCATCATCTTCCTTCTAGTTTGAAACCTACATGGATTTGGCTCCATATCCATCGTATCAACACACTCATTTTGATACTGAGAAACTTATCTCTATTTAATGGACCCCTCCACGTCAAAACTTCAGGCTTGTAGGGTTACAAGGTTTCTATGACTTATCGTCCATACCCTTAAATATTCTTAGGTTCTTAGTTTCATAAGTTACTTAGATATTCTGGTTACCCTTCAATTTTTGTTGAGTTAACCTCTCTTCATAATAGAGTCTCATTCTTATAAATCCATATAATATCATGCTTATGTATTTTAATTTATTTTTTCATGATATTTGTAAATTTTCTCATTTAAAATTTTACATCTAATATGTCTCTCAACAATGTGACCACCCATATATTCTTAAGGAATCCTCTTGTTAACGAGTTCTCTTGGTTACAAAGTTAAAACTTTTATTTGTTTATTTCCACAATATATATAGAAGGATACTAAAAATAATCCATTATCTTTGTAGCTTTGAACGTTAGACATCCATTTATGATTTTCATTATAGAATAATGGACTACTTTGTGAGGTAAGAACCTCTTTGGATAATATCTTCTTTTACATGCATGGAGAGGAAATTTATTGTCATGGTTTCTCTATTTATCTATTTAAGTTTAATGTTTATTCATGCTCAACCTCACACATGGTACTAATTATAGGGATCAAAACCTCTCTTATATGGTTGCATGTATTTCAAAATTGTTCAACAAATCTCTGGAGATTGTCTGGGAAACTGGATTTGGAAATAATTTATTTATAAGAATAGTATATATTCAACTTCTTAGACACTAATATTATATGTATTTTAAACAACCTCACAGTGCACATTCCTTTGTTTCTAAACATAAGGTCTCATTAATATTTACACTTCATGATTATTCTTGAACAACCTCTAGTGAAATTTTATGTAATGGAGTTCAAAATTATTTTATAACTACTTCCCTTTTTCTCAAAGCATCTCCATGGATGATAGTAATTTCTTCCTTATAAATAATATTGAATATCATACTCAAAATTATTTTGATCAATACATTGTATGTAAAAATGATGATAAGAGGCCTCTACAATATGCCATTGCTCTCTTTTTTAACCAAAAATCCTTAGGATATTCAAGCGAACAATTATTATATGCATGTGTAGAATTTTACAAACAATACTTCACTTTTCTCATGGAATCCCTATTTTAACAATGTAAGACCTTATAAGATAATTTTTTTTTTCCTAGATATTTTCAGCTCCATGTTGTTGCATAGTTTATAGTAGCTACACACAAATATACCTAGTTTGCTAGAATTGTGATTACCATGCAAACTTACCCTTCAAAGAAGGTTTTTTTTTTTTTTCTTTTTTTTCTTTTTTTTTTTTTTGGTATTCTTACCAACAAATTCATAGTTTATATACTTTTTGTTAATATTATGTTTTAAATACATCTAAATAACTCATACCCTCCACACTCTATGCACTGTTAGACTATGTCTTAACTACTTGCATGCAATAATAATTACTAGAGTTTGTTGTATATTACTCCACTTTCATAATTTAGTGTCATAATTTCCATAACAAATACTTTCAATAATTTCATATCTCGAAAAGAGTAAAAAAAAAAAAAACTCATTAATTAAGAACATACATACTTCCATAATATTCAAAAATTATTAGAAATATTTTTTGAATAAGATAGAGAATAACATTTCTTTTAAAACACATTCAGATTACTTATCTGACTAATAAGAATAGTTATGGAAAATACTATGGGAAATGGAATGTTCCTCCCAACCAATGATTTGAATTCCTCGCAACTCTCCTTGAGATCAAACTTCTTGCTCTTCCTCTCTATTCCTTGAATAACCTCCAAAATATTTTCACTTTTTGGTATTTAATATTTTCCTTCCGAATAGATTTTTTAGTAGCACCCTACTTTTAAGGTCTGCTCACCTTTTCACGTTACCTAGTAATTTTCAATTTAGGAATTTTTTTTCCTTTTTCCTTGATAACCATGCCTTTCTCTCCATCTATTCTTATCCAACATAATATTTTTCTCCACTTTTTATGGTTCTTATATTTTCTCGTATCATAAAATTGACAGAATAACAATTTACTAAGAGGGGCGGGGAGCGGGGAGTGTGAATGAATAATGGGTGTAAATTTTAACTTTTCATTTCTTTTAACCTATAAATAAAAAATATGAGTAGTCATAATAAAAGAAATAAGCAACAGAGTAAATCATTCTCATGAGCACACATCATCAACATTTATAACATACACACATAGACTTAGAGATTTAATGTGGGAACCCAAATGGGAAAACCACCAAGTTGATATTTATCATTGTCCCTGAGCACCAACTCATAGGAGGCCCCAATCCTCTTAAAAATAGAAAGACACAACTTTCCAAGAAGAAACAACCTACTTCATCCAAATTTCCTACTTTACATACAATTTCAAACTATGAACAAAGGACTAGAAATATTATATAGAGTTATAAAGAATTTGATCTACTATCACACATAGTTCCTTCCTCATTGTTCTGCAGACCTCTCTGCACTCCACACTTCACTTATCGAAAAATAATGCACTCGACCCTCAGTTATTATGAACAAATATGAACTCTTTATCATAATTCTCCTTTTCAGACACACATCATACAATAATGCTCTCCTATATGAATTGGTTTTTCTTGATATTTTTGTTCAACAACAACACAGTGAACGATGCAACTTGTGAGTTCATTAGAAAAAATATTCAACCTACAATATGGCACACTAATATTCAATCAAGAACATGCATATGGGCTCAATTTAATCAATCAACAGGTACAAGAATGACCTCGATTGAAACATCATAAGGCTCTGGTATCAAGGATTCAATTACAAAAAATTGCATCAAATTAGTTGGCCACTTACCCAAAATTAACTTAGAGAATAGGAAACTACGTGTTTTCCATAGTAGTAATTAATTCTTAGTTCACCTGCATACTTAAGGAGTTCCTCCATTAATCTTTTCTTATGGATATAAAATTGCTATCCAACATTCGTCTACAGGTCGTAATCTTCATTATCTTCTTGTTTACTAGTTGTTCAATTCTCCTTGGTCACCAATAGTGATTAGGGATGAAATTATTTATTGCATATGATTCTCCATTATCTCTCTCCAAATTTTTCTCCACTCTAATTTAATCTTCGAGCCTCAAAAATCACCATTGGCTACATTAATGTCTCTCAAGCACTGCTAAATTTGGTGGAGTCATCAAATGTTCTCAACTCGTTTAATGCCAAATCTTCCAAAAGAGATGAGCACCCAAAAATGGCTTAACTTCCAAGTGTAGTATATACTTCAGAATAATTTGTAACTCATCCATGTTTATAAGAGCTAATCCCCTTTATAAACTCCCCGCGACTCTTTTTCATTATAATAATCTCGGAGGCCAGGCCCATGGTCACAAACCATGGAAAAAACTTGTATAACAAACACCTGGTTGTTCCTTTCGATACCTGATGGACTTTCAAAAGTTGGTGACATATATATCTCCTACATCCATTTCTGATCCAGGAGGATCTTGTTCAATGTAGATCAACAGAGACATCCAGTCAACTCTGAAATTCCAATGAATGGTTCACTATTCAGTATCGTCAATTCGCCAGTGAAAAGTTCCTTCATTTGTTATGGTCGTCATATGTTTCGAATTTCGTGATGTGATGGTGTAATTTGGTGAATAAGGGATCATGGTATTTATGGTCCTAGTTCTAAGGTATCCTATGGTGAAATTCCTTATAAAATATAATGGTCCTATTCCTAAATACCTAAACCCTAACACTAAATCATATCTCATACACCTAAAAACCTACGGTGTTAAGCTCCTAGCGCAAAGGTTATAAAACATTAAAATTATGTCACAAAACCCTTGCGGACTATATGTTAAAAATAATATGCAATAAACAATGCTAACTGCTAAAACAAACCATATCGAAAGTTATGTAATAGGTTTGTTTATACCGCAGCTGATAAATTTTACAGTCAATAGCTGTTGGGTTTTTCAAACTATTTACCGCCAACTGTAACCACGTCATTTGAACGTGGCGGTAGATAAGGTTAAGCCGAAACCGCCGGGCCTAACCATAACCACTGGGCTCAACCGCAGCTAAATCCGTTGATGGAGATGATCACATGCCGAGGAATCCAACTTCCCACACAGTTAGCCTAACCGTCGAGGCTAATATTTTATCCTATGGTTATTTTTGCATTTTATAAATTAATATGCGCTAAGGATGTATCTATTACACCTTATCCAATCTTCTAGGTGTCATTACATTAGAAGACCGAGACCTTAATCACAAATTTTGCTCAACCGAAAGCTAAATTTGGCTTTTATTGGTTCGAATGCAACATTATAAAACCATGACATATTCATTCAAGAGGGACATGGATGTTTTGAACTTTAGTTTCAGCAGGATAGAGGCAGTTTTTGTTTTCAACATTTCTCATTCGTCTGGAGTTAGAATTGAGCGTAGAGACAAGCGTCAGAAAGACAAAAGAAAGTAATTTCTGTTTTCAGAGACCAGAAGTGCATGTGAGCATAGTTAGTATGGTTTTTTTCCAAGTAAATACTTCCTTGGTTCAATCCTAATAAAGAGGATGCCTACTTGAAAGCAGACCCATAGATGTAGTCCACCAGGGATGAACTCCATAATCAATTGTTTTCTTCTTCTTCTCTCTATTTTATGTTGTATTTCATTCATTTATTTGTTGTTGTTTTATGTCGTCTTTCAATTAAAAGCTTTCTTCAGTTAACAATCAATATAAGGCACAATTTAATCAAACTACCTTAGCACTTAATTGATCACATTCAGATCATTTTTGGTATCAGAGTAGGTTGTGCTTTATAGTTTTTTTGTCAGTGGATGTTAACCAGGTTGGGATTACAACGTGAAAAAAATGAGCTTGAGAAATTGATTCTAGAGATCATAAAGTGGAAATTCGTTCATCAATCAACGATGACAAGGACTGAGAATGTTGAGACTCCTGAAGTTATTGAATCGAAACCCATGGATGAGAATCAAATCCATCAGATGTTTCTAAACATGCAACAAATTTTGGCAGAATTATATGGATACAAGAATATGAGAGATGCATCCTCATCATCGAAGGCATCAAAGAAGGACAATGGTAAAGGCAAGGCAAATAAATCTCCTTCTCCTCCATCCTCTCCATCATATTCTTCTTCCTCTTCTACCTCTAGTTCTGAATCAGAAAAAGAAAAGAAACCTAAGAGTCCACTTTTGAATCTTGAGTTTAAGTTTGAATTACCTGTGTATAGTGGTGAAATAAGCCCTGAGAAACTAGATAATTGGGTAAAATAATTAGAATTCTATTGTCATATTCAAAATATTGCTGATGATAAGAGAAATATCCAATTAGCTACTCTTAGAATGGGGGGTACTACTTTGATCTGGTGGGAAAGTAAGACACAGATAGATTTAAAGTGTAAAGGAAAAGCTATCACCTCATGGAATAAGTTTATAAAAGCTCTAAAGAAACAATTTTATCCGTTGGGTCACACACAACAAGTTGTTATTAATTTGCAGTGTTTGTGACCAGGTAAGGGACAAAATGTTCAAGTGTTCACACAGGAATTCAGAAAGAAAGCGTTAGCACATGGTATTCCTTTGGACACAAAAGAAACTTTGTTGAAGTATATTGGTATTTTTCATTCATATTTGTAACATACATTATTAATTTTCAATCCTAATGACTTTGATGAATTTTGTTTTCAATCTATTCATGTTGAATCAGGTGGTAGACCTTTCAAGTTTACACCAAAGACATCCAAGCAGATGGAAACCGAAGACAACAAAATGAAGGGCAAGTCAAAGGGAAAGAAGACTGCCACAACTCAGAAGGAAGATGAAAGGCCTACCTATACACATTGCCAAAGGATCGGCCATGATGAAGCTAGGTGTTGGAAGCTTCATCTGGAACTCAAGCCAAAGAAGTTCCAAATGAAGAAGGGTGAAAAGAAGGCTGAAACAATAATCCAACAAGGCTTGGACTTGGGATCTAATTCAGATGATGAAGGAAAATCACTGCTATGGTTACAACAGATAAAAAATTTTAAGCTAGTACTTCTGATTCTTCAAACATAAAACAATTGAATGAATATAAAATAGTTGAGTTATTTCATATAAGGGTAACTTCAAAACATATAAAGATAGATACATTTTTCGATACAGAATCACGGGAAAATTTGATAACTGAATCATTGGTTAACAGATTCAGTTTGAAAACACATAATCATCCAAAACCATATCCTTTAGGCTGGTTAAAGGAATGAACTCAAATTCATGTTACCAAACATTGTCGGTTAAAATTTTCACTCACAACTAACTATATCGACAAAGCGGATATAGATTTAATACCGATAGATATATGTGGAATTTTTTTAGGAACCCCTTACCTCTATGACTGTGATGCAGTAATTTATAGGAAGGAACATATGTATCATGTCAATAAATATGGGATTAAGTACATCGTTTAGGTACATAGAACTCAAAATCACTTAAATCTAATCAATGCTAATCAGATGAAGCACTTAATTAGTTCAAGTAAGAGATACATACTCATGTCGATAAAAGAGAAACATAAGGATCTTAATGATAATTGTTCAAGTTGTGAATTTTAGTATGAAGGTAATTTGGTTAAAAAGGTAGATTCATTTCAAGATCTAGTTAAAGAACCAAAACATCTACTTCATAAAAAGGAAATATCACATGAGATGTTGTTGATGTCTGATGCCCCTAATAATGGAATGTGTCACAAGTCAGTTATAGAGTGTAAATAAATAAAGAAACGAATTCCAGGGATGGAACCCATGCGACCGAGTTCATCTCCATACAGTTCACCTATAATTTTGGCTCATAAGCAAAACGAGACATGGGGAATGTGTGTTAATTTTAAATTTTTTAAATCAGTTAAGCATAAAATCTTCACAACATCAATCTCAGTTTTGTTAGATCATCTAACCATTTGAAACAGATGCTATTGGTAATACGAAGGGTAAGAAAAAAATGATTCATACGGAACATCAACTGCTTCAATACATTTAGTCAAAATCTAAGTTGCAACAATCTCGCCGCTATAGTTGGATGAGAGTTATTCGGAAAATTCACTTAGAAACTGAGAACAAGAACGGTGTGATAAATAAAGTAGCTGATATGATGAATCAACCTTATTTGAATGCTTCAGTAGTATTGTAGAATATTTCATTAAAACATAAAAGCTATTTATAATAGTATAATATTAATGATAATTTCAAAGAAAGTTATGAATCGCTAACTCATGGTACTCAGATAGAAGAAAACAATTATCATATTTATGGCAAGTTGTTATATTATTTGGGTAAGTTGTGTATACCGCGGAAAGGAAAAGTGAAAGTTATTCGGAAAGTTCACCCTTCTTGGATACAACAGCTACATAGGGAAGTCTGGAATCAGTTGAAAGAGAGTTAGGCCAAGTTCAAATTGCACCACGACAAGCATCAATTCGATCATCATTTTCAGGTCGGCGATCAGGTATGGTTGTATATAAAGAAATACAGGTTAAAAGGGGAAGGTAATAAACTGAAGTCTTTCAGGTATGGTCCCTTAAAAATTTATGAGAATATTGGCAATAATGTGTTCCAATTAGATTTACCGCCTTATATACATATTTACTCAGTTGTGAATGTTGAAAATCTAAATTTGTATGAACCTCTGATGATTTTTGATCCTCAGGATGAAATAAAGATCCCTACTATTGATGATTTATCACCTGAGTACATGACAGAGTTGCAGGAAGATATCATCTTGGACATAAGAGTTCATACTTCCAGGCAACGAGATGTGGAATATCTTAGACTGGGACTCAAGGGCATAAATCTGAGTAAGGCTAAGAGGATAGAGATCGAAAAAGTGAGGGAGTTGTATACTCACTTATTGTCTGCTTAAAATCAAGATTTTGTGGTCCAAAAGCTTTCAAGTGGAGAGGATTGATCTAGGAGGATCTTGTTCAATGCAGATCAGTGGAGAATTCCAGTCAACTCAAGAAGTCCGATGAACGGTTTAGTCTTCAGTATCATCAATTCGCCAGTGAAAAGGTCTTTCAGTTTTTATGGTCGTCATATGTTTCGAATTTAGGGATGTGATGGTGTAATTTGGTGAATAAGGGATCATGGTATTTAAGGTCCTAGTTCTAAGGTCTCCTATGGTGAAATGCCTTATAAAATTTAATGGTCCTATTCCTAAATACCTAAACCCTAACACTAAATCATATCCCATACACCTAAAAACATATGGTGTTAAAGTCCTAGTGCAAAGGTTATAAAACATTAAAATTATGTCACAAAACCATTTCAAACTATATGTTCAAAAAAATATGCAATAAATAGTGCTAACCACCAAAACAAACTGTGTTGGAAGTCATGTGACAAGTCTGTTTAGACTGCAGCTGATAAAGGTTATGGTCAACAGATGTCGGGTTTTTCAAACTGTTGGCTGCCAGCTGTAAACGTGTCATGTGAACATGGAAACAGATAAGGTTAAGCCGGAAGCACCAAGCCTAACCATAACCACTGGGCTCAACTGCAGCTGAAGCCACTGATGGAGTTGATCACATGCTGAGGAATCCAACTACCCATGTGGTTAGCCTAACCGTCAGGGATAATATTTTATCCTATGGTTATTTTTGGGTTTTATAAATTAATATGCACTAAGGATTTATCTATTACACCTTATCCAATCTTCTAGGTGTCATTACATTAGAAGACCAAGACCCTAATCACAAATTTTGCTCAACCAAAAGCTAAATTTGGCTTTCAGTGGTTTGAATGCAACATTATTAGACCATGATATATTCATTCAAGAGGGACATCGATGTTTTGAACTTCAGTTTTAGCAGGATAGAGGCAGATTTTATTTTTAGCATTGCTTGTTCGTCTAGAATCGAAATTGAGCGCAGAGATAGGCGTAAAAAAGGAAAGAGAGTATTTTTTGTTTTCAGAGACTAGAAGTGCCTACGAGCATAGTCATTTTGGTGTTATTTCTGTGTAAATAATTGCTCAGTTCAATCCTAATAAATCAGACACCCACTTGAAAGCGGACCCAGAGATGTATTCCACCAGCGTCGAACTCCGTAATCAACTGTTTTCTTCTTCTTCTCTCTGTTTTATGTTGTATTTCATTCATTTATTTCTTACTATTTTATGTCATCTTTCAATCTAAATCTTTCTTCAGTTAACTATCAATCTAAAGGACAAACTAATCAAACTACCTCAGCACATAATCGATCACATTCAGATCAATTTCCCTAGCCTTTTCATTAAGCACCTCCCTTGATATTTTTCCTAGAACAGCCCTTCGGGATGATGTGTCATGTGGGACCATTGGTCATACACATTGACCAGTAAAAAACTTGTTGGGGTGAGTTTTTACTTGTGGCCCTCCTTCCACATTCACTGCACTAGTAAAATACTTCTCTTCCTTTTCCATGCTAACCCAGTTGTGTGTTATCGTGTCTGTTTTAAACATGTACATAACTTTGATCCTCCATGGAAAATATCTCGGGAAGAGTGGTCTCGTGGATACCTCTTGTTATAGTCGTTCACCAATGACCGTGCATGTTTTCCCACTGACTCCACCCAGTATTATGTCATCCTATATCTTCATTATTTTCACTTCCTTTGGTTTATCTAGGGAACACCTGCAATGGTGATATGTCCATTAGGGGACCATAATTCTAACCCTCCTGAGATTTTAAAAGTTCGGTGGCTCTGACACCTCTGACAACTTGTCCTTCCAACTCATCTAAGTATTTTTTCTTCCTAACCCCTGACCATTTGCATGCATTCTAGTT
Organism: Pinus albicaulis; assembly: GCA_034641835.2. NCBI lineage: Eukaryota > Viridiplantae > Streptophyta > Pinopsida > Pinales > Pinaceae > Pinus > Pinus albicaulis. Next base: position 1,062,492,004 of record CM076572.1, read on the forward strand.
CTTTTGGAGAAATACCTTTAGGATGATATGTCTAGTGGTTCCCTCCACTTCATTCCTTCAAAAAATCAATTATTTATCCGTTGGAAAACTCCTCCTAAGCTTATGACATCCCGAGGGTGTTCCATTGTGCACAACTTTTATACCTCTAGAGAACTTCTTCCAGGATGAGCTATGTAGAGGGAGATTTTCTGGCTAAAAAAACTTGATCTGCCATAATGTTGTAAGACCACATCCTCCCTAATATATGTTTAGTATATCCACCAAAAGGATCTATTGTGTTTGGAAAAAGAACCAAACATATCACCAACTAAAGGACCATCACCATGGCAATGCCATCCTTTTCCATTTTAAATCAATGCCAACATTATGCTCAATATTCTCCCTCTTTGGAATTGACGGAAACAAACCAATCTCCCCCTTAAACTGACCCTATTTTTCTTCATCTTTACACTCCCCTTGGCATCAACAGTCATTCAACTCAGAGACTTCTTCTCCCCCTTTGAAATTAATGCCAAGAGTGCACCGAATGAAAAAAAATCCTCGAGAAAATTTGCATCCTACATTTTAGTCTAACTAAGAAGATGAGTAGGTAAAAAAACTCATTGAATATGATTCATTTGGTTGCGAGAAACAAATCCTATTTATTTCCTAAGGTACACAAATAGTTCTCATGAAAGTAGATTTGTGAATGTGTCTGCAAGTTTCTTGTTATTGGAAGCATAATCAAGTCTAACAACATTAACATCAACATATTCTCTTAATAAATGGAGCTTAATTGGAATGTTCTTGGTCTTTGAATTCATGAAAGGATTTTGATAGATGGTGATAGCTCTAGTATTGTCACACATTATTGGAATTGAATTATTCAACTCTACCATTATGTCCTTTAAGATCTTATTCTTCCAAATAATTTGTGTGAAACTAGTGGTCATAGAATTGTACTTCACTTTAGCTGTTGATAATTATATTGAGCCTTTTTTTTATGACCCAAGGAACTAGACAATCTCCCAAAAATAATGTTGCTCGAGAGGTGCTCTTCATGTCATTGAGGTTCTTGCCTAATCAACATCATTATAATATCTTAGCTTTAATATGGTATACCACAACACATAGTCTCCTATGCCTTGCAAATATTTGAAAAATAAATGGCATGGACTTTGTGAGGACATGCTTGAAAATTGACCACTAGTCCTCCTATTTGTATAATGTCTGGTCTTGAGGTTGTGAGGTGTTAGTGTGTAATATCTCGTTTCGGGAATATCTCTAAAACACAGCAACTCCAACCAGAGATAGACTGGGAGGGCATTTACCGAATATTCCGCCTCTGAAAAGAGGACGAGATCCGGAGGCTACCTGGCCCTTTCCAGACTCTGTCTAAGAGTGAAAGATAAACACACCAAGTGGTATAGAACTAGAATGCTCAAAAGAAAATAACAGTGCAGCAGACATATAATAGCATAGAGAGAAAATATGACAAATACGGCAACTCATCCAGAAACATAGAGAGGAAATGCTATGTCATTTTATTAATCTGAGAAATATAATGAAGTACAATAGGTGATCAGAGTGATGACACCTAATCTTGCTCAAGGCAAGTGAAGAGACTCTCTCAGAAAATACCGAAAATGGCTGCTCTATGAACTGCGTCCCAGCTGCTGGAAAAATGCCATGTAGCTGCTACTGCTGGTATGAACTGAAGACTAAGGGCTGATCCCCTTGCTGGAATGAGCTGAAAATATGCAAACCTCCTCTACTCACCAACCCGGAAAAATCTAGAAACCACACCAAAAATGGCCAACCCCCGAAAGTCACCAGAAAATACCTCTTCAATGAATTACGTTGGCCTCTAAGGCTCTGCGCAGAGACTATATGGAAATAGCTGAAACATTGCCTCAAACTCCACCAAAAGCCTCCTATGGGAAAAAGCTGACCCTATGCTCAAAATATCAGCTGAATCACCTGCAGAAACGCCAATTCAAAGCACCTCCACAATGGACTGCATCCTCTCTCCCAGTGACTGTGCAGTCTCTATAAGCTCTAGCTCCACAACAAACCCAAACAATAAAACTACTCACAAAATTCTGAAAAACCAACCTTGCCCGTGCAAGCACTCGAAGTCCCCCGGGGCTAAGGGCGAGATCTCCGACCGGAGACACTCAATGCACTAAACAGTGCTGCAGACAGGCTAAACAGCCAGCGTGCTCAAGAAGACAAATGTCTCACTCAAAAATCCTCAACTCCAGAATGAATCAAATGAGGAGGCTCCTCCATCTTTTATAACGTTGGTTTCCCTCTAAAACCCAACGTAGCCTCTCTCTCCTCCACATGCTCATCCTCATCTGCGCAGAACCTTGCAGAAGCTTCTAGAGTGTACATACGCACCCCTCCTCTATGTGGTGTTAGGCCCCCCTTGACTCCCACTTAAGTCACAACGTTGTGCTACTAGGTGGATGTATTATTTCACAACAGTGAGTTAGACCCTCTTCACTCACTTTTTATTTATTTACAAACTATAGACGACAAACTAAACAAAATCGAATATTCCAATTAGCTGTCACTAATTAGGAATATTACATAGTGTCATTTTTCTCATATTGCCATGAGTGATCAAATTTACACTTTTTCATTTGCATAGTAGGAGTCCCATACTATAAATTTTCATCATTCCATTAGGTCATGGATTTATTGATGGTAGTGGTCATTTCATCATTTTTCCCTCATGTGAAAACTTTTTGATTCTCCTCTCTATGGTCTTCATCCATGATTCACTTTCACTCTGTAATTCATGTTGTTAGGTCATAGGGTTGGTCTGATCAAGTTCTAGGGTCTCATCATAGTCAAATTAATGAAACAAGTGTCAATAAAAGTAGCAAGGACATGAGGATGCCTAATAAACTCAAAAGCATGGTATCTGGAAAAATCAAAGAGGTTTTTCTTTCAACTAGATGTAATTGTCCGCTCAAAACATGCTTTGAGGTGAAAACATGATACTTTGTTTTGATTATCCTATTTTATGTAATTTTAAGTCTCTATATGTAATAAGTTGAACTTTAGAAGCTACTATCTCCATAAATCCAAAGGGGTTTTTTTTCTCTGCTTGGCTTCCAAAGGTGTTCTCCACAGGATTTTCAGTGTAAATCACATTTTAAGTATGTTCATCAGAAAGAGCCTGGAAAGAGCTTTTTAGTGATATATCATGCTCCCCAAACTGACTTTTGGATTGGAAGATATGCCTAAAGTGAATAAAAGCCCCCAAAAGCCTAGCCTTACCCTTCTTTCTCATTTGATCCCTTAAACTCTACCTTTTCATATGATTTTAAAATCTTCATCTCAAAAGTCCTTTTGTATTTTCATTGTCGTCTCCTACAAACTTCTGATGCGATTGACTGATCCGATCGCATCGCATCGCAAAGGTCCATGGCTAATTGACCCACCCCCGATTAAACACCTTCGATGCGATTGAGTCACCTCCAATCCGATCGCACCATCGCATCGCATTTTTCCCTGCCAGCACTTAAACTATGATTTGATTACTTCCCTTCCCGCCGATGCGATTATTTTCCTTCCCGCTGATGTGATTAATCGAATATCGCCCATTGCAATCGGCATTTCCCATAGCACTTTACTCCCCCACTCCCTACATAACCGAAGCAATGAATCACATTGTGCAATCGGCGATTCCTGCATGTTTAAACCCGCTCCCCTTCCCGATTTGTGATTGCGATTTTCCCTGGGTCCCACGTAAAAGCCCTTCCACCCATTCAAAATAAAAGGGTTGTTTTCCATTTGTAAAAGGTGATAACTTGATTATTATAGTTTTAAAAAGATTTCTTAAATCCCTCATCGCATCGGTATTTTCTCCCACTATTTCCATCGCCCTATTCCCTCCATCACACATCACATATCATGATTTCTCCCCCACCATATGTTATGACAGTTCCCCGCCGATTTGCAATTGCGATTAACTCACCTCTGATGCCTCTGATCTATCATTCCATCGCATCGCAAGTTTCAACGCATCACTCCATTATGACATGCTCCCTCCCCCATTCCGATTTGATGTGCGATTGCAATTTGGGCCCACCATCTTTCCTTTCACTCTTTTCAATATAAAAAGGGATTTTCGTTAAAGGGGAAAATGTGATTTTCTTTGGTTTCAAAGGCATTTTTTCTTCAGCAAAGGGTTTTTCTTCAAAGAGTAAAGACATAGATATTGCTCAAAGTTGTGAGCTAATTACAAACGTAGAATTATTTTTGCCTCTTCAGCAGCAATTAAAAAAGGATCGGCTCTTGAAATTTCTTCTTCTCATTTGTTGGATATAATAGCAAAATCTTCCAAATGGTCAAATATATTGTTTCCCCTCTTTTCAGGGGCATATTGTTGGTTTATTTTATATGTTTAGATTTTTGTTCCAAATTTAGTGAAACAGCTCCTCCTACTGTGGATCCGCCCCCATGAAACTGATATATTTAATATAGTTTTCTATCATCTATAAGAGGGGGGAAAAGAGGTGGAATAAGTGGCAATTATTGAGGATGCTCTGCCCTCCATTTTGTAACAGTTTTGGCTAGGAATTAATAAATAAATGCAGCACTGATTTATGGGATCCCTGTGATATAGATTTTAGCACTATTCTTTCCTTTGTGATCATCTATTAATTGTTATGTTTGCTATTCATTCATTCATATTTCTATTTGGATGTTTTTAGGATAGATAGGTAGCATCCACTGTATAATACTCTGCATTGGGAAAATCATTCAAATACTTTATGTTTTCTATTGTTTGAAGAGGATCCATCTCCTATGCCCTTTTCAACTTCTCACCAGTATTAAACATTCCATCATTATAAAAAACAAAGTTGTTAAAATCCCTGCCTACCTTGCCCCTTAGAATACCCTGTATCTCTGATTTAATTCCCATATTCAAATTACCTAGCCCCATCTGATCCATACAACCCAGGAAATTGATAAAATATTTTGAGCTACTATACCTAGCCTAAAATCAATTTGCAATTATATTTCATTGAATATCTTTTACAGAGAGAGCCATCTCCTGACCTTATAGGGCTAGCTACAAGGCTGAGCGTGGTTTGAGGTAACCCTAATTTTCCTTTCTTCAACCTGAGGTCCAAATTAGGTGCTAACATTCTTGGCGACCATACTGGGGAATATTTAAAGACAAAATACTGATCACCCCAGTAATATCTTCTATATAAATTCTTGGACTCTAGATGATGAGGTTCAGAGTTTGCTAGGATGAAATAGAACATTGTAAAGTAGAAAATCAACCACACTGGCTTCAAGGAAATATACAAGGGCCAACCCTGATCCAAATCCTCCCCCTATATTTGAAAATCATAATCTAATTCCACAAATAATCAAAAGACAAGAAAGTTTAGTAAGCCCTAGACCTATTCTCAGATCTCATACCTGGCCCAGTGAGTGGTTGTTTGTAGAAGATCTCTCTTTTGATGAGTGTTTGAGCTTTCTTTGTTCAGAAACAAATCTAAAACTGCACTTGACGACACAGTTTTAGTCCCTGAGTTTCTTGTGGATTTTTAAGTTCAAAGGGAAAATAGATCAATTGATGACTAAATTTTAAATTCCCCTCAGACATCCATCACTGTAACCAATACCCCTGAGCCTTCAGAGTTATCAGAAACAACATTTACTAACCTTAATTTATCATCATTCCCATCAGTTTTAGAATTCAATTCCCAGCTTTCGACTCCCCCATCAACAACTCCCTTGAATCCTAGTAACACAAACGTTGTTGTAAACCCACCTCGAGTCATGGCTGCCCAGTATGCACCCCTAGTTCTACCTCAAAATATGAATGATATGCCTGTTGATTACCAAAGTAAAATACCTTTATTTGATGTCACTCAAAGCATCACAACCCAACAACATGTTGATAAGATGAATGCCTTCTTTGACCTTCATGAGGTAGAGGCAGAAAATGTGACCATGAGATTGTTTGTCAAAATTTGTGGAGGTGAAGTTCAAAAATGGTTCAAAGCCTTACCAGTAGCCTCTATCCACACTTTTCCAAAGCTACATAGACAATTCTTAGATTGGTGGGAGGTCAAGAAAAACCCACTCCAAATCTTGTCTGAATATGAAAATATTACAAGGAACGTGGGTGAAAGTGTACAAGATTATTGTGTGATATTTAATGCTATGTATAATGCTATTATGGCCAACCTAAAACCCCCCATGGGGTTAGCTTTGCTCAAATTTCTAGATGGTTTTGATGCTGATATGGCATATCAGCTATGAGAACGAGATCCTACCACACTTGAAGATATGTAGAAAATAGATGTGAGTGTAGAAGCGAATTTGTTGGCCAGAAGAGCACGAACAAGAGCCAAAAAGAGGGTAACTGTTAAAGAATAAGCATCCCCTTTAGATACAAAGATGGTACTTTGATCCGAATAGTAGAGAAGATGGTTGATCGGTTGACTATTTTAGATAGACCTGAAGCACAAATCAAGAATCCAAATTTCATAGGACAGCAACAGCCCCAATTCCAAATTAAGAAAAGGGAACATAGGACGTAAGATCAAACAGCACAACAGCAGCATCTTAGAACTCCTTTGTAGCAAAATTATGTTCAAGGAATGGAAATAGATGATGATGATGATCCAGTAGTTGAAGCTAGTCATTTTTTCACTGCTGATGCTTCACCCATTTTTCTGACAGAAGATGAGGAATATGCAGGGATTCCAAACACTTGAAGAGATGATTATTTCATATTGGCCAATGATGTAGTGTTAGAGGAAGAATACGATGATTACCAATGAGGATATATGAACACTTTGTCAGCATAATAGAAGTCGTATTCTTTGAGGAGCAGGGATGTGCCAATCAATCCCATTCAGAAAAGGAAAGAGCTTCAATCAAAAAATGACTCGTCAAATACTCAAAGGAAAGGGAAAGAGCCTATTGATCCCTCTCCCAGCAAAGCATCCTCAGTTATTAACATTGAAAATGAAAATAATCAGCTTAGCGCAACAAAGGAGCAAGTGGAGAAGAAAGATCTTCCCATCAAAGAGGTAGAAAAAGTTCCATATTTTAATTTAGAAAATGAAATTGCTAAGCTGAAGGTGTCCATGCCCTTGACTGAGTTGGTAAAAAACAACACCTATAAACATCAGGTGTCTAGAATTTTTCAAATAGACTCTGTATTAGATATTGTAAATGTTGAAGATGACTATCCTGAACTCATTTTTGTTCCAGCCATAGAAGGTTAGTCAGCAGAAAGTGAAGTCCCTCCCTTCTACCTGAGTCTTAGAATGCATGATTTCATTTTACATAACACTATGTTGGACTTCGAAGCCTTGTAAAACTTCATGCCCAAATCCATTATGGAGAAGTTGGGTCTTGATATTACCCGCAAATATCATGATTTGTATTCCTTTGACTCTGGTAGGGTCCATTGTATTGGTCTTATTAAAGACTTTGTAGTGTCTTTAGATCAAATCCTAGCTAAGAATTTTTTGATGGATGTGGTTGTTGTTGATGTTCCACCACGGTTTGGAATGCTTTTTTCCAGGTCATGGGGTGAAAAACTGAAAGGAACCATATAGCTTGATTTCTCTTATGCCACCATTCGCGTGTTCGGTCAGTTAAGAAAACTATATCAAGAGAAGAAAATGAAATACATGATCACTAGCAAAGAGAAGCCAGTAAATCATTCGATTAATGCAGTCCACATAGATTTAGATTCATTTGTATTATATTCAGATGGTGGTTTTAATGATGAAAATGTTCAATTGGTGGAAGTAGATGAGGTACTTGAAATTTCAGAAAATTTTAGGAAAGCCCTCAGACAGGAAAAAGATAAAGTAGCAAGCATCTTTGAGATTTCTACCTGCCATTAGTAGAAGGACAATGAACAAAAGAAAAATGTAGAAATCAGTCAAGAAAAATTAAGGAAAGAAGCAAAATTTCAGCATCTAGAAGAAGAAGAAGAAGGCCTTTGGAGCATGGACTTCGACGGAGCAATTGGTAAGGACGGTGCTAGTATAGGAATATGGATTCGGAGCCTTGTTTTCCAGCCTGAAAAAGTTCCTAGTAATGTTAGAGTGTGTGCTTACAAATTGGTTTTTGACTGATCCAACAATGAAGCAGAGTATGAAGCTTTGATCGCAGGTCTGAAAATTTTGAAGAAGCTAAAGGAAAATAGAATTTTTGTCTATGGAGATTCAAAGTTGATAATCAAATAGGTAAAGGGAGAGTATCAAGCAAAGCATTCATGATTAAGAGCCTACAAAAATGTAGTCCTAGACATCTTGAGGATGTTTTCCGAATACACTTTGACAGTAGTACCCCGAATGCAGAATCTTATTGCAGATTCTCTTGCCACTACTGCAAGCAATTTGAAGATTCCATTGAATTCCAGCAACAAATTTGAAATTTATGTCAAACATCGACGTGCTATTCTGGATAATTTAAGGTATTTGCAAGTGTTTTTGGATGACAATGAAATCAATTTTTTTTGCAGAGCGAAGGAAAATTCAAGGATACTTCCATAGAGGGTGATTATGATGTCGATGATCAAGAAATTGAAGAAAATCATATGGATGTATTGCAGCTGAAAGACAATGTAATTCCTAGAGGTCTCAGACCTTTAGAGGAGCTTTTTGATTAAGATGATGTTGCAAAGAAACCAAGCTTGGTGCCTACTGATAAAGGAGTTGAAGATGTTAATCTTGGAACAACTGACAAGCCTAGGCTTGTGAAGTTATCAAAAGCATTGTCCCCTGAGGTAAAGGAACAGTATGTTAAATTACTTTCTGAGTTTTCTGATGTGTTTGCATGGGATTATTCAAATTTGAAGGTGTATGACAAAAATATAATTCAGCATACTATTCACATCAAGCCGGATCGAAAGCCATTTAGACAGAAGCTGAGAAGGATCAACCCAAAGCTGCTTCCATCTATTGAAAAAGAGGTAAACAGATTGTATAAAGCTGGTATCATTGTTCCAATTATATTTTCTGATTGGATTTCGAATTTGGTCCCGATACGCAAAAAGACAGGAGAAATAAGGTTGTGTATAGATTCCCGGAATCTGAATAAAGCATCCTTAAAATATAACTATCCACTTTCGAAGATGGATCATATTCTGCAAAGAGTAGTTGGAGCATCAAGGATGTCACTAATTGATGGTTAATCAGGCTATAATTAGATCTTGGTGCATGAAAAATACCAAGACAAAACGGCTTTCACAAGACCTTGGGGAACTTTCCAATATGCCAAAATGCAATTTGGACTGAAGAACGCTGGAGCCACTTTCCAGCAAGCAATGGATATCTCTTTCGCTAATGAAAAGGATTTTTTTTGGTTGTTTATTTGGATGATCTGACAATTTTTTCTGGTTCCGATGATGAACATTTGCACCACTTGAGGGTTGTATTTCAGTGATGCAGAAAGTTTGGGATTTCTCTCAATATAAAGAAAATTATGTTTGGTATGGATAAAGGCAAGTTGCTGGGGCATATCATCTCTAAAGACAGTATCTGAATTGATCCTTCAAGAGTGGAGGAAATTCAGCACATAGACTTCCCACGTAACAAAAAGGAGATTCAGGCATTCAATGGTAAGATGAATTTCTTGCATAGATTTATACCCAATTTGGCTGAACATTTATGAGAAATGACTAATATGTTGAAAAAGGATAACACTGTCAAATGGAGCGAGGATGCTATCAAGTCATTTAATCTAGTAAAGTTTGCTCTGTCCAATTCCCCAATCTTGATTAGTCCTGATTACACCCAAGATTTCATTATATTTTCATTTGCATCAGAGCATACCATGGCTGTGGTACTGATGCAAAAGAGAGATCAGATTGAACAGCCCATTGCCTTTTTTAGTAGGACCATTCGAGATGCTACCTTGCGGTATAATATCATCGATAAACAAGCATTGGCTCTTATAAAATCATTGAATGATTTTAGAGTTTACACTCTGCATTCACATACCATAGCATATGTTCCTAATGAGGTAGTAAAATATGTGTTGATGCAAGATGATCCGGAAGGAAGAAGAGGTAAGTGGATAGCAGTAATTATGGAATATGATTTGGAGATTAAACCCACAAAGTTAATCATAGGACAAGGTTTAGCAAAACTAATGGCATAATCAAACCTACGCGCTCTGGACATAACCTCATAGCAGCAATGTCAAAGTGTGAAGATGATGGTTTGCTCGTTCCAGTTTTAGAAATATTTCTACAATCACCATGGTATTTAGACATAGTTTATGTTCTTTAGCATCTTTCGCCACCTCCAGGGATGTCTAGAAGAAAAGGTAGATCACTGAAAATCAAGTCTGCTAAATTCTGTATTTTAAAAAATACTCTTTATTGGAAAGATCCAGGAGGTATTCTACTTAATTGTTTGGTTGAAGATGAGGCTCAGCATGTGTTGCATGACTTTCACAAAGGTGATTTTGGTGGTCATTTGTTTTGGAAGACAACAACTAACAAAGTGTTGAGAGCAAGATATTATTGGCCCACTTTATTTTCAGATTTGTATAAAACAGTGATGAGCTTCCATGAGTGTCAAGTTTTCCAAGGAAAAATGAAACTGCTTCCTCTTCCTTTGAAACCAGTTCAAGTAAATGCTCCTTTTTAGCAGTGGGGACTTGATTTCATAGGGGAAATCCATACCACATCATTAGCACAGCATCAATGGATCTTGACAAGTAACGATTATTTCACCAAATGGATTGAGGCCATTCCAGCAAGGCAGGCCACGTATACGGTAATCATTAAATTCTTATAATCAAATATCTTGTCTCGTTTTGGTTGCCCACACAAAATCATAACAGATAACACAGCAACATTTAGATCCAAGAAGATGGTGGAAGAATCATCAAATAAATCTCTGATAAACATAATCAAGAAAATTCTGCAAACAAATAAGAGGAATTGGCATCGAAATCTCATCAATGCGTTATGGTCAGATAGAGCCAGCAGCAAGAAATCCATAGGTATGTCACCATTTGAATTAGTTTATGGCACTGATTCTGTGTTTCCTACATCGCTTATAGTTCCGGTCATGAGACTATTGCAAGAGGCTAGCAGTGAAGAGGATGATAATCAGTGAAGGATCAATGAAATGATCCACCTTCAGAAAACAAGGGAGGAAGTTTCTCAGAAAAATATTCGGTTGTAAGAAAAGATAAAGAAAATCTATGACCGTAAAACCAAAGAAGAAAAATTTGAGTTGGAAGATGTGGTGTTGAGATGGGATGCACGAAATGAGGACAAAGGGAAGCATGGTAAGTTCAATAACCAATGGAAAGGACTGTATAATATTTCAGCGTACAGGGGACAAAACACCTTTCTACTCATAGAGATGGACGGCCAAGATTTCCCTAGAGGGCCAGTTAATGGTAGGATTTTGAAGAACTACCACTTTTGAGATAATGGGTCCAAAATTATGTCATATTCATTGTATATACCATGCCATTGCTGGTCAGATCTCAAGTACATAGTCATTAAAGTTTGGGGCACGAGGTGAAGGCTATAAAACTTGAATGAAATGTGTAAGGTTTGTTGGTTTTAATTTAGTTTTCAGTCTTAGTTTTAGTTAGAGTCAATCTGCATTCTCTCAGTTTTCAGTATTTTGACCGTGTTTTCCCAATGGACAAGGCTACTTGGTCTACGGTGTTCTTGGTACCCCCAAGGAGCTGCCATCCCCATTGGAGCCAATGTTAGTGTCAGTTTGTCATACTGCCATCAGCGATCAAATTTACTCTTTTGCATTTGCATAGTAGGAGTCCCATACTATAAATTTTCATCATTCCATTAGGTCACGGATTCATTGATGGTAGTGGTCATTTCATCAGTTTTCCATCATGTGAAAATTTGCTAATTCTCCTCTCTATCGTCTTCAGCCATGATTCATTTTCACTCTGCAATTCATGTTTTTAGGTCATAGGGTTGGTCTCATCGGGTTCTAGGGTCTCATCATAGTCAAATTAATTAGGCAAGTGTTAATAAAATAAGCAAGGACATGAGGATGCCTAATAAACTCAAAAGCATGGTATCTGGAAAAATCAAAGAGGTTGTTCTTTCAGCTGGATGTAATTGTCCCCTCAAAAAATGCTTTGAGGTGAAAACAGGATACTTTGTTTTGATTATCATATTTTATGTAATTTTAAGTCTCTATATGTAATAAGTTGAACTTTAGAAGCTGATATCTCCATAAAGCCAAAGATTTTTTTTCTCTTCCTGGTTTCCAAAGGTGTTCTCCACTGGATTTTCAATGTAAATCACATTTTAAGTATGTTCATCAAAAAGAGCCCGGAAAGAGCTTTCCAGTGATATATCATGCTCCAAAAACTGACTTCTGGATTGGAAGATATGCCTAAAGTGAATAAAAGCCCCCAAAATCCTAACCTTACCCTTCTTTCTCATCTGGTCCCTTAAACTCTACCTTTTCATATGATTTTAAAATCTTCGTCTCAAAATTCCTTTTGTATTTTCATTGTTGTCTCCTACAAATTTTTGATGCGATTGATCGATACGATCACATCGCATCGCAAAGGTCCATGGCCTATTGACCCACCCCCGATTAAACACCTTCGATGTGATTGAGTCACCTCTGATCCGATCGCACCATTGCATCACAGTTTTCTCTGCTAGTGCTTAAACTTCGATGGGATTACTTCCCTTCCCACCGATGTGATTACTTACCTTCCCGTCGATGCGATTAATCACATATTGCCCATCGCAATCGGCATTTCCCATAGAATTTTACTCCCCCACTCCCGAAATCACCGATGCGACAAATCGCATTGCGCAATCGGTGATTTCGGCATGTTTAAACCTGCTCCCCTTCCCGATTTGTGATTGCAATTTTCCCTGGGTCCCACCTAAAATCCCTTCCGCCCATTCAAAATAAAAAGGGTTTTTTCCATTTGTAAAAGGTGATAACTCGATTATTATAGTTTTAAGAAGATTTCTTAAATCCCTCATCGCGTCGGTCTTTTCTCCCACTGTTTCCATCGCTCTGTTCCCTCCATCGCACATCGCATATCACGATTTCTCCCCTACCATATGTTATGATAGCTCCCCGCCGATTTTTTAATACGATTAACTCACCTCCGATGCCTCTGATCCATCATTCCATTGCATCACTCCAGTATGACATGCTACCTCCATTCCGATGCGATGTGCGATTGCGATTTGGGCCTACCATCTTTCCTTTCGCTCTTTTCAATATAAAAAGGGATTTTTGTTAAAGGGGAAAATGTGATTTTCTTTGGTTTCAAAGGCATTTTTTCTTCAGACAAGGGTTTTTCTTCAAAGAGTAAAGACAGAGATATTGGTCAAAGTCGTGAGCTAATTACAAATGCAGAATTATTTTGGCCTCTTCAGCAGCGATTAAAAAAGGATCAGCTCTTCAAATTTCTTCTTCTCATTTGTTGAATATAACAGAAAAATCTTCCAGATGGTCAAATATATTGTTTCCCCTCTTTTCGGGGGCATATTGTTGGTTTATTTTATATGTTTAGATTTATGTTCCAAAGTTAGTGAAACAACTCCTCCTTCTGTGGATCCGCCCCCATGAAACTGATCTATTTAATATAGTTTTATGTCATCTGTAAGAGGGGGGAAAAGAGGTGGAATAAGTGGCAATCATTGAGGACGCTCTGTGCTCCATTTTGTAATAGTTTTGGTTGGGAATTAATAAAGAAATGCAGCACTAATTTATGGGATCCCTATGGTATGGAATTTAGCACTATTCTTTCCTTTGTGATCATCTGTTAATTGTTATGTTTTCCATTCATTCATTCATATTTCGGTTTGGATGTTTTCAAGATAGATAGGTAGAATCCATTGTATAATGCTCTGCCTTTGGAAAATCATTCAAATACTTTATGTTTTATGCTGTTTGAAGAGGATCCATCTCCTATGCCCTTTTCATCTTCTCACCAGTCTTAAACATTCCATCATTATAAAAAACAAAGTTGTTAAAATCCCTGCCTACCTTGCCCCATAGAATACCCTGTATCTCTGATTTAATTCCCAGATTCAAACTACCTAGCCCCAACTGAGCCATACAACCCAGGAAATTGATAAAATATTTCGAGCTACTATACCTAGCCTAAAATCAATTTGCAGTTATATTTCATTGAATATATTTTATGGAGAGAGCCCTCTCCTGACCTTGTAGGGCTAGCTACAAGGCTGAGCGTGGTTTGAGGTTACACTGATTTTCCTTTCTTCAACCTGAGGTCCAAATTAGGTGCTAACATGAGGTATAACTAGATTCCAATCATTAATCTATAGGTTGTTTGATTTACGAGAGGTGTTTAATACTCTTTACATAATTTAAATCTAGTAACCATGCGGGTACGAACTGGATTTCATTCCTCCATCCAAAATTTCTTTAGTTTTTCTCTTAAATACTTGGATTGAGAGATGAATATGTAATCCTTAAAGTGAGAAATTTGAATCCCGGAAAGAAGAATAGTTCTCCTATCATAGACATCTCAAATTGTTTCTACATAGACTTAGAAATTAGTGTGCACATTGTTCCAAATCACTTCAAAATATTATATCATCTACATAGACCACAAAAATCAATAAGTGATCATCTTCAAATCTTATATACAGAGTGTTGTCTCCAATGCCTCTCTTGAAACCTTGATGGTAAAGGTACTTGTCCAATCTGGCATACCAAGATTTAGCAACTTGTTTGAATCCATATAGTGTCTTTTTTAGTCTGAAGATATAATATTCATTTTCTAAGAGCATGGATCCTTCTGATTATTTTAAACATACTTCTTCCATATGATCATTGAGAAAGGATAATTTCACATCCATCTTGTATACCTTGATGTTCTTATGAATGGTCAATATAAGGAACATTTTGAAGGATTCTATTCATTCTATAGTTGCAAATGTTTCTTGAAAATCTTCCCCTTCTATATGAGAACACTCTTTGCAGACTAGTTCTGCTTTTCTCCTTATCATTTTGCCTTACTCATTTATCTTATTTTTAAAGACCCATTTGGTGCCTAGAATGTTTTTCTATTTGGGTATAGGAACAAGATATCAAGTATCATTCTTCTCAATTTGATCTAGTTCATGATTCATTTCCTTCACCCATGACTTATTGTCACTTTCTTGACTCGTTGTTTTGGGCTCGATTTATGATAGCAGGGCTATATTAACACAACTTGGACTTCCAAGGAATTTCCTTCTAGTTTGAACATCGAGCCTATGATCACAAATAATTTGACTCTCTAGATGTTATTTTTGCACATACTGAGAAGGAAATTTGGGTTTTTGGGTTCATGTACTTATTTTTTCAACTTCATCCTCTACTTTTAATTCTTCTTTGTATGAGAATATGTATGCTAAATTTCTCCTTGATCTGATGTATTGTCTTATCTAGATGGCTTTGATCATGGCTTTATTTCATCCACTACAATATCAATGTAGTCTTCAACCATTTTTTTTCCTCTTGTTGAAGGACTTGTAGCTTTTACTTTTGGTGGTGTAGCCAAGAAATATACCCTCATGACCTTGAGAATCAAAATTTCCAATATTTTTATCATTTATTTTGATAATGCATTTACTCCCAAACACATTGAAATGTTTAACAGGTGTTGGTCTCCCTTTCCATAACTCATAGGGAGTCTTATCATTGTTAGGTATGAGATATGTTTTGTTTACTAGATAGACGTGCTTTTGTTACTTATCCCCATAAGGTGTGTGGTATCTATGATTCATCCATCATAGCTTTGGCCATATCTTAAATTTTTATCTTCTTTCTGTCTACTAATCCATTTTTTTGTGTTTTTTTTGCAACTGAGAACTACCTCCTTATGCCATGTTCTTCACAATATTCTTTGAATTCTCTTGAATTGAATTCTTTGTCTTTTTCTAATCCTAAAAATTTAATATTTAGATCCTTCTCATTTTCGACCTGTGCCTAAAATATCTTGAGTTTTTTTAGATATTTTGATTTTTTCTTTCAAGAACATTATCCAAGTTTCTCTTGTAAAATCATCAATAAATAGAATAAGGTACATTTTTCCTCTTGCTATTTTTGTACTTTTTGGGACACAAATATCAATATGAATCAACTTGAGGTGTGTTTGTAGGTTGAGAAATCCCTTGTCTTGAATTGAGTTATTGTCTACTTCCCGGATTGACACGAATTGCAGATTAAGTTATTGGGCTTTGACAATATTGGCAAGCCTTTTACAATTTATATTTTGTTGATTTTTATCTAGTTATCAAAATTTATATGAATAATTATTCTATACGACAACCAAGTTTGATTTATTTTAGTTAGGTAGCAACTCACTCTAGAGCCATCAAAGACGTATACATTACTGTGAGTCCTAACTACCTTTCCCACCGTATTTCAATTTTCTTGTTTTTTGATCTCAAAATCTCTAAATCTAAAGGCCACATTGTAGCCATTATCACACATTTGTATCACACTCAGAAAATTGTGCTTTATTCCTTCTACATGCATCACATTCTAAGCCTTTCTCCTTTCATCAATGCTAACTATGCCCTTTCCCTTAATTCTTGTTGGAGCATTGTTTCTAGATGTGACATTGTTGGATTTATCCTTTTCCTTCATAGAGAATAATTTGCTCTTATCCATAGCCATTTTCTTAGAACAATCACTATCAACATACCATATATTTTCTTGATCATGCATAGAAAGAGGAAGTCCACAATCCATGCTTTTCCAACTCTTCCTTTCCTTAGCAAAATCTGGCTAGAAAGTGTATTTTGGTTTAATGGATTCTTAAAACCTTCTTCTACAATGACTTGAATTGTGCCAAAAATTATTAAACTTGAAGCATTCAACTTCATTCATCAGAGGAGAGAATATATTTTTATTCCTAGGGAATGAGTTATAATTTCTGGAATTCTGATAATTTTTATATCTAAAACTCTCATCTCTTTAAAATTTAACACAAATGTGATTAAAAAATCTACGTCCATAGACATTACACTTATAACCATGAGAATAAAACAATTTCGAGTATATCCTATTTAAGAATTGATAAGATTGAGCTAGTTGCAGGTACATTTTTCGTTGTACAATTTGATCTACATCTCTGTGGTGTTATTTATTTGAGAAGTTTGCATTATTTTTCTAGTTTTCAGTGTTTCTCTAGCTTGAATTTTGTTTATCTTCGATGATTCTTCCTTGGAGCACGTTTTCATATCTCTAGGGATCCTCAAATCTTGCGCACCTGAAACTTATCTTTCCAGTAGAAGGATTATATTATTTAGAGTAACCAAAACTTGTTTTATTCCCTAGAGGGCTTTGAATATTCATAATATAATTTAACTTCTTTTCCCCTTGAACTAACATTATGTCTAAAGTCTTCTCCATTATCGAATTCTCAAGGTTTTTTCTCGAAATAATTTTTTCTTCTAGACTGTGAAAATTATCTTCCCCTTTGATAATCAGATCATTTAGTACCTCCTCCTTCCATTTTTCTTCCTCTAACTTGATTTGTACATACATAATCTCTAATTTACATAATTCTAACATTATTTCATCCTTTCTCTTGATCAACTCTTGCTTCTAGGGTTTTTTCTCCTAGTTTATTTTCTCACATGTTTTTTTATTTTTATAACAATTGGGGTGTTTTGTAGTGTTACCAGAACTCCCTATTTTTCTAGATAAATAGTATAGAAAGAAAAATGGGGATCCTTTTAAAATAATCCTCAAGGTTAAATCTATTTTAGAACTTAGAAATTTTAACATATTAGATTAAGTTTTATTTTTTTATGAAAAACATAAGAAAATCATGAAAATTTTCTCTAAAGAACCCATAAAGAACTAATAGTAAACAACGATAAGAAAAACACCGAAATGTTGATATTAGAAATGTTTAAATGCCGATGAATGAGGTTGAAAAATACGTCATATAATGGATAGGGATATCACAAACTATCATAAGACATATGCCGATATCGCAATTCGTCATTTAACAGAAAAAACCATCGCAATATCACATGTTTGCATATCGCGCATTCCTGCGAAACGTCAAAATTTCACTAATCATTAAAACATCAATTTATAGATCCCAATAAGATAACAAATGTCAAACTAACATGAAGCCCATACTATAAATTTAATGGTAATTCAGGTCTTTTATGATTTCGAGGTTTGTAAACGATTTTATAATTATTTCATATTTAGTATCGAAGGTTCCCATTATGCATGAGTTAAGGTGATGGGACAATTAATAGCATTTGATATGATTTTAGCTTAAGCTCTCTGATTTTTCTTTCAATGAGGTAATTTCGACAACTTAGGCATAACAAGATGTTGAGGCTACTTAAAGCATGAAGGAATTTCACCACCCGACCTTACTTGGTTGTTTAGCAAGAAGAAGATCACAAGATGGCTCCTCTAGTCTCAGACACAACATGCAGTCCTGAAATTGGTTCTTCAATCTGGGAAAGGATTTATAAGTTGTTTGAGAACGAGAATCCATAAGTAATTTTGAATAGGAAAATTGTAGTTGATGATTTTGCATCCTCAAATTCAGACTCATGGTCCGACGCAACTAACTCTTTTCTACACAGAATTGTTGCACATCCTAAAATGTTGCCATACACTAACTTAGTAATATGGGTGTTAGATCACGCGGACATCCAAGATAGAGAGTTTTTTACTAAAAAAATAACAATGATTGGGTCTCTTAGGCATATAGATTTGAAGGAAATGTACAAATTGCCTGAACCCAGAAAATATATGGCAATTATTTTGTCCAATAATTTATGTGAGAGAATGATCACCCTGAAAATGTGATTAATGATTGGATAAGTGATCCTAATTGAAATAAACATGATGATTAGGGTATGTAATCAGTAGTTTCTCTTAAAATCCCATTCTTGCAAATTTCTGCAATGATGTGTCATCTTTTTGGGTCTTCAAATACAACCAAGTTTAAAAAAGATTGGACACGCCTGATAGAAGAAGCCTATAATGGATATATTCTTGATTGGGATAATATTTCGTCTCATAATTTTATTATATGTAGCATTGTCTATAGAGAAAAATGTAATCTTCCCTCCAATACAGTCACTCCTTTTTATATGAGTTCATTTATCCTAGATGTTGTTTGTTTTAGTACTAAATTTCCATCGTTAGGATGGAAATGGACCAGAGAAGTTAAAACCCCTATCTTTGAACAGTTAGAATTCATGTGGGAATAAAAATACCACTCCCATATGTTTAAAATATGCAATGATGTGATGCTCCTAGTTTTTCAAATCATTTTCGAAAGGAAAATCTCTAGAGTCACCCATGAAGCCAATAGAAATCTCAGGTCTATAGGAAGATGGTTTGGTGAGGAATTTTTCATGTACATCTAAGTTTTTTGAATTCATGCTTGTCCTCATGTCCTACCTTTATATATAAAATATAAATTTTTGGCCAAATAATTACTTATTAGACCGTAGGTAATGGGTTGATTAAATTTCTAAAAGAAGCCAAAAAGAAAAATTGGCCAAATTTTCCTGTCACATGTGGGTCATATAATCTCGATAATTTCAAGAATGCATGTCTTGAAATTGATCGATTAAAACACTTCAATTTCCCAATTCTTCCCAAGATAAGTTATGATGCATATGGTGTTGCCAAAGAAATAACCAAACAATTTAAGGTACAAGCATTTGCAAGCGAGCCTTATGAATTTGATGATGTGTTTGAATCAATTCCAAAATTCTCAAGGGTTCTGCAAATAGAAACCGTGAGATTCAGTCCAGAAGAATTGATACAATTCAAACAATATCGTGAACAGAGGAATTCTCATTTGCAATATTACATGTTTCACAGGCCAATGCCTGAACAAATTCCAATTCCTCAAGTTTAGATTCAATTTCCAGAAGCAGAACAAATTCCAATTCAATTTCCTCAAGTTCATATTCAAGTGCCAGTAGCAAAAATTTGATTCCAATTCCTCTAGTTTAGGTACAAATACCAATGGTAGAACCAGAAATCATAAATTTTCCACAAGGAGAGAGATTTAATCAAGTCTAGGAAAGTTTTGAAAAAGAATTATATGATACTAATACTTCTATTGATCAGAACGCTATTTTGTTAGAATCTATTCCCACTGAATATTCTATAAGAACAACCATTCATATAGGTGAATCAAGCGTTCAACAAGTATCCTCTAATTTAAACGGTTTTGAAGATCAAAGATAAATTCAAGAAATCTCATTCACTGTAGAGGTTTTTGAAATAGTCATTCAAAAAAATAAGACACCAAGGACCAATGGTATAGGGGAGAGACATGAATAAACAACAGCAGAAGACATGGATATTATCCCTGCTTTTCCAACAGCAGAAATAATTTTGAATATTGAAGAAATACCTCCTTTGTAGGTATTTTACAATCTGAAGCATAAATTTGTTGTATCCAGGTCAAATAAGAAGCAAAAGATTCAATATTCTCCAAAAATTCCTATGGACACAACATCAATGCATGTTCTCTTGAAAGGAACACAATCAACTCCAGGAAAAGAACTTAGTCGATTATCTCAGTTTGCAGATGCTTATGCAGATGCAATTATTCATAAGGAAACTGAGATTGAGTCATTAATTATGGAGAAAGATCATAAAATGACTCAAATGGAGAAAATATTCTTCTAATAAAAATAAAGGATAGAGCAGGAGTTTGAATCAAATATTAATAATCTACAAATAAAGTTTGAAGGGCTCAAACTCAACCTCAAGAATTAAATTAAAGAAAAGGATTTAATAGTCTAGCAACTACAACAGAAAATTAAAAATCTCCAGGAGAATCCAAAACTTAATGAGGTAAAGAAAGAAGCAACCGAGTTGGAAACATTGCTAGTAAACTAACAAAAAATTTTCTATCCAAAATGCCATCAGATTGAAGAGAAAATTAAAATAAGTGATCAGTTAGTCACTCAAATTTCTGATTTGAGGATTTATTATGAGGAAACTCATGATAAAGTGTCTAAATATCTAGATTGGGAAGACACAATGCAAAGGAGAGCGGTTGATCTTCCTCACCTTGAAGAATCAATAAAGGACATAATATTTTGAGACAGGGACATGAAAATGAAAAGTGCAGAATTCGCTATTATCAGAGCTAAATGCATGTCATTTAACATCTTTGAGTATATTAAATATTCTCTTTGAAATCTAATCTTATCTAGGAAATTCCAAAAGATAATATGCCTAAATTTAGCCTTTTGAAACAATATTGGCAGGAAACATCAAACAAAAAAGCTCTTGTCATAGAAAACATGCCAAATATAAACATGGAAGTTTACTGGAATTTATTGTTCAAGCCACACAATCAATTGGGAGTGCTGAGGTGTCTTTCTAATGGAGCATTTCAACTTCTTCCAGCACTTAATGATGCAATTTTCATGGGCCAGATGAGAATGTGGCCAATGCATCCCCTCTAGCTCGAATATATGATCAAAACTTCCCAACTCAAAGAACAACTAGAGAGTGGATCCAATAAATAGTCTTGACACTATTGCAACTACTGCATTTGAATTTCCTATCTTTTAGTTTATTTTTAGATTATATTAAGAATACTTCTTTCATAATTATTCTATTTTTCTAATATTAATTATTATTTAAACCCCCTTCATGCATTTATAAAGGGGTCCAAATTTTTTAGAAGGTGGCTTTTGAAACTTACAGTATTGTTTGAATAGAAGTATCAAATTGAAAGTCTGATCCCAGAGGCTATATTTTCATAACTAAGCTATGTTGAAACGAGTACTATTATCTATGTATTAATCGTGTTATGTTTCTGAGATTATAACAAACTTGTTTCTATCTATTTGTTTCTTCCTGATAAGCATTAAAATGATATATATTAATTTTACTATTGATAAAATGTATTGAATGATATGTTGTTAGATAAATGACTTTGAAAGTTTTTATATGATTAATGTTCTTCATCAACTAAATCAATTACATTGATTTAGTTTCTTTAATGTATTTATATTCATTTTAGTATGAAAATGATCTAGATTGGTTCATACTTAAGAAATCTTACTCTGTGATCATATAAATCAATCCAGCTCGGGAAGTAGTTAGAATTAGTTTTATTTCTGTTATTAGTAGAATAGATCACTCCATTCATGTTGATTTTATTCCATTGTTTTACAAGCTCATTTTTATATGGGAAACTAGTCCCTATATACCAAGTCGGACCCACCATTTAGACGGAAAAGGAGTAGCAAGGAGTTGCACTGACCTCCCGACTCGGTGGAATCCCTAATGTTGAGGAAGTCACTCTCTAGCCTTTAATAGTTTTTGTGGTAGAAGGAGGGAATTTGACTATGTATGGTAGATAAAGCTAAATATCATTAGAAAAGCCATCATAAGAGTCAAACTCCCTCCAAAGCTTCTATGGCTTCTAGACCTTATTCACTATCTCCAAGTCACAAACCTAAAGTTGTAGAACTATTTCTTGTATCTCATGAAACATTAGACCTTCTTTAGAATATATTCCTGAATCTCCTGAAGTTCAGTCTTCGATTGAAATATTAGAACAAATATCTATATCTCTAGATAAAACAACCAAACCATAAATTTTTGAATAAAATATTACATCTAAATTTTGAAGTACTAGTGTGTTAACTCGATCACAAAATGAAAAACTTGGGGTAACTCCTTTCGAGTTTCCTATTTTATCTCATCACAAGAAAGAAACCATCTTAGCATCTGAATCAGGTATCAGTGAGATCACATCATCTTCAATTCCATTTACTTCCACCATCTCTTCTAATCATCCCATTTCTACTCAAACAATCAGTGCTACTATAAGTACTACTAGTCTAATAGTAAGTTCTCCTCCATCCACATATGAATCTGGACCCACTACCTCATCTTCACAAGCACCAACTCAAGCAATGGAAAATCTACCATGGTTTAATCTGGGAGCTGTGCAAATGCATAATTTACATCCTCTCCCCGATATTCTAGAAAAATGGTTACCGAAATATAATCCTAATGATGGTCTTCCTGCTAAAGAACATCTCAATAATTTTATGTTGACTATGAGTCTCCACGGTATGCAACATGAATATGTTGTAGTAAGATTGTTTCCTTATACTTTTCAAGGATCTGCAGGATCTTGGTGTTTTTCCCTCCCTTCCGATTCAATAGGAGATTGGAATACTTTTCAAGACCTATTTCTTGTTAAATATGGTGATGATAGGACATTTTCATCCTTAATAAATGATATTTCTAATTTAAAATCTAGTTCACATGAAAATATCAAAGATTTCAATTCTAGGTTTAACAAGTTATTGAATAAAATTCCAACAGCCTCTCGACTAGGATTGGATGTACAAGTAGAGTGGTACATATCTTCTCTTCCTTCTGATATAAAATTTTTTGTAGATAGAGCTAATATGCATACCCTTGTAGAAAATATGAAGGAATACTTGTATGTAGAAAGAAGAATCATAGGTTTAGAAAAGAAACTGAGTTAGAAGACAAAAATTCTAGAAAAGTAACATTCAAAGATGATCAAAAGAAGAAAATTCCCAAAGATCCTTTCGATATTGAAGGATTGCAAAAGGTCCTGAAGACCATGTCAAATGAAATGGTTGAAATATAAAAATAAGTTGTTGAGACTTCTACTAAAAAACCATTTAGATCATTTATAAAAAATCAACCGTATGTATCATAGCCTCCCAATATCATTTCTAAACTTGAATCTGAAGAAGAAGAAGAAGAAGAAACTATAGCTTCTGCTGATGAATCTCTAGATGAAGAAGTGGAAGAATTACATGGATTATGGGACTTTGTCTTACATTCCTCTGATGAGGAGATAAATTCTGAAGCAAGGCTTGTTAGCACTAGAAGTAAGGCTTTCGCTGAACCAAATCAATCAATTCTAAAGAAGAATATCCCAACTTCTATTGCTAAAGACAAACCAGTCAATAAAAACCCACCTGTCAAACCATCTTAGTAGTTTATTACTAAATCTCAGCCCATTAAATCTGTACCCAATCGTTAATATAAATATTTGGTAGTATCTAATACTATTTAATACAATATTGTTGAGGATACGAAGAAGATCAAGGTCAATATTTCTCTTCACTAAGTTAGCAAATTAGAGAAACAACATAATATTTTATTGAAATATTGGAATGTAGTTACTGCATCTCCTCTTCCTTCAACTATTATTACTAAAGCTGCTAATGGGAAAGGGAAGCCTCCAGTTTACAATTCAAAAAAAGTAAATGCTTCAGATGCTATTTTGATTGGTGATAGATCCAATTCTCATACACCTCCTTTCATTTTAACTTATGAAATATAAAATAGAAATGTTCATAACTGTTTGATTGATTCTAGAGCATCATCTAATATAATGCCATATTAAATTTGTGAAAAGTTAAATATCGCACCCCGGAAATCATCATTTAGCATAGTTCAATTGGATATAAAAAAAGTTAAAGTCCTAGGAGAGATCAATTCGATAAGTATTCGGTTGTCATAAAATCCAAAAGTTACTCAAATTATCGATATATTGATTTCTAAATCCCCTAATTCTATGGTTTAGTTCTTAACAGACTAGTCTTAAAATTTACATGGATATTTTGCAAGAGACTGGTCTCACATGTGGCTTCCATATAATGGAAAACCAAACCAAATCAGAGTTGATCGTGAAAAGCTTATCAAATACTCAGCTATAAACCTTGGAGAAGAAAATGAACCCATAGAATTCAATACTAATATTTTGCGTCATTATTATTCATATTCATTTTTGAGTAATTTAATGCTAAGAGTTCACATTTCTCAATCGATTCTATTAATTCACAAATAGAAAACTTTTCAAAAAATAATTTGTCCATATGCTTAAATTTCAAAGAAGAAACAATAGTCCATTCTTGTTTTGGAAAATTTACTTTGATGGATCAAGATCCAGTGATGGTGCAAGAGAAGGATGCATACGTGTAAATCCAAAAGGTGAAAAAACTATGCTAGCGCATAGACTTGAGTTTGAATGCACTCACAATATTGCTAAATATGAAGCTTTAGTTCAAGGTTTTTGTAAAGCAATAAGTCTTGATATACAATAAATTTAGGTATTTGGAGATTTAGAAATTGTCATAAAACAAGTATGAAACATTATTCATTGTCTCTCAATTCACTTGAAACATTATCAATCTTTTGTTTAGGACCTCACATCTCATTTTTTATCATTCAATATCTCTCCTATTCCTAGATCACTAAATTCTAATGTTGATCTTTTGGCTAACGTTGCATCCAAGCTAATTCCACCTAAATATTTAGTCTTAACAAATTCTCTATTGAATTGATTTTTTGACCATCTGAGCCAGATAATGTTACCAATTGGTGAGTCTTCAATGACGATGGTGACATTTTAATTTTTCTTACTTTTGAAAAATATTATGATGATCAAATTCTAGATGAAGATGAACATGATAATCAAATCAATCAACAAGTTGATAAGAATATTTTACCAAAGTTCATGGTAAAACTTGAAGATTTATATTATTTAAAAGATAGATTCAAAAAATCAATAATTGCAAACTACAAAGTTCTACTTTGAAGTCTAAATTAGTTAATTTAGGATCTGATAATGGACATCAAGATATAAGTATCGAGCTTACCCTTTTATCTGAAGAAATAAATGCATTCACTTCCTTATTGAAGAGATACAAAGATGTTTTTGCATGTAATTATGAAGATCATAAAACCTACAACCCATATATCATTCAACATATTATTCCTATGGTGCCTGATGTTCAACCCATCCAACAAAAGCTTATAAAAATACATCCAAATTTGGAAACTCAAATAAAAAATGAGTTAAACAAAATTTTGAAAGCTAAAATTATTTTTCCTATTAGTCATTCAAAATGGGTTTCTAATCTAGTACTTGAATGGAAAAATAATGGTGATATTCAAATTTGTATTTACTTTAGAAATATAAACAAAGCATGAAAAAATAATAATTTTCCTTTACTTACTATCAATGGAACGCGTTTAACGATCAGTAGTAGGTTCAAAATTAATGTCCTTTTTAGATGCATTTTCAGGATATAACCACATTTTGGTTCATCTAGATGATTATTTAAAAACTACATTCAGAACAAAGTGGGGAACCTATGGATACCAAAATATTCCATTCAGATTAATGAATGCAGGGGAAAATTTTTAGAGGGCCATGAATATCGCTTTTAAATAATTGATAAATAAAGCAGTGGTTGTATATATTGATGATATAACCATTTATTCAAAGAAGATAAATAATCATTTGCATGAATTAAAGTAGATTTTTGAAAGATGCAGAAGATTTGGGATTTGTATTAATCCAAAGAAGTAAATTTTTACTTTAAGTGAAGGTAAAATTCTTGTTTTTATCGTCTCAAAAAATGAAATTTATACTGATCCTCAGAGGATTAAAACAATTTCACAAATTCCACTACCTCATAACAAAAAATCAATGCAGTCCTTTTTAGGACAGGTAAAATTTGTAAAAATATCCATTCCATATTTTTCACATATTGTCCTTCCATTGAAAAAAATGATAAATAAAGATGCATTATCTAAAAGGGGAGAATAGAAAAAGGAAGCATTTCAAATTATTAAACAAGAAATCAACAATACTCCCTCTCTCAGCTCCAAATTTTAACAATTGTTTCATTCTATATACTTTTTTTTATGATCTATCATATGCAGCGGTATTAACTCAGCCCGATGATAAAAGGATGGAAACTCAAATTACCTTTTTAGTTCTAATTTTCAAGGATATGAATTGAACTATACAGGAGTCAAAAAACAAGCATTTTTCAGTTTATAAAGTGGTGAAATAATATCGCACTTTTCTTCTGAAATCTCATGCTAAATTCATTGTTTTATCCTCATCATTCATACAAGTACTTATATAGAAGGAACTAGGAGAAAAGAGAGCCAATTGGTAACTGTCATGCAAGAATACGACTTAGAAATTAAACTTGCTAAAATTGTGAGAGGACAAGGGTTTTGTAGAATGATTACAGGAATGAATGATGCATCACTTGATGACGTAACCACTACTATTGAATAGTTCACCAAGGTAATCAATATTAACCCTCAATCTCAATATGTTGATTTAATATTTTATCTAAAGAATGGTTATGCGCCACTTAATTTAAATTCCAAAAGAAAAAGAGCATTAAGATAAAATGCTAATCAATATCAATTATTCAATGATGTATTTTTCAGAAAAAAATTACGATTTTGTGTTACTCACATGTCTTGAGAAAACTGAAATACTTAATGTGCTTCAGGAACTTCATGACAAACCCACAGGTGGACATTTTGGTGTAGATACCACAGCCCATAAAATTTTACATGGAGGTTATTATTGGCAAACGTTATTCAAAGATGCACATAGATATGTGAGAAACTGTAAAACCTGTCAAACTATTGCGAGAAGACAAAGAAAAGCTTCAATTCCACTTCAACCAGTCAATAAGGAAAAACCTTTCGAACAATGAGGATTCGATATAATAGGTCAGATTGTTCCTAATTATTCTAAACAGTATAAATATATATTGACAGCGATGGATTATTTTACAATGTGGGTAGAAGAAATGCCTATGAGGACAAGAAACTTTGAAAATGTTATTGATTTCATTTATCAATTTATCATCACAAGGTTTGGGGTCCCTTATGCTTTAGTATTTGACAACACATCTTATTTTTCTAGAAATGCCATGACAAAATTTTCTTTGCAGAGAGGATTTAAATTTAAATACCATGTGAATAATAATCCTTAAGGAAATGGTTTGGAAGAATCCACAAAAAAAAATATCATCAGAATAATTAAACGTACCATTGATCAAAACTAGAAGAATTGGCACAAATCTTTGACTTTTGCATTATGGGTGGATAGGATAACTAAAAAAAGCTTCAATAGGAACTTCTCCTTTTCGATTGGTATATGGGAAGGAAGAAGTTTTACCTTTTAACATAGGTATCCCATCGACGGCCCTAGTACAATTCATTAATGAAAAACCTTTTTCTTCATTACAATCTAGATTATCTCAAACAATTAAAATGGAAGAAGAAAGAGAAAAGGCTAAAATGGCACATAATCATCATCAACAATTGATGAAAAGTTCATTTGATTCGAACGCAGTTAAAACTAAACAATTTGAAATCAGATATTTCATTTTGAAATGAAATAAAGTGGATGAGCACAAATGAAAACACAAAAAATTTCAAAAGTTCTAGCTTGGTCCTTTTCAAATAAGCGAAAAAATAGGTCCATCAAATTTTATTTTGCAAAGCTTACAAGGGAAGAAGGAAACTCTTCCTGTTAATGGACTTATCCTCAAAAAAATGATTTTCTTGAAAGAATGAGTCGTTCTTTTGTAAAATATGTACATACTTTATTTTATAATCAAATAAGTTTTGTAATTTTACAGAAAACGTGAAACACTTCATCATTTTCTCGAACTTGAAAGTGTTAATCTTCAAAGATATATTAGGAAATAAATCATTTTATTAAAATATCTATTTATTTAGAAAAAATTGATTCAAAATAGCCAAATTAGAAAGAAGAATTTTTTTTACCCATGTAAATTGAAAGATTATTTTCACATGAATCAAGTTCCAAAATTTATTTTTACAAGTTTAGGATTTTGTTAAAGTATTAACATCTTTTACTTAAATGGTAATCCAAAAAAGATAATAAAGAGAAAAATGATAACCTCCCCATGTATTCATATTACATATTTTCCAAAGTGTAATTCAAAAATAAATAAATAAATAAATAACTTTAAACTTGAGAGGTCTCATTGTGAGTTGACTCATCATGTTCATAGGAAATAAGTAAACTTGACATTATCGAACTGGCTACCAAACCAAGATAATGGCTCTAGGCTAAAAAACCTGAGACAAGGGATCTCATTACCAATCAACTTGTTCAAATTTACTAATAACCAATGAATGACATTATAACTTCTAGCTACCACACCAGGATAATGATTTTAAAGTGCAAAAAAGAAAATTTATTATATTACCTTTAGAAATATCTATTACGTTATGAATGGGATACTAGATCGCTTTGGTTAAATAGTAACCCTATTGAGGCTATAAATGCCTACTCGCAGCAATGGCTCTACTGGTGGCTAATAAGTTCATCAAGAAAGCTAAACTTTGATTGAGTTCCTACTCATATTTTCAACTTATTACAATTTAATTCATTTAGAGAACAATTTCATTTGCAAAAGTAAGAATTTTTTTAAAGTAAAACCAACCTATTTGAATTAAAATTTAACTTTTTTTGTTACAAATTTCAATTATTTATAATTTCCTAAAATACAATCTTTTTATTATTAATATTTATTAGATATTCTAGATTCATCTAGTGTATTGCCAATTGTTGTAGTGTTATAACAACTCCCCATTTTTCTAGATAAATAGTATAGAAAGAACAATGGGGACCCTTTTAAAATAATCCTTAAGGTTAAATCTATTTTAGAACTTAGAAATTTTAACCTATTAGATTAAGTTTTATTTATTTATATGAAAAACATAAGAAAATCATGAAAAAGTGCTCTAAAGAACCCATAAAGGACTAAGAGTACAAGGAGTGGGAAAGAAATTGTCGAAGTATGAATCATCGAAATAGTAAACAATGATAAGCGAAACACCCAAACAACGAGGTGAAAAATTCCCAAATGTTGATGAATGAGGCTGCAAAATATGCCATATAACAGATAGCGATATCACAAACTGTCATACGACATATGCCTATATCACATTCTATATTTTAACAGAAACAACCATCGCAGTATCACATATTCGCATATCTTACATTGTTGTAAAACGTAAAATTTTGCTAATAATTAAAACGTTGATTTACAGATCCCAATAAGATAACAACTATCAAACACACATGAAGCGCATACTAAAAATTTAATGGTAATTCATGTGTTTTATGATTTCAAGGTTTGTAAATCATTTTATAATTATTTCATATTTAATAGCGAGGATTCCAATTATGCATGAGCTAAGGTGATACGAAAGTTAATAGAATTTGACGTGATTTCAGCTTATGCTCTCTGTTTTTTCTTTCAACAGGGTAATTTTAGCAACTTGGGCATAAAAGGATGTCGAGGGTGCTCGAAGCACGAAGGAAGACCACCACCCCACCTCACCTAGTTGTTCAGCAAGAAGAAGATCGTGAGATGGATCCTCTAGTCTCAAACACAACATGAAACCCATAAATTGGTTCTTTAAGCTAGGAAGGGATTGATAATTTGTTTGAGAATGAGAATCCACAAGTAATTTTGAATAGGATGGTTGTAGCTGATGATTTTGCATCCTTGGATTCAGATTCATGGTCCAACGCATCTAACTCTTTTCTACACAGAATTATTTCATGCCCTAAAATGTTGCCATACACTGAATTAGTAAGATGGGTGTTAGATCATGTAGATATTTGAGATAGACAGTTTGTTGCCAAAAGCAGAAAAATCATTGGGTCTCTCAGGCCTGCAAATTTGAAGGAAATGTACAAATTTCCTAAACCCCAGAAAATATATGATAATTATTTTTTCCAAGAATTTATGCAAGAGAATGAGCACCCTGAAAATGTGATTAAGGGTTGGAGAAATGATCCTAATTGACATAAACAATACGATAAGGGTATGTACTCAGTAGTTTCTCTTAAAAGCTCATTCTCGCAAATTGCTGCAATGATGTGTCATCTTTTTCGGTCTTCAAATACAACCAAGTTTAATGAATATTGGAAACCCCTGATAGAAGAAGCCTCTAATGGCTATATTCTTGATTGGGCTAATATTTTGTCTGTTAATTTTCTTAAATGTATCATTTTCTATAGAGAAAATTGTAATATTCCCTCCAATACATTCACTCCTTTTTATATGAGTTCATTTATCCTAGATGTTGTTTGTTTTTCTACTAAAATTTCATCGTTAGGATGGAAATGGACCAGAGAAGTTAAAACCCCCATATTTGTAAAGTTATAATTCCTGTGGGAATCAAAATACCACTCACATATGTTTAAAATATGTAATGATGTAATGCTCCCATTTTTTCAAATCATTTTCGAAAGGAAAATATCTAGAGTCACCCATGAAGGAAATAGAAATCTCAAGTCTATAGGAAGATGGTTTGGTGAGGAATTTTTCACGTACATCCAAGTTTTTGGAAGTCATGCTTGTCCTCATGTCCTTCCTTTATATATACCAGATAAATTATTGGCCAGAGAGATTTCTTATCAGACCGTAGGTAATGGGTTGACTAAATTTCTGAAAGAAGCCAAAAAGACAATTTGGCTAACTTTTCCTATCACATGTGGATCATATACTCTCGACAATTTCAAGCATGAATGTCTTGAAATTGATCGATTAAAACCCTATAATTTCCCAATTCTACCCCATATATGTTATGATGCATATGATGTTTCCAAAGAAATAACCAATCAAGTTAAGATGTGAGCATTTGCAAGCAAGCCTGATAGACTCGAAGATGTGTTTGAATTAATTCTAGAATTCTCAAGGGTTATCCAAATAGAAACTGTGAGATTCAGTCCAAAATAATTGATACAATTCAAACAATATCATGAACAGATGAATTCTCATTTGCAAAATTACATGTTCCACAATCCAATGCCAGAAAAAATTCCAATTCCTCAAGTTCAGATTCAATTGCCAGAAGCAGAAAAAATTCCAATTCAAGTTCCTCAAGTTCAGATTCAAGTTCCAGAAGTAGAACAAGTTCTAATTCTGATTCATCTAGTTGAGGTACAAATACCAGTGGTAGAACCAGAAATTGTAAATGTTCCACAAGGAGACAGATTTAATCAGGACTGGGAAAGTTTTGAAAAATCATTATATGATACTAATAATTTTGTTGATCAGAATGTTATTTTGATAGAAACTCTTCCCATTGAAGATTGTATAAGAACAACCATTCATATAGGTGAATCAAGTGTTCAACACGTATCATCTAATTTAAACAATTATGAAGAGCAAAGAGAAATTCAAGAAATCTCATTCATTGTAGAGGTTTCTAAAATTGCTATTCAACAAAATCAGAAGCCAAGAACCAATGATATAGAGGAGAGACACGAAGAAACAATGATAGAAGACATGGAGATTATACCTACATTTACAACAACAGAAATAATTCTAAAGATTGAAGAAATACCTCCTTTGGACTTATTTTACAATCCAAAGCATAAAGTTGTTGTATCCAGGTGGAAGAAGAAGCGAAAGATTGAAGATTCTCCAAAAATTCCTATGGACACAACATCAATGCAAGTTCTCTGGAAAGGAACACAATCAACTCCACGAAAAGAACTTAGTTGATTATCTCATTTTGCAAGTGCTTATGCATATGAAACTATTCATAAGGTAGCATGAGTCATTAATGATGGAGAAATACCAAAAAATGACTCAAATGGAGCAAATATTCTTCAAAGAAAAATAAAGGATAGAGCAGCAGTTGCAATCAAATATTAATAATCTACAAATCGAGTTTGAAAGGCTCAAACTCAAACTCTAGAATGAAATTAAAGAAAAGGATTTAATATTCCAGTGACTACAACAAAACATTCAAAATCTCCAGGATAATCCATAACTTAATGAGGTAAAGAAAGAAGAAACCAAGCTGGAAACATTACTAGTAAACCAACAGACAATTTTCTATCTAAAATACCAATAGATTCAAGAGAAGATTAAAATAAGTGATTAGTTAGTCACTCAAATTTCTTATTTGAGGATTTATTATGAGGAAAATGATGATAAAATGTCTAAATTTCTAGATTGGCAACACACAGTGTAATGGCTAGCGGCCGATCTTCCTCACCTTGAAGAATCAATAAAGGACATAATATTTGGAGACCGGGACATGAAAATGAAAAGAGAATAACTAGCTATTATCAAAGCTAAACACATGTCACTTAACATATATGAATATATTAAAGATTATCTTCTGCAATCTCATCTTATCCAGGAAATGCCAAAAGACACTATGCCTGAAGTTAGCATATTGAAACAATATTGGCATGAAACATCAAGCAGGAAAGCTCTTGACATAGAAAACTTGACAAATATAAACATGTAAGTTTATTGGTAGTTGTTGATCAAGCCACACAGGGAATTGGGAGTGTCGAGGTGTCTTTCCAATGCAGAAATTCAACTTCTTCCAACACCCAACGATGCAATATTCACGGGCCATATGAGAATGAATCCAATGCATCCCCCCTAGCTCGAATATATATTCAAATTTTTCCAACTCAAAGAAAAACTAGAGAGTGTAGCTGATAAATAGTCTTGAGACTGTTACAACTAGTGCATTTTAATTTCATAGGTTTTAGTTTATAGTTTATATTAGATTAATAATACTTGTTTCACAAGTCTTCTATTTTTCCAATATTAAATAGTATTTAAACACATTTCATGCATTTAGAAAGGGGTCCAAATTTTTTAGAAGGTGGCTTTTCAAACTTACAGTATTGTTTGAATAGAAATATCTAATTGATAGTCTGATCCCAAAGGCTATCTTTTCTGAACTAAGTTATGTTGCAATGAGTATCATTATCTATGTATTAATCATTTTACGTTTCTAAGATTATAGCAAACTTGTTTCTATCTATTTGTCTCTTCTTGATAAGCATTAAAACGATATATATTCTTATTACTATTGATAAAATGTATCGAATGATATGTTGTTAGATAAGTGACTTTGAAAGTTGTTATATGATTAATTTTCTTCATCAGCTAAATCAATTTGTTGGTTTAGTTTCTTTAATGTGCTTATATTCATTTTAGTACGCAAATGATCTTGATTGGTTCATACTTATGAAATCTTACTCTGTAATCATATAAATTGATCCATCTCAGGAAGTATTTAGAAATAGTTTTACTTATGTTATCAGTGGAATATATCGCTCCATTCGTGTTGATTTTATTCCATTGTTTTATAAAATCATTTTTATATGGGAAATTGGTCCCTATATCCCTAGTCAAACCCATCATTTCAATGAAAAAGGTGTAGCAAGGAGTTGCACTAACCTCCAGATCGGGTGGAATCCCTAATGTTAAGGAAGTCACTCTCGAGCCTTCAATAAGGTGATTAGTTTTCTTTGATGTTAATGGCTTCCTCAAGTTTTTATCTTTGATAAAAAAAATCCTCATTTTCATATATTCGTACTTTCTTCGACATGAAAAAATTGTTCTTTTAGTTTCTTGTTCTTATTTCTGACCTTCTGTAATACATCCAGGGCCCTGATAAGCTTCACTTCAAGATACACTACTCCTTATTCTTCTTATTCCTCAGAGTCAAATTCATTCTTAGCTTTTTAGTCACCTTCAAGTTCAATAATAAAATATTCATTGGTGTCACTTTCTGAAAAGTCCTTGCTATCAGATTCTAATCTAGTGTTTTTTTCTTTGGAATAGATTCCCTTTCTCCTAAAGGAATTCTTCTTTTGATATTTCTAAGCTTTTCCTTTGATATCTTAATCATTTTCCTTTTCTTACTTTCCTTTGTAGGGACACTTGGATGAAAAATGCTAAAATATTTCACGATAAAAGATTTTGAAGGGAAACTTGCATTTATACTTACCTAAACCTCGCTTCAATTTTCTAGAAAAGTGGTCAAACTCCTAATAAAATTCATAGCTAAAACATTCTTGGTGATCCTTTTTCTCCTTTGCCTTCTTAGACACCTTGAATGTTGCCCTGTTTGGTTCAAAATTCTATTGACCTACTATCATCTCATAGGTTGTGAGAGTACCAAGAAGATGATCCATTTTGATATTTTGCAAGTCTATCATATCCTTAATGGTTGGTATTCTGGCATTGAACCTCATAGGAAAATACGTCAAGACCTTCTAAACAACCACTTCCTCTTTGACATATTCAGAAAGTCCTTTGATCATGTTTCTTACCTCATCAAATTTTAGAAATTATTTTGACATGGTTTCTTATTCATTCATTTGTAATCTCTCAAATCTCATTATGAAGATTTGGAGCTTGGCTTGCCTAACATTCTCATCTCGTTCATGACTCTTATTAATTTTTTCCCATACTTCTTTGGTTGAATTACATTGCATAACATTTACAAGTTCAAATTGATTAAGACCATACATGATGTCATTCTTGGCTTTAACATTATTCACATAAACCTTTTACCATCTACATCTATAGGAGAAGTTGGAGGGACAACATTGTATACTAACATAGAGCTCTAGACATTTATCCCAAGGGACATGAGATAGGATTCCATCGGAATTTTCCAAAATCCATATTTTGACCAGTCAAATACTGGTATTTTACTTGAGTGATCATCTCGATTCTCTTGTCTAGACATGATTCCTTAAATATCAACCTTCTTGTTGTTACACTGTTCCTGAAGGATCTTGGTTTTGATACCAATTGTTGGAATAAGGAATTACTGAGACGGACGTTGAATCAGTAATTTGAAATTTTAGGCTCTTTTAACTTAGCAATTACCAATATAAGTAGTCATCATAAAATATATAAGTAACCGAGTGAATCATTCTCATGAACACACATCATCATCATGAGAACCATACACACATAAACATAGAGATATGGATTTAATGTGCAAATCCAAATGGGGAAATGAATGAGATGTTTTTTTATTATTGTTTTTAAGAACCCACTCACAGGAGGCACCAACCTCTTATAAATGTAGGCCCCAACCTACTTCAGCCAATCATCATCCCTTTCATACAATTTTCAAATTGAGAAACATAGTCCTAAAACTATTACACTGTGATATAAAGAACCCGATATGACGTCACATACAAATCCTTCCT
Source organism: Pinus albicaulis (assembly GCA_034641835.2). NCBI lineage: Eukaryota > Viridiplantae > Streptophyta > Pinopsida > Pinales > Pinaceae > Pinus > Pinus albicaulis. The sequence goes on from CM076572.1 coordinate 1,062,527,860, forward strand.
CATTGATCTGCAACCCCTCTCTGCACTTCACACCTCACTAAACTAGTATTTTTGATATCTACCATCAATTATGTTGAAAAATATTAGCTCTCAACCACAATTATCCTTGTGCACACACATAGTCTCTTGCCTAAATTCACACTGACGCACATCATACCCTAATGCTCCACACTTTGACTCGATGTTTCCTGAGATTTTTTTTAGAAACAACACAATGAACGATGCAGCTTGTATTTTCATTAACCAACACATTCAACATGTAGAATGTCACACTGATATTCAATTAATAACATGCATATGGAATCAATTTACTCAATCAATATGTATAAGAATGGTGTCGATTTCATAATCATACGACGCTTCTATAAATTATTTAACTACACAATACTTGCATCAAATTACTAGGCCAATGTACCAATATTAACTCGGAGAATGGGCACCTGAGTGTTTCCCATCCCGAGAAATAATTCTCAGTCCATTTTCATACTCAAGGAGTTCCTCCATTAAATTTTTTCTATATAGATAGCATGGCTCCCCAACATTCTTTTCTAGGTCGTGGTCCTTGCTTCTTTCTTGTTTCTTAGTTTCCCAATTCTCCTCTATCACCATTAGTGATCAAGGATGTAATTATTTAATCTAATCCATGCTCCATTATTTCAATCTATAAATAATGGTCCTCTCTGACTCAGTAGCCTGGCCTCAAAAGTCACCATTAACTCCATCAATTCCATTGGTGCATTGCTAAATTTGATGGAGCCGTCAAATTTTACCAACTTGTTCAATTCCAACTCTTCCAAAAGAAGTGAGCACCCAAATCTAGATTAAGTTCCAAGTATAGCATATAGTATCGTAGAACTATCGACTCATCGATGCTTAGAAGAATTAAGCCCATTTATAAATTCCCCATAGATATTTTTCATTATGATGAGCTTGGAAGCCCATGGTCACAAAACATGTAAAAACACTACATAAAAAAAAATACCTGGGCATGCCTTTCGATACTTGATAAACAGCCAAGTGTTGGAAAAATATATGCTTCTCGGATCTATTTCCTCGACCTTTCTATTAAGTTCCTATATTTATATTCTTCTGAGGGCAAGCCTCTCTGGTGATGTGTCACATGGGACCATTGTTCGCGTATATTGAACAGGAAAAAACATACTAGGGTGAGTTGTTACTTATATCCCCACTTCCACTTTAACTGCAATATTAAAACCCTTTTCCTACCTTCGTCATGGTATCTTACTATGTGTCATCCCAATCCTTTTAGAAAAGAACATAAATTTTATAATTCGAGGAATGTATCTCAGGATGGGGTGTCCCGTGGGGACCTCCTGCTTCATTCATTCACCATTCACCACTCTTGTTCACCTACTAAATTTGTTCGGGCTTACGCCATCCCTTCTCTTCATTGTTTGCACTACCTTTGGTTCCTCTTGGGGACACCAATCGAGGTGATATGTCCCTTATGGGGCCTTCACACTAACTCTCTTGAGCCTTTCAAAGTTTGGGCACACTAACACCTTTGCCAATGTGTCCTACCGATTCATCCTTGGCTTTTTTCATCTCATCCCTTAAACATTTTCCTACACTCTAGTTCTTCTCGAAAAATACCTCTAAGATGATTGTATAATCGGGCAATGGGGATTTACTAGGGGAGAAATACCATATGACGTGGGTTCATATTGGGGGATATATATTGAGGAAAAAATGACATAATATATTTGGGGGTATATAGGGGGTAAAGGGTTCTATATTTGCAGGTATAAAAAATGGTGCTCAAAGTTATCCAAAAAATATAAAGCCGTGTAAAAAATTTTATTGAAAAAATTGATACCTACAATATCTAATGAAAGTGGGGGTTTTTTAAATTGGTAAGGTTTATTGGGTATATTGGTAGGGGGTTAAATAAGGTGACTATTAGAGGTATTTTCCAATATGTAGTAAAATTAGGGGTGTTGTTTAGTATGCCACAAACACAAGTGATATGTCAAAGGTTCATTGACTGAAGCCCCTGTGTATGGGGCCTCACTCCCACTATATTTCTTCCACCAATAAATGCTTTATCTTCTGTCAAACTCCTCCTGACATTATGTCATCCCAGAAGTGTTCCATTTCTCGCAACTTTTATGCCTGCATGGGAACTTTCATTGGGTGAGCTATGTAATGGAACCTTTTCGAGAAAATAAGAACGTGTTATGCAAATATGTTGTAATTCCATGTCCTTCTAACACTATGTTTAGTAGTTCTACCAAAATGCTCCAATGTGTTTGGAAAAAATTCCAAATGTAGCGCCAACTAAAGGACCATCACCATGACTCTTCCATCCCTTCCCAATTGACATCAATGACAACATTTTCCTCAATAAGCATGTTTATCCAAGTATTCTTTTATTTCCACCCAACATACCTTTCTCTCCAGTTATGTTGTTTCTTGGTGGTTGTCTTTCTCCTTTGAATTTTTGGAAAATTACGAAACGTTACAACTGTGACCTCTCTCACTTTCCTTTTTTTTGTCCAAAATTTGGACTTAACCACTTAACAGTTACATACATAGCCAAGAAGGAAGAAAAAATTACTCAATTTTTGTTTTCCATATTAAGTCCAAGAGAAAAACAAATATTTATTTACATTATTCAATTAACTTAAATCATTGTCCCGCAACTGACATGTCTAAAATTTTCTTAGAAGTAAATATAAAATTAATATTTGTGAAAAATAAATTGTGCCATGGGTATCACAAATAATTTAGAAGAGAATCAACTTTATTCTACATAGCCTACTCCCATTCAGGTTATCCTTGTGAATCTACAAATGCTTCAAGATTGCAATTTTGATCAACACAACCTTGCATCAAGGTAGAAATAGCATGCTAATTGTGACTTCCAGTCATCGAGTCGATAGAAGCATCAATGACCTTTGATTGAGTTCCTTTAATAGTATTAGTAGTCCATTGATGTAAAATTAGTGTCAGTAAAATACCATGAGTTTTAGAAATTTGAGTAGAAGAGATAATTTGATCCAGATCTTCAGGGGAGGCCCCCAACATATAAAAAATTGAAATGGATCTGGCAGGATCTGTAAAATTAGAATGTGATAATAAAAGAGAGAATACATAGGAAATCAAACAACAAATTTTTTTTTTATTAAAACAAATAATCATTGTAGAAGCTACATTGTGGTGGAAAATTTTTCCTTTTACAAAATGCGACTTGTTACTTATAACATTTTTTTGTTACAATACCACGGGTAAATTCTATGGGTGGGTAAATACCATGGGTGGTTATCACTTACCATACCATGGGTAAATAACATGGGTGAATGAATACCATGGGTGGATGGCACTTACAATATCATGGGTAAATTCCATGGGTTGATAAATACCATGGGTGGATGAATACCATGGTTCGATGACATTTATAATACCATGGGTAAATTCCATGGGTCGATGGATAACATCGGTGGATGAATACCATGGGTGGATTCCATTTTCTATTTAGACCATTCCTCCCTCCTTAAGAAGCAATGGTCCCCATTGCATGAAGTTCCCTCTGAGAAGCCTTTGTTGAATATGAAGAGCCACTGAAGGGATGGGTTTTGTGTGGTTAGCACATAACCGTAATGAACAATGAAATGAGGATAGAGGTACCCTATAATTCTTGTGACCAACTATGATATTAATAGTGTGCAGCCTAGAAAATGGACTTTGATGAAGTGTGGGTTTGTGGATGACCCATAACCATGAAAAACAAAAATCCGAGGATAGAGATACTCTTTAATGTGAATGAAAAAATATGATGCTAATAGTGTGTGGCCTAGCAAATGAACTGCACTGATAAGTGGGTTTTTGGATCACCCAGAACCCTGAAAAATGAATATCTGAGGATAGAGATACCTTCTAATGCTTGTGACCAAATTTGACACTAACAGTGTACGACCTAGAAAATGGACTTCGATGAGAAGGATTTTGTGCGGTGGACCCATAACTATGATGTTGATTGTTGATGAAGTAACATGTGCCTACATAGCCTGGGTTGGGAGGGCACATCTCCAAATAACTCAAGCTAAATGCTATTATACTGAAATTGATGATTGTGAAGTAGGTACCTACTAAAGCAGGGTGGGAGGTCATGTCTCCAAAGAAACCCACTCAGAATGTTTCTCTAGAATTAAAATGGGCATAACTGGATCAATATAACTCAGAATATTTGTTATAACTTATTTTTGAAAAAATAATAATCATTTTGCATCTTCCCAATGTTTTTGAAATCGTTATATGGAGACTCTAAAATCTCAGGTTCATGCTATAACTCTTTCGCTGCCACAAATTTTCTAAAAAATATATATGATTTTAAATCAGAGATAACTCCCTCGTTCAGACCCTGATTCGAACATTTTATTTTTGAAATCGGGTGATTTTTCAAGGAGATCTCACATATATAACTGCTTCTCTAAATTGTTGCACCAGAAACTGCAAAAAATGACAAGAGAACCGTCATCCATGAATTGTCGTTAGAATTTTTTTTGCGACATCATTGATTTTTAATCAGTAATATCTCTCTCATCTGAACTACAATTCAACTAATGTTTTTTTTTTTTTAAATTGAATATTTTTTTGCAAAGAATCTAGATCTTCTATTTCCTTCTAAAAATTTTGCACCAATATTTTCAGATCTGATCTACAAACTCATTGCCCAAAAAATTCCTACAAAAAAAGAAAGGAAAGAAAAACAAGAATTATTCTCGCATTATCAAACATAGTGCTTCGTGAAACTTGCATTGATTTTTCTTAATATAGCTGCAAAAAATTGAAACTAAAATATGCTTCAAACCCTTATTCCTATGGATTTGTAACTTGAATCTGATACCACTGATCCGGATCTTGGGGGAGGCCCTCAAGATCTAAAAAATTGAAATGGATCTGGCAAGATTTAGAAAATTCGAATTCGAGAAAAAAAAAGAAAACACACAGTAAATAAAACCACAAAGAATTTTCTTATTAAAACAAAGAATAACTGTAGAAGCTAGATTGTGGTGGACAATCTGTCATTTCACAAAATGCAACTTGTTACTTATAGCCTTTTTTTGTTACAATACCACATGTAAATTCCATGGGTGAGTAAATATCATATATGGATCTCACCTACAATACCATGTAAAAATACCATGGGTAAATTCTGTGTGTGGATAAATTCCATGGGTAAATTTTGTGGGTGGATAAATACCATGGGTCAATTTCATTTACAATACCATGGGTAAATTCCATGGGTGGATGGATAACATGGTTGGATGAATACCATGGGTGGATGCCATTTTCCATTCAGATCAAAATTGACTCATTGGAATATGTCTAATGATTAGTCGACTTAAAGATAATGGTCGATGGAGTAGTCAAGGTATGAAATAAATGTAAAATAAAACCTACGTCATCAACAATGTCAAATGGATCACTATTCATAATTACATAAGAATATATAAACATCATAATCCTAGAAGCCTTATCATGAAAGAAAAAATTTCTCTTGATAGTGACTTACTATTTGATAGGGTAAAATAGTTGATATGCTTTTGAATAATCATAATAAAGCATCATGATGTAATCATGGCTATTTGCATCCAACTTATTTCTACAATCGTGAGGAATATGTTCCCAAGAAATTAATCCAAAAAATATAAGGTGAATAACAAAGGTTTCCTAACCATAACAAAATTTGACTGGAGTCATAGAACAAACAATTATATTTAGAACAATATCTAGAAGGTAGTTAGGAAAGTAAACAACTTAATATAAAAATTTTGTTGTTAAATCCTTTCCTTGCAGAAGACAACAAACCATTTCAAATATGGTTCATTTCCTCTGCTCTATCCACCTTGTTTTTTGGAGTGCGAGGGAAAAATTGCGGCTAGGAGATACTTAACTATGTCAGCCAATATTAAAATGCTTAATTCACATATTCCACACTATTTCCTGATATTAGGAATTTAATTGTGTGTCCAAATTTATTTCAACCAAGGCGAAAAATTCCTTGAAAATTTTAAATACAGAGATATTATTTATCAAGAAAAATATCTAAGTAAATCTTCTAAAATCATCAAAAAAACATAAAAATATACGTAGCACTAGCTAATGAAGGAATTTTGATATAGTAAGGATCATTACCAACAGGTTATGATGGTTTATGCACATGGCATACTTTTCTGGAGTCGAAGGGTGCTTGATAATTTTTTTCTAATACATATCGTTTGTGGAATCCATTAGGTGGGAGTACATCTGGTAGTAAAAAAAATAATTCCAATCTTCCATGGTATGGATTACCATAAAGATCAAATTTCCAAGTTTTTCATGCCATAGTTGAAGCTATCATTTAGCCTTATATATGAAACAAGCAATGAATTTACGATTTGATCAAGACGGATCCTAGAACATATAGTTTCTATTAGTTTATTCGAGAATACTTCCATTGAAGAACACCCGATATCTTGTTAAATATTTAAGAATGAACCAATCCAACCAAAACTCAACAATGTTTGGAGTTTGTGTGAATTACGAAATTGGAAACAAATTTTCACTCAAACTAGGCACATGTTAGACATTCACTAACATCGCCATGAGTAGAAATGTCACGATAAAATTCATCTCCCAAGTAAATATTTTTCTTGGACACTTTATCTAGGGAGGAGAACAAAGAAATTTCTTTTGACATCTAGTGGGTACAATGAAAAATGATGATCAATTCATTTTGTATGGCATGAGTATGTAGATATTTCATCCTAACAAGGAAAGTAAAATTGTTGATAGAATGATTAGTTCATCATTTATTTTTAATTGATTTGAATTTCCATTCCAATTAATCTCTCTTCTTGAAACAAGCTCTATCCACATGCCTAGTCTTCCCACAATACGTATGTCTTCTTTTTACAATTCTTCTTGGTTGATTCAGTGCCACCATGCTTATAATTTTTTTATCGAGATACTCCTATCAAGCTCAACATTTTTTCATATAAGTGTTTGTTGGAATTATTACTAATTTGTTGTCCTTGATGGAAACCTACTTGAAAAAGATTTCCTTGATGTCAACATAATGATAATATGATGATTGTAAATCTAATGAATATAGAAATTATTATGGTACACGAATTATAGAAGATATGGAAAAGAAATGGAAGTTTAGTTATAGATGGATGACAAATGTGAAGTTTGATAATGTATATGTGACCCTTGTGTATAAGAGCTGGGTACATAGGCAAGGTTCTGTGAACAAAATTACCGCATATAATCCAAACCATGGTAATTGGATACCACAAGACATTAAGATGGTAATATCCCACAATAATTATGATGAAAACATATATTTTATCCCATCAAGGAATACTATCAACATTACCAAAGGATATACCTAAGGTATTGAAAAAAGGAAAGTGCTATATAAATAGATGGAGATCAAGGTTGTAGGGGTGCAAGTGAATGGTTTGTTCATATGTGATTTTATCTTGAACAATTGTGCACCAAAGTGAAATGAAAAATAATGATATACTTTCTTGATCTACTTATGGTTGTGTAGTTAATAATGTTAAATATATGGTGATAATGATGGTATGATATGAATGTTCTTACAATGATATGTTATTTTGATAGCAAAGTATGTGAAATGTGAGTTGTGGTTAAAATGAAGGTTTGATTCAGTAATTTAATATCTATACGTAGGTTTGTTTCTGGATAGTTGGGTACATAAGAAGATATGTTTCTGGTTAGCTACGCATAAATTCTAAGATATGTATTTTAGTATATTTAAATATGTATGTTTTCGAAGTGGATATTAGTGGCCACCCACCTATTCCTCATGGCCCCCACATTTTTTTCTTTTAGTTTCTCAGTTTCCTTAATTGTAACACATTTTACTACTTTTGGTATTTTTTGGGGTCGTGAACCTCCAGAGATGTTTCGAGGCCCTAATTGACATTTTTTTGGAAAAAGGAATAATGTGAGTCAAAGACTCACATTAGCATTTCTAGTCGAAATTTGTAGTTGTCGAATAGATCTCTCCAATGACGTATTGTGAGCATCAAACAAAGATTGTATGCCAAAATTACGAACCTCGGAAGTTGATGTACCAATTTACCCCCATGGGCCCCACAGTTTTGGCGCTTCATCTCCTAGGATTAGGGTTTTGGATGTTTACGGTTTTCTATTATTTCTCAATAATAAATAATCATTTGAGCCTCATTGTAACACAGTTCAAAGGAATTTGACCACCACATCTCTTCTCAGAGATAAGCTACTATCACCCGAGCTATTTTATTTCCATTTTGTATGTAAGCATATTAAGTTATTTGATATTAATGAAATGAATTTTATTTTATTTTGCGTCACTATGTTTATGGTTTATGTGTATTCTATTACATTCTAATATAGGTCCATATCAGTGGTGTCAAAGCGGTTTTCTCTTTCGCTATTTGTTTTTGCATGTCCCCAACGAGGCGAAGGTATAAGGGGTTAGGGCGCAAACTGATTGATCCTTTGCAAGACTAGCCTCGCAAACCCCGATGACCTCACATGGCAAAAGAAAATAAAGATGAGGGAGTGGGAGATACTTTCAAAATATCTCTCTAAGAATCCGTCGAGTGATAGAGGAAAGTGATGATGGAAAATTTTTCCCAAATCCTTCGGTGACTACCTACAGGAAATGCATCATCATCCAACATCCACTCTGGAGGTGCCACTCCCTTTAACATAGAAGTAAACATTTATATCCCCATATTTGAAGGAAATATAGGTGTGGATACCATAGATAAATGGTTAAATATGTTAGAAGGATATTTTTCAGTTCATGATTTTTCCAATCTGGAAAATATTACTTTTGTACTCCTCAAAGTCACCCCCCACATCAAGGACTGGTGGGAAACCTACTGTGAGAAGAGGGATGATAGGGAACCCTCACTATTTTTAGCCTCACCCACTTGGAATTATTTCTGAGATTTCATCAAGGAGCAATATTGCTCTATCATGAGCTATCAATAGTAATATATAATGTGGATCATGCTGCGACAAGGAATGAACCAAGATGTTTTAGAGTTCATAAATATTTCTCTCACCCTTCACACAAAGTTGGGTATCAAGGATTTTGAGTGGAACTCAAGTACTATGGTTGTATACACAAGTACATATAGGATGAGATGGAGTTCTTGTACATCTCCTCACTCGGTGTCACCTATTGATATGTTGTCAATAACAAACAAAAATTTAAATAGAAGAAGCAATACATTGGATCAGAAAATCCAAACCAAGGGAAATGCACCACCAAACTATAGAACAAAGGAAAAAGACAAGGTGGGGCGACCCAGGACAGGCTGTTGAAGCCGCAAGCAAAGAACAACACCATAAAGACATAGAAGGACACAGGAAAATGGCGTGAGTTCCACAAGACACCCACTCATAACACACGTGAGTGTTAGACCAACCAGTCATTAGTGGCTGACATGAAGGCTTATGAATTAGATGTGTGTTCAGACTCTGAATCATAACCTAACAATGGTAATGTCACAAGGAAGAATAATATTAATGTGGATCGTAGTGAAAATGTTTCCGCCACCAAGATCTAGAAGATTTAGCCTAATGATCCAGAGGAGGAGGAGTGCCTCTTCCACTCACATATGTGGGGGAGGGTTCTCCTTTATAATTCATTTTTGACAGAGGGATCCAAAAGAGATTAATTTTAGTAGAGCCTGTGAAGCATTTGGGCCTATCGACTAGAACACACACCGATCCGTACACCATCGGGTGGCTTGACCAATGACAAGATCTTCGCGTCAACCAAAAGTGTCACCTTCCCTCCAACATCAAGCCATTCACAGATGTTGTACTATGTGATGTTTCTCCTCTTCAAGTTTGTGGTGTATTATTAATCCAACCATACTTGTTGAAGCATCATTCTCTATATGAGTCTAGGCCTCACACTGCTATAATTAATTTGGGAAATAATTCAGATAGGATATCGGAGGTAGCATTTCCTACCGTCGTTCCTTTGATATCTGTGAACAAATGTAGTAATATCATTTCCCAGATCAGGAAATTTGTCTTCCTTATGATTTTCCTTCAAGGAAATAAAAATATTGCATCCACATCCAAGGCCCCTAGACAGGGCTCCTCTACATTGAAATAGTAGAGGGATAAGGTCGTGGAGGATTATCTCACCCACAGGGCTACCCCTGTACTATCAGGTCAAGAAATCAATTTATATGACCCCAAGAGTGCCACTACCCAAAGTATCAATATGTTGACACTTTTTTCTACATAATGATGACATCAAGAGGCAAATTCAATATTTTTTGTAGAAAGGGAACATCGTTCCAAGTTCATCACCTTGTGGGTGCCCGATCGTGTTGATACAAAAGAAGGACGGGACCTAAATAATTTTTATTAACTATCAAGCACTGAATAAGATCATTGTCCAAAATAGGTATTCAATCCCACAAATTGATGACCGTCTCTACCAGCTCAAGGGGGAAAATATTTCAGAAAAAATTACTTGATGTCTATTTATCACCAAGTACCAATCGGGCCCTCTGATGTGTTGAAGAATTCCTTCAAATCCAAGGAGTTCATTTTCGAATGGCTAGTCATGCATTTCGGGTTGATGGATACCCCTGCAATATTCATGAGGATGATGTAAAACATCTTGTGACTCTTGAACAACTCATTCATGGTGGTCTATTTGGACAACATTTGGATCTTGAATGAGAGTTGGGAAGAGAACCTCCACCAGATTCGACAGGTTCTCCAAACCCTGTGATAACACAAATTTTGTGGCAAATTGGAGAAATTCATTTTTGGTATGCTTAGTTTCAATATTTGGGGTACATCATTGATGATATGGGTGTGCATGTGGACCTAACCAATATACTAGTCATTTGGGATTGGCCATCCCTAACCACTTTAACAGAGCTCCACAACTTTTTGGGTCTTGCCAATTTCTATAATAGGTTCATGTTGGGTATTTCTCATCACACTTGGCCTTTAATTCAAGTCACCAAGGGTGGAGAAAACCAAAGTTATTTTGGTATGAATCCCAACGGAAGGTGTTTTTTTGACTTGAAGCATCGCCTCTCCTCTGCACCAGTGCTCACATTGTCGAACGTGCAAAAACCATTTGAGATTGAGGAAGATGCCTCCATCTATGCTATCGATGCACTTCTTACTCAACAGTGGAATCAAGTGGCATATCACAGTGAGAAATAACCCAAAGGTATTCCACCTATGATAAATATATGAATTCCATTGTTTAGCCCTACCGAAAATGAAAGCATCACATTATTGGGAAGGGAACGGTCATCCACACAGACCACTGACCCATGCCATTCATAGAGGCACAATGATACTTGTAGAATGATTGCCACCAGAAATGGTCCACATACCTACAAAAATTCTAACTGAACATTAACTACAAGAAGGGAAAAACCAATAATGTTGCATACTGCCTCAGCTGACCACCGATCATGGAACTGACCATTGTGCTCGAGTCTTGTGGGCACGAGACTTCGAGGTGGCCGCATCTTTACAAGAGTGATCTGTAATTTTGAAACACATAACAAACACTCTTGTAAGGAAATAAAGTTGCAAATTTTCACCTCTAGGGTGCACTGTTATGCTACCAGGGCCACCTTGGTGTTCCTTCAAGCGAGCATTCAAATATGATTTGGGAGGCATACTACAGTCGATTCACTAGAAATTTTGAAGTAGAGAAAACAATGGAAGTGTTGCAGAAGTATTTTTGTTGGCCAAACCTTCGAAATTATTTTGGGAAGTACATCATATCCTAGATAGCTTGCGCTATTACCAAACCTACCATAAAAAATAAAGGTCTATATACTACTCTGCCTACTCCAAGTCGACCTTGGCAATGCATCTCCATGGATTAAATATCGGGTCTTCCTTCTACTAAGCATTGCAACAGCTGCGTCTTCATGTTCGTCAACATATTCTATAAGATGGTCATTCTGGTGGCCTGCAAGAATAGTATCACAATAGAAGCCACAACTAAGATATTATTTGAATGAGTGTGGGTACACATTGGGATCACACATTCCATTATCTCATATTGCAATAAGAGGTTCCTAAGTACATTTTGTTCAAGCGTCTGATCAATGTTGGATACAAATCTCACTAAGTCAATGACATTCCACCCCCAAATTGATGGAAAAGCAGAGGTCGTGAACAAGATGATCGTATACATTTTGTGAATGTAAAAATTGAAGCATATACCAACATGGGATGAAATATTCCCCTATATCTATCACAACTACAACATATATCTCCATATCTCAACTACCCGCAACTTGTTTCGAGTGGGGTTTGTATTCCAGTTTCTGTGTCCCATTGATTTGGCCATACCATTTGAACCTACACAAACATATTAGCTAATGTCCAGTATAAATATCATAGGGCTAAGAACTTCATTTAGCACATTCAACACATTTTCCAACATGTCCATGACATATTGGAGAGAGCCAATGCTAATTACAAACAATTTCATGATCAACATTACTTGCCACAAAAGTTCTAAGTGGTTGACAAAGTTTAGTACATTTGGAGAAGGAGTGCCTCACTTGGCGCCACCACAACCTTCACCCGCTTTGATATGGGTCATACACCATAAAAAAGGCTATAGGGGAACATTTCTTCGAGCTCAACATTCCACCATCTCTTGGCTTACACCCAATGTTCAACTTGGATCACCTTCAACCATATTCTCCACCATTAGTAGGCACATCATACATTGTAGAACAACTCACACCAATAGAGCTAAACTGAGAGTACATGGAACAAGCCACAACTGATTGCATCATGGAGATGCATATCAAGAACTCTCACCAAAAAAATATCCAAATGTATCGGGTTATCAATATTGGCCAACTCCTACACCAAGGCAAGTGGCTCACCAAGGACCAAGCTCAACAAATTTTTCCTCATCTCCATGGAGGAACTTAACAGAATGGGGACTATTGCTTCATAAATGGGGAGGACTAATCCAGGTGGAAATTGGTTTCCACCTGCCTATTCCTCTTGGACACCCACCATTTTTTCTTTTAGTTTTTCAGTTTTCTTAAATGTAGCACAATTTAATATTTTGGTAATTTTTTAGGTCCTAAACTTCAAGAACAGTTTTGAGGCCCTAAATAACATTTTTTTATTTTTTTTATGCACGAAAAAATGCTTTGAATATATATGAAATTTGAAATTTGTACTCTATGGATAGATATTTCTAATAAATTATTATGCGCATCAAACATATGTTGTATGCCAAAGTTACGACACTAAGAAGTTGGTGTAACAATTTACCCCAATGGGGCCCACAATTTTGGCGCTTCATTTCCTAGAGTTAGGTTTCTGGATGTTTAGGGTTTTTTTCCATTGTTTCTCAATAATAAATAGGTTTTTGATCCTCATTGTAACATATTTAAAAGGAATTTATCTTCCACATCTCTTATCAGACATAAACTACCATGTTCTGAGCTAAGTTACTTTCATTCTGTATCCAAGCATATTTCAGTCTTTGATATTAACAAAATGAAGTTTTATTTATATTGCAACTCTATCTTCATGATTATATATGTATTATGTTGAATTTTTTTATAAGTATGGATCAATATGTGGGTGTTGTACATGGTAAGCGCATATATATGTAGGTCAGATTAATAACACTTGCATATATATTCCAAGTTAAATATGGCCAGTGTTTTCAGTGCCTCTTGATGATGAAAATTGATTATTTTTATTATATTTGTTTTTTTCTTTCAATGATGTCTTTATAGGAATGGTTTGTATCTATTGTGGATTTGTTTTACATTGAGTTGTTCTAGTTTTGATTGGGTTTTTTTCAGTATTCATTGGCTTGATTTTTTAGTGACTCTGTTGTTTTGCAATGCTTCAATGATTTTATTTCAATTTTGGTGATTCAATATTCTGGTTTGGTATTGAGCATAATATTGGGTGTGGGTCTAGTTTTAAAATTAGATGAAATATGGACTACAGGTTTTGATGTTTATTTGAGATAGGTGGATCCAATATTAAATATTATGAAATGTGGTCCACGAGAGGTACTTAGGGTTGGAGACTTCAGTAAGGGAGTTAAAGCTTCCTTCCAATGGTATCTAGTAAATTTGTTCAAACGGTAGGAGTTCCCTTCCAGTAAGAGATGGTAAACAAGATGAGGGTGTTGTAGCTCCCTTCTAGTGAGAATTGGAGAACAAGGGTAGGTTGTAGCCTCCTATAGGTGGGTTCATGCGTGCTAGTAAGAGTCTACACTAGTACAATATGTAATGAATATTTTATTTATATAATAAGAAAGAAGACAGAGATGATGAAAACAATGGTTTTCTACCACATTGGTTTTCCACCTAAAATCTCAGTGTTCTATGTTTGTTACTTATGTGATGTGATTTATTTTTTCTTTACTACATACTGGATGGTTAATGGATTAATAATGTAATGGTAATTTAACTCACTAATGGAATTTATGAAAAATTAAGTAAACTAGATATACGTGATTTTCTTTCACTGAAATCACGTACACACATGGGTTGCATATATGATAGTAGCATAAAACTTTCTAAAAATGAAATTGAAAGTAAAAGAGAATTAAAAATATTAATTGACCCCCCCCCTGCTCAGTGCTTTTCGTAATGATTGGTATCATATCATGTTGCTCCAACAAAAGCTTAACCACTTGAGGGTGGATCAAGAACAATGAGAAAGAAGTAAATGATCCAGATTTATGTAGGAACACAATAATATATAGAGATAAACATAAACACAGAGATGTATTAGAAATATAAATTCATTTCATTAATATCAAATAACAGAAATATGCTTACAGACATAATGGAAATAAACTTTCTAGGATGCTGGTAGGCTTATCTCTTAGAAGAGATGTGGAGGCTACAAGCCTCTCAAATATGTTACAATTAGGCTTGAAGGCTTATTTATTGTTGAGAAATAATGGAAAACCCTAAAAATCCAAAAAAATAACCCTAGGAGATGAAGCACCAATACTATGGGCCCTGTTTTTCTAAATTGGTACATCAACTTCCTGGGGACGTAACTTTGGCATATGATCTCCATTTGACGCGTTGAATACCTCGTTAGAAATATATATCCACGGAATACAAATTTTTGTGTAATTTTTTAGTGTTAGTATTTTCTTCCTAACACCAATGATCAAAAATCATCTTTTCATACCATATTAGGGTCTCATTCACAAATGTTTTCATTTCACTAGGTCATCATTCCAAAATCTACTCACTCACAGCAGCCCTAAAATCAAAAAAATTCATTTTTTCCTATATTTCCATTACTTTCTCACTCATTTTCATAATTTTTTTAAAGACCATGATTCATGAGTTTCTATCACTTGTTTATTCATGTCACCATGAATTTCATTTAGTGAAGGCTCTCATAAGGTCTTTAGGCCTTTCAAGGTTTCATTAGGTTTCTAGGCTTTTTCAAGGTCCAATATTAAACCATCTACATTGCCTAAGAGCAGCAAGTAATAAAGTGATCAAATAACCTCTCTTTACCATGTAAATATGATTTTTAAGAAGTAATTATTATTCCAATACGTAATTTTCATTTCAAAATGTAATTTTTATTTTTATTATGTAATTTTATGTCACTCAATTTGTAATAAGTTCATGGTTCCCAAGCTGCCAAATCAGAGTTCTACATGCCAAAAAAGCATCAAAAATCAAAATGTAAACAGTTCTCAATCATCAAATGATCAATGCGTAAATAATGAAGTCAAAAAGAGAAAAGGTTAAAGTTTCAAAGTGTAAAGTGAAAGAGAAGAAAAGAGAAAGTGGATCCCAAGGCCCAAACATAAAATTCATCAAGTATAAAGACCACCATAAGATAGAGAAGAAGCTCATTTGTCATTGCAATCATCGCACTCGCACTCCCTCACCTCAAAAAATGAACTTACAGGGTCAAAGTTTGAATTTTTGGGTGGTGTTGGGTTTCTGGAGGGTGGCGCTCCACTTTTTGAACATGTGGTGTGATTTCAGACAAGTGTGATGTGTTGTTTGTTGAAGGGAGTTTCACTTCTGTGTAAGGTGTTGCGCTTTTTCACAATGTGCCCAACAAGCACCAAAACTCATCCAAAATTGTTCTAACCTCCACTGAAGATTCTTATCACCTCGTATCAAGTAAGTCATATTTGCCTCCTCCTTACATTCTTCAAGAGAAATTTCATGGTGTTTTTGTTTTCATGAAAAATTATCATTTTGTATAGTTGAAAACCCTAATCCCATCTCCTCATTCCCAATTTTATGTCCATAAACCCTGCACTCCCTTCCTACATCATTGCAAACCCCATCTCTACCCCTACAACACTATATCCCTTTCCCTAAATCCCTTTTCCACTAAACCCTAAGTCCTAGGTATTTCAAATTTCCTACGCACCCATACCCAAAACCTGTAATAAAATTATCATTTCGAATTCCCTAATAATTTTAATCCTCTATCACCTCCAAAAGTTCAATAACCCCTTCCCCCATCTCCCTAATTTTTCCTAAAACTATCCCCACTCCCATTTCGTCATCCCTAGGGTTTCTATATCCAAAAAACAACATGGAAGAAGACATAGATTACATAGAGGAAGAATAGGATAGATAGGAAGAGGAGGATATAGAAGAGAAAAGGCCCCATAATAAAGGAAATATCATCAAACTTGAGCCCACCAGCACCGGAGAACTGATGGCTTCACCAATGACAGTTTCTTTCTTTCAATATGTTGGTTGCCTTGATTTTTGCAATATGATTTAAAGAGTTCAACAACACCCTATTTTGAGCAGACTTTTCATTTCAAACCTCAATGATAATCAGGTGACCCTTGCAGGTGTAGCCTTCACCATATCTAGATCTATCATTGTTGCTGCCACAAGGATTACAAACATGGGTGAGAGGCAGTTTAAATCCAAAGACTTGGACAATCAATATTATGAACCATTCATGAATCTAAGGTATAGAAATGAGATAAGGATATTTTTTTCCTTTCAGCCGCTTTCTTGATAGGTATACCCCCATGATGAAGATCATCATGAAGTACTTCTCTTGTGAAGGAAGGTTCTCCAGACTATATACATATCATATTAGACTGCTTATGCACTTCGCAAGAGTCAAATTTCTTAATATACCATAATATTTGTTCAGGAGCATAGAAAATATGGGATACATCGTACAAAGGAGAGAGTATGATCAGCAGATGAACAACCTCTTTCACTAGTCTCTCATCAAGATCATTTTCCTTCATCACCTTATTTAGTTGCATATTTCATGGGACACCTTCATTGCCAATGATATCTTCACAACTATGAAAGCTTAGCATGCTGAAGATATTCCTTATTCATCTCATTCTATTGACCAACATGCTTAAGATATCCTTCCTCCATCTCAGCCCATACCACCTACTCCTTCATCAGCTCAGCCTAGTACACACATTTCACCACCATCATCACCATTTTAGGGGTAGATTGGGTCACCTAGTAGAGCTATGGTAAGCAAGCCTAAAATGGTTGAAATGGGCATATTATCTAGAACATATCACAGAGGGTATAGGAAATTTTTTTCTCCATGGAAATTGGAACGGACCTTGCGTTCTTCATCAACAAAGTAGGTACAAAAGGGTGAATAGAAGATGACAGAAGGAGATGAGAATGAGGGAGCCATGCAAGATTATCATGAGCAAGATGATCATGAAGCCTCCAATTTGATTGTCAAAGAGAAGGATGCCCTAATTAGAGAGCTTCAAACAAACTTAGAGAGATCTAATTTTTTCATTTCTTTTCTTAAGCAAGAGAATAAGCAGCTGAAGGATAAGAAAATTCCCATGGAGCTAGAGCTGCTTAAAACAAAGAAAGTTAAAGCTAAAATGTCACCTAGTGACCCTAACCATCTTGACATCCAAGGTAGTAGAAAAATACCAAAAAAAAGATATCTTAAGAGGGCTTTACAGCAGTAGAGAATTGAAGATGAAAAACTAACTTTTGAGTAAAATATCGCCAAGGATGTTGAGGATGGAAAATAGACATGGCTTGAAAGTGTCAACATACATCTTAAGAAGCTCCTAAAAAAGGAAAAAAAGGACAACAATATCCTCAAAACCTTGTCAAACAAGTACACCACAAGGAACAAGGTTTGTAGCATAAAACTTAAACAATTGCAGGAGAAACACAAGCAAACCCTAGCCAAGAAAGAGGAGCAATATAAGCCTGACATCCTAGCAGAGGCATACCTCATTTATTAGCACACTTAATCAGGCCTCCATAGAAAAACATTCAAGAAATTTTGGGCAATTTTTGGAATTTTTTGAGTTTTTGCACATTTTGGCAATTTTTCACAGTTGTACTGTCAAAAGCGTAGTGCCCTAGGCGCTGCACTTTTTATAGGGACCTCCAATGACACAAATGAAGGAACCATTGGATTCAGCAGGACACAAATGAAGGAATAGCAACTTTGCCAAGCTTTTTTGGGCCAACTGGTCAGTCAAAAAGTCAAAAAACACCTCAAAAAACATGTTTCTGCCTTGTTTTTTAAGTTGGCATTGTGCTTTTTACAAGCCTTGGTTGAATGAAGTTTTTTAGGGTCAAATCAACACCATTTTGGAAACTAAGCACATATCTGGAAACTATACAGGATGGTATTTCCAATGAGCTATCTTGAGCTTCATTTTGACACTGCGTACCCCTTCCAAAGTGGAGCGGAAGTTGGCACTGTGCTTTTTACACTCATGCTGCTCTTTTTACCAATTTTCTGTGTTTACTCAAATTTGTAAATTTTCTGAGTTTTCTTAGTTTCACCTTGGAAAATGATGTTTTCCCCAATGTAATTCAAGGATGTAAATGTATTAATAATGTTTTTAGGTTACCTAGGGGTAAATACATTAGGTAATAACTCTTGATGAGATGTAATGAATCAGTTTCCAAAAAGTGAGGGATGAGTTAGTTTGACCTCCCTACACTCTAGGTATTCAGTTCAATTTTTGGTGGAAAAACTCCTCAACTTAGGGAATTAACCCCTAAGGTTAGGAGAGTTTGCTTTATGTCTATATCTTTCACTTCTTGATTCATTTCACAGGTTCTATGTTGGTGCATTGATTAGGGACTCTAGTGTAATCGGTATTTGGCAGCATATTAATGAAAGAGTTGCAGTTATTTCTTTGCAATACCTGTGGTATGGAAATTTAACATTGTTTATTCTTCTATTGTATATGTCTAAATATTTTGTAATATCCACGATCGATTTAATTTATATTATATGTTTATTTTCAAGTTGATAAGAAGAATACATCTTTTATGCTCTGTTTTGGGAAAATATTCATAATTTGTCTCATTTTTTTTTGAGTTTACAAAGAATACATGGATTGTCTTTCTATTTTTAGTAGCTCATCAGTCTGATCCATCTCACCCTTAAAACCTAAAGTGTTAGCTTTCCTACCTACCTTGTCCCATTGAATGGACTTCAATCCTAATCTTATTTTCCCTGACTTAGCCTTTTCGTCCTAATTCACCCATCCAGTAACCCAAATTCAAACAAAAAAACCCTTGTACTCATACCTAGCCTAAAACCCTAATTTATCTAGCCCTCTTGGTTGTCACTTTGTGGAGAGAGCCCTCTCCGACTTGGTAGGGTTAGCTACCAAGAAAAAATATTTTTTTGTGGTTACCTCTGTTTGGACTCTTAATCAACCTTAGAGATCCTGGTAGTGATAACATACTAGCATCGTTGTTGGGGACCAAAGGTGTAAATTTTCCCGAGGAAGAACGACAAAGTTCAGATTTGACTTCTGATGGTGAACAGAAGCCAAACATAGGAAGACTATACCATTCACCTATCGACTCCATTGTTCAATATCCCGAGATTCAAAGATCAGAGTGACTTCACTGCTAAATAATCCAAATTTTGAAGCATTGATGGTGATCTAAGATTGCAGGGTATGTGGAAAACCCTTTATATTGTGAAACGTTACAAACTGTAAGGGATGAGTTAGTAGAATTTCAAATTTATAAAAATTTCTTAACATTAGTATTCCTTTTTTTGAAACCTTAACAACTCACACCTAAAAATAAAAATTATTTTTTTGGTTTATTTGTTGAAGGATTAGAAAATGAAATTGAAAAATTGGATGTTCAAACAGAATAATGTGATTTCCAAGATCCTAAACAGTTCTTAGAAATTCTTCCTCCTCCAAAAAGAGAGGAAATTGTTATACCATTTGACTTGCAGATAGAGGAATAATATGGTTATGAGCCTCATATTGTAGAGCTGGAATCAAGGTTTAGCCTTGATGACGAAAATGAAAATATTATCCAGGATCAACTTGTCATTGAGAGCATAAAAGGTATAGATCTAAAAACGTGTGAACAAATTATTTCTCATACAGAGATTGACTGTTGGGGCTTTTATTGGTTATTTCACCTTTCAAAGAAAAGGATGAAACCAGAGGCTAACTGGCCCACAAACAGACTCTTCATAAAGAAATAAACAGTAAACACTCAATGATCTGGTTATGAAAGTATTTGCTGCTGGTTCAAAGTATTCATTAACCTTTAATATATGTGTGCAAGCTTTTAGAAGTGTTTTGCAATGGAACAAATGTGTTTTGGAATGGAACAAATATGTTTTGATAACTGTATAAGTCTTTTTGTGTTAAGAGGACTTATTTCAATTTATTGTTTAAGGTATTAAACTTTGTAAATAAGCAGCAATAATTCACAGCATATAAACAAGCATCTGATAAAGCAGTTCACCCCTCTCTTGGGCTACATCTGCTGGGTCCAAAAGCCCTGAAAATGGGCTTTTCCCTTCTCTATTAATGCTCAAAAATAGTTATGCACCATGAAGAAAGCCTCAATATAATAAAATATCTGCTAAAACATAATCAGAGTGCTGGAAATAGTAAAAATTGACAGTAAATTCACCTCAAACAGATGAACATAGCCCAATACAGCGGTCTCTTCCCAAAGCCTTGGTGGCTCCTCAAGAAAATATGCTGATAAAACCTCTGATAGAGTGCCCTGATGGATCTTTAACCTATTCCAATAGCTTCAGAATGTTCCAATACCCCCAAAACAAAACAAAAATGTGTTCCAATTGGACTTCCCTAGCTCCAGTTATGGTCAAAACAAGTTTTTGTCCAAGTTTGCCCTAAACAACTCCTCCAAATCTGGGTAAACTCCAGTTAATACCACTAAATGTGGGGTGGCCACCATAATAGGCAGAATCCGCCAATATTCTTTCCAAACATTGGGGGCTTGTGGATAGGGGCACGGGTCCATAGGACCACACCCGTCGGCATTTACAATGGAAAACTTCGAGTTATATGCGGAGGTAATAAAGTCCAACCATATTATAAAACCGTTTATTAATTTGACTCTGCTCCATATGCCCAGGCCTTATCCCAAGTTACGCGCCATTGGATAGTAGCTCTCGGTTCCAGTATTGTGGTCATATGCTGAGGGGGTTGGCCCTTAGGGGCTGGCCACCTTTTGGGCCCCACCCAAAACAAAATCAAACTTTATAAATAAGTTTCGACCATAGCTTTACAAGAACCACTTGTAGCTCACCCGGTTGGGCTACCCGGTTGCCACAGACCTGACCCAGGGTCGAATCCCGCCTGTGCCAACAAATTTTGTATAAAACAATTTTGACCCATACTTTGACTTCTTAGGGCCACGTGGCGGCCTCCGGGCTAGCCATGTGGCGCCCTGCCATTAGTTTCCTATCCGAAATATTCTGCAAAATATTCTATGGAATATCCCCAGAATATTCTGTGGAATATTTTTGTTTTAATAAAAAAATTTATAAAGTCAAACTAGGTCAAACTGGCCTTTTACCTGAAATTGAGAAAATTCAAAGTTGAATAACTTTCTCATACAGCACTGGTTTTCAGTGTCGTTCACGTCTACAGGATCATTTTTCTGAGCTCTTTCCTGTCATTTTTGGTTTGGACCAATTTTGAGCAACTAATTTTTTGAGCATTTTTCCATTAAGGACTTTATCACCTCATCACGCCTCCCAAATGGGAAGCTTTTGGACCCACAAAAGCTCTCTGATTAGTGAAACTGATAATGTGGAGACCGATTCTCCACTCTTCCACCGTTGAATAACTTAAATCTACCTGATTTCATCAAATGGAGCTTTTCATAAAATGATAATTGTCTCTGGAATTAACTGATCGAACATTGCTAAAACTGACAAAGTCATGATGCAAATTCTTAAAATTTGCAGAACAGCAACTGTAATTTGCAGAAAAAAAACTTTTTCTACATTAATCAAACTTCCAAGAAGACTTAAAACAAGATTCATCTTGCCTCTTCTACTTCCTGTGTGCTTTCTTTTTCAACCAACAACTTGAAGCAACATGGTTAAATCCACCACAAAATGTGCAATAAAACTTCTTTTCATTTGAACAAGAAAAAGTATCATTCTTTGCCGAAACATAATCAAATTGATCATGTGAATGATTATACCTCTTTTGCTGCATGGAATGTCCATCCTTTTTGTCTTCGAAAGACGATGAACTAGTAGAGGAGACAGCTTTCCTTTTTAGAGTTTCATCAATGTTCTTGTCTTGAAAACTGTTTGAACTAGAAGGCTCGCCATAAGCGACATTTTTACCCTCTACTTGCTGCAATGTTGGCTTAAAACAATGGCAATCATCCTTAAAACAATTTTGACATAAATGCATTTGAGAACTTGGAACAAAGGTTCTCTTAAAATTTTCATTACATGCATTCAAGGATTTGAATTCTTTGCCATAAAAATGCACATATCCAAGACCAACATTCTTGGATCACTCCACAACTGAAATAGGTTCAACCATACCTTGTGCATGCTTGCCCAAACCTTTTCCTTCTTGATAGCCCATCCTAAACATTAGTTTGGACCCGATGCCTCTTGTATGTTTTTCAAAAGAACCAACACACTTTTCAATGGAGGAAATTGAAGACAAGTTGGAACAATTAACCTCTTCCTCAAGAATTTTATTGGAAAAAGCTTATTTAGCTTGAAGGAGTTGTCTCTCTATGTCATGAAACCTTTGGAGAATTTCTTCCTTCTCATCCTTCATAGCCAACAATTGTGCATGAAGCTTAATGCTTTCTCTTTGATCCTCAATGAGAATCTGCACCATGTCCTTCACCTTAAAGAACTCATTCTTCATGTCATCATTGAAGAATCTCGTGAAGGAGGAAAATTCACTTGTAGAATAAGTTTACATTATGTAAATGGTCAAAACAACCAAAAGAAACTTCCAAAGAAAAGTCCTCAAAGCTTTCAAACAAACGAAAAGATTTTAACCAAATGTCAGTAAAGACCCCTTCTCATTCAAGCAGCCATAAAACACAAACTATTGGATTTTGTTTTCCAAAGATAATTTTGAGGTAAATTGGGTAAGGAAAATAGTCTTCAGTCCTTTCCAAGACTTAGCTAACAACAACTATCCTTCCAACTCAAGAAAACTCATACATGCAACCATTTTGCAACCAATAAAACAGTAAATCTCTTACACTGTTTTAAAACCTTTTGCACAATAACAAATGCTCAACCCAAGCTCTGATACCAATCTGATCTGAAAACATGTGAACTAATTATTTCTCATACAGAGATTGACTATTGGGGCTTTTACTGGTTATTTCACCTTTCAAAGAAAAGGATGAAACCAAAGGCTAACTGGCCCACAAACAGACTCTGCCTAAAGAAATAAACAATAAACACTCAATGATCTGGTTATGAAAGTATTTGCTGCTGGTCCAAAGTATTCATTAACCTTTAATATATGTGTGCAAGCTTTTAGAAGTGTTTTGCAATGGAACAAATGTGTTTTGGAATGGAACAAATATGTTTTGATAACTGTAAAAGTCTTTTTGTGTTAAGAGGACTTATTTCAATTTACTGTTTAAGGTATTAAACTCTAGAAATAAGCAGCAATAATTCACATCATATAAACAAGCATCTGATAAAGCAGTTCACCCCTCTCTTGGGCTACATCTGCTGGGTCCAAAAGCCCCAAAAATGGGCTTTTCCCTTCTCTATTAATGCTCAAAAATAGTTATAAACCATGAAGAAAGCCTCAATAGGCTGAAATAGCTGCTAAAATAGAATCAGAGTGCTGGAAACAGTAAATTCACCGCAAACAGATGAACATAGCCCAATACAGTTGTCTCTTCCCAAAGCCCTGGTGGCTCCTCAAGCAAATCCGCTGATAAAACCTCTGACAAAGTGCCCTGATGGCTCTATAACCTATTCCAATAGCTTTAGAATGTTCCAATACCCCCAAAACAAAACAAAAAAATTTGTTCCAATTGGACTTCCCTAGCTCCAGTTATGGTCAAAACAAGTTTTTATCCAAGTTTGCCCTAAAGATAGATCAAACATAGATCTTACCATTATATACAGTGATGCGAGGAATGAGATAAACGAGAGAGTTTTTTTTCCTTCCTCACTGTGTCTGAGGAAAGCCAACGATCGGCTTTTATAAAGGTGAGTGCATCTAACAAACTCCATAAGTCATAGCATAGCGCTGAGGCCAATAAGAGATGTAAGCTCATCAGTTGCTGAGAGATTTTATAAGGCGCAGTCTGGTTGTTTTTATTTGGGATTTAATTAAGGATTCACTTAGTTTTTTGAATAATGGCAGGTTGCGACCATGATTGAGAGGATGTTTACAATAGGAAAAATTAGGAGTGAGGTTACGATCTCTGCAATTCTTTAAAAAGACTAGGTTTGAAAGGCATTTGGCTCTAGAAAATCTCAATTTTTCAAAGAGAGTGGCGTTGTCCATCAAATCCCTTCCATGGTAGGATTGAATATTTTTAAAAAGAGAATCCATATCTATGTTTTTATTGGATAGTTGAACTATAATTTGCATGGCATGTGAAGTAATGTTGCACGATATATAATCAAAAAGTTTTTAAAACTTAAGTTTTGGATGGTTTCAATTTACATTTGGCACATGCGATATAATGTTAAATGTTTTTATTGGATAGTTGAACTATAATTGGCATGGCTTGTGAAGTAATGTTGCACGATATATAATCAAAAAAAAATTAAAACTTAAGTTTTGGATGGTTTCAATCTATATTTGTCACATGTGATATAATGTTTAATGTTTTTATTGGATAGTTGAACTATAATTGGATGGCATGTCAAGTAATGTTGTGATATAATCAAAAAGTTTTTGAAACTAAGTTTTGAAGTAACATTGTGATATAATCAAAAAGTTTTTAAAACTAAGTTTTGGATACCATTTTAATCTACATTTTGCATGTGATATAATGTTAAATGGTTAATGTTTTTATTGGATAGTTGAACTACAATTGGCATGACATGTGAAGTAATTTGTTTTGATATAATCAAAAAGTTTTTAAAATTAAAGTTTTAGACATGGTTGAAGTACATTTGGTAAGTTTTAAAAAAAAAATTCACTCAAACAATAGTATGTAGCATGTAAATTTTTCATTGATGCACATAGAACATATTCGACCATTGGACAGACAAATTTTGTACTAGATTTTCAATTAGGAATAGAGATGTGGGTCAAATCCCACCAAAAGTCAAAGAAGTGCTCCGAGTCTCTTGTCTAAAAGGAATCTTCGTACAAAATTATACTGCAAATAATTTATTTACATTGTGGATACTTTTTACCAAAAAATCCCACAAGAAAAACTGCATGCATTGAGTTCGTGTATATATCCAATACATGCAACATTTTTCATCAATGCACATAGAAAAACTACTTTCAGTTGATTGCATTCTAGAACATATATATTGAGTACGTGAAATATTTTTCATTAATGCACATAGTAAAACTACTTGAACAGTTAATTTTATTCTAGAACATATACATATATATCCAATATGTATGCAACATTTTTCATCAATGCATGTATAAAAAAACTACTTTCAATTGATACTAGAGTGTTTATGTACCAAAACAATTTGTACATGTGCAAACACTTGCACAAATAACATAACAAGGCAGCTCAAATTTTAATTGAGTACTGGAAGTTCTAGAACATATAATCCAAAGAGAATAAATTGTTGGGCAGTTCAATCAAAAAAATTCCAATGGAATGCCATCTTCAATAATCCGTTCATGATCGGATTTTGACATTTTCCATTTCTTAATATCCGTTTTTTTCTTTGATTGAACCTCGATCAAATTTATGCATGCTGCACACACCAAGTGACTATATTGACAACTTATGAAATCAGGTTCATAGTCTTCAAAGTAAACAAAATTCCCACTTTGATTAATTTGTCTGAAAAAATAACCTTTCAATATAATAGATCCTCTTTCATATGGAAATCTGTGATCATTGTAGTCTTCTAATAATTTCATTTTTCGTTCAGTGCAACGCATCAAATAATACTTAAAATTTTCATCGTTGTCAGTAGGTGCAATTACAGCAAAAACATCTCCTGTACAATAAAACAAACTTGACAAAATTATACATATATTCAAATTTATTTCTAGATCTTTATCATTAGAAAGCAATTCAAATGTTACCTTCTCTAACAAGATCAGAAACTCGATCACCATTGGATGATATTGTAGTCTCCTCTGATTGCATTTTTTCAAACATTGCAACGGACATTTTGCCCTTTGTATTTAGCTATGTATGTTTCCAATATTTTACATACATTTTGTTTTCACAAACGTCATTGGATTTTGTGTTGTCTATGCAAACAAGACAAAAACAAGAATATTTTCTTTCATCCAATGCAAACACATTTCTGGACGACTTTGTTTTAATTGAATGCAATTTTCGAATCCCTTTTATTGTTTCAACGACATTTCCAATTGATCTATCTACGTCTTCGATCCCAATATGCCAAAAAAAAAATTATATGGAAAATTTAAAAAAGAATGTAGATATGATATCAAAATACAATCAAAGATAATCATTGTGATAAATGTACACTGTTTATTTAATTAGATATTCAATAAAAATTAAATTGAATGTACCTTCGCACTTCCCTTAATCGGTTAGTCTCATGGCTTAGAGTAGCGATGCACCATTGAACAACTTCTTTTGCGTCCACAAGTCAACTTGCAGAGGGGTTCATTTTATATCTTCGAAGTTGTCATTTTATGCATGCCCCTGCACCATCATGTTCTCCTTTTCCATGGCCAGTCTCAAAGAAATTCCAAAAATGTTTAATGCAGGTTTTCTTATGAAGACAACACAACCAAAAGAATGATCGTGCAGATTTGAATTGTCCTGCACATCTGTCTAACCATATCCAATGTTCATTGAATGTTATTCCACAATTTTTCAAGGAATCATAAATTTTTCCAAAACAATGTTGTACAAAAGATGTATCATGTGTATGATCATCACTGATATAAAAGTGATATTCTTTAATAATATGCCGATTTTCACTAGAGCTTTCTATATGATCGACGTTTTGTTTAGCATGTCTATATAGAATATGGACGAGCATGGAGACTTGGTCAGAATAATAGTATTCACTCTGAATTTCTTTTTGTGGAACAAATGTGTAGTTTTCAGCAAAATCAATTACTGAAAAAATGGTCCCTGGTGGAAAAACTTCACGGGATTTTTTGAATTGAAAGTCTTGCCATCGAGCTCTATGGGAATTCTTGGTGTATTTGTAAATTTCTGCCTCAAACTTTCTCAAAAAGTCTATCACAAAAATTTCTTCTTCTCATAATTCAATTCCTTTAACACTATTTGCACCTTGAATCGATGTGTGGATATATTCATATCTCTTCCATTTCACTTTCATTTTGGACAATGATTGATCATTTATATCAGTACGATATTTGTTTTGAAATTTAGTCAAATTTCCACAATCATCGCATTTTTTACTACCAACACATTTATTTTCATAAAATAGTTCATCGCTTTCTCTTTCACATAGAATTTAAGATATGAAATCACAGATAGTGGAAGGAGGAGGTGACTCCTTCCAAAATTTTCTACCAAAATCAAGGAATGTGTCATAATATAACTCAAATTCCACATGATAACGACAACAACAAGTGTCGCGTACGGTGATAGGTTTTACATACCATGGTTTTTGTTGAACAAAAGCACTGATTGAAATATGAATTTCACGATTCTCTTCTTTGAACTTGTTGAACAACTCTATCTGAGTGGTTTCCAAGAAATGTTTTTCATGTTCTTCGTATTGATTTCGTGCTATTATTCTTCACATCACATGCCTTGCAGTTGGCGAAACATGCGAATTGTTCTTCCAATATTCATATATTATTTTTTTAACATTTTCTCCAAGTCTATCTTTATATGGTTGCCTACAAATAGCTCTCCAACAAGCAAGTTCATCATTTACATCTATTTGCAACCAAAATTTTTGATGTTTGTGCAAAGTTTTTCGCGAGATTCCTAATGCTCGTGCCATATATTTTACCAAGCGATTCTCTTTAGTACTTGATGAAACCACTACCATATGTATTGCTCTATGCAAAACTAAAACATTTTTCTGTCTAGATATTTTCATTGAATTTATAGCACTATTTATATTTTGTATCCCATTTTCCTTCAATTTTTTATCTTTGGTTAATTTTCGAATACCCAATAAAGTCATAGATTCTTTTAATTTCATTAATGATAGGAGACCTTTCAACATTTGGGCTTGAACTGTCACATTTTCCTTTATGAAATACTTCTCAAAAATCCGGTTAACACAATATCGTATATAATGGTCAGCTTTTTATCTCCATATGTGTGAGTGTCAACATTTTCTAACATCTCATCATCGACATTGATTTCATCTATACATATTCGAATGAATAGTACATAATAAGTTTACATATTCAAGCCCCAAGGGTTAGCTCAAGTGGTAGTGAGCCAATACATGGTCCTCTCCGTTCCAGGAGGTCACGGGTTCGATCCTTGAGTCCTTTGGGGTCAGGCACCGAAAGTCCGCCGAACGGTTTACGTGCATACCATCCAGAAATTCTGGGGAAGTACGCCCAGGTTTCCCGTGAGCTTTCCACTCGTGAAAAAAAAAAAGTTTACATATTCAATAAATAACTAAATTAATAAATATATGTATAATTTCAATAATACGTGCATGTGTTCAACATATATATATATATATATATATATATATATATATATATATATATATATATATATATATATATATATATATATATATATATATATATATATATATACCTTGTGATTCATTTTCTTCACTTGAATTTCTTTCATCATTTTCACCATCTTCAATCATTGGTTCAATATCTCTTTCACTTTCTCTTTCAAAATTTTGTATCTCATCATTAATGTTTTCAGGAATATCTCTCTCTGTTTACATTGCAAAATATTTTTCAAATTAGTTCATCAAATAAAAATTAAGCTTCACATTTTACACTAGGAAAATTTTAAATATATCAAAATCATAATATTTACATTTACATATCTGTTTCAACTTCTAGTTGAGATTGATTTCCCTCTTCAATATTTGAGATCAGTGCTTCTATCTTTCTTTTGCGAGACTGTCTCGTCTCTTCTCTACGTTCCTCAGAGTATCTTTTTCGATCATATTTTCTCGTACAATTTCTTCGATTTCCCATGATAATAGAATATGAAGTTCAAAAAAATTCCTTCAAAAATTTAGACAAAAATTCAATTAAAAAAAACATCACAAAAGATTTAATTTAAAAAAAAAAACTCGTTTTAAAATTTTTGCAAAAAATATATACTCCAATCCAAAACACTTATTTTAAAAAATTCAAGAAAAAATGTCTTATAAAAATGAAACGAAGTTCAAAATATTTCCTTCCAAGTCCTACAAAAAAATTTCATTTAAAAAGTTACACAAAAACTCATTTTAAAAAATCATTATAAAATATTTACTTCAACATAAAAACCAAAAAATGTCCTTTCGAAATTAATCCGAAATCCATACTTTAAAAAAAAAAGCCCAAAAAATTGTATCACATACCTCCAAGAAATGTCTTTTGAATGTACCTCCAAGAAAATTCTTTAAACCAAAAAAAATTCCTTGCGAAATCAGATCAAATGTATGAAAATAATGTGTCTCAAAGAAAAGCCCTTTGAAGTCCTTTGAATGTACTTCCAAGAAAATTCCTTAAACCCAAAAAAATTCTTTGCAAAATCAGATCAAGACTTTTGTAAAATCAAACCAAAAGTGCGAAAATATGCGAAAATAATAAATGGTTTGGCAGAAATTTATATTGCCACGAAATGTTTTTTTTGAGGGGCTCGGCGGTACTTTCCGGCCGACGGAAAGTTAAGTAAAAGTTCGGCCGAACTTTTAATAATAGTTCGGCTGAACTACATTTTCATTTGATTTAACGTGTCGTTGGCACAAAAAACAGTTAGGTCGAACTTTATTTCAAAGTTTGGTCGAACTAACACGTCACCAGTTACGCAGAGCCAAGCCCTGAATACGTCTCTACAACTTTGGACTAACTAAAATCCATGAAACATTATGAATTAAGTGTCAGAACCAAGACAAGCATTTTCAGAATTGAATCTACTTTCAGGAAATATAACTTTCATGGAATTTCATAAATATTTACTAATTTTAATTAATTTTGTAATAAAACGGATGTAAACAATTTCTGAAGGTCATTGTGATTCAGTGAAATCAAAATTCTGTATCTTCCAAAATACATTGTAAAAAAAATTGAAAAAATTATCGTACATTACATTGGTCCGTTGTCTCTAATGGGTAGCTTTTAGATTTTTAGTTTATAACTTATATGTTAAGAAATTTCTTGCGTCGCGAAACATATTCAAAATATGCAGTTTTTCATATTGGACCAGTTCAAAAAATTCTAGTAATTATGATATGCATCCATTGGCTTTATAAATATGACAAAACCGAAGTAGACTCTGTCTAGATTGTTGTAACACATTTTGTTTCTCAAAAACACAAATTTTCAAATAATACAACATTGCGTATTAACATGACTTCTTATGAATCCATTGATTGTTAAAAAACACACACTCAAAGAAACGCTAAGTTGACATAACAAATGTATATAAAAAAATTCCAAAAAATAAGTAATAGAAAGCTAACAAATTTTCTGACAACTTTTATTTTTATCGCAAAATCAAATTCTAAACAAAAAAATTGTTTTAGCTTGCAGAAAGTTGAAGAACTGAAAAAAATGAAAGTTTTTTCTCAAAAAAGGGCAAAAAGTGTAACTCAACTTCACATTTTCACCCATGTGGAACCAACAATGAAATATCTTCCCAAGAAAAGTAGGTGGCCAATGGACTCCTTTGGATTCAAAAGAAACTTGTTGTACCTTTTTAGGTTGTTCCTTCTCATAGGGTGGGGTGGTCATAGGGACTAGCCTCCTCCTTCAAGGTTAGACTAGTAAGGACCCATGAAGAGTGAGGGACCCATGCACTAGAGAAATTTTTTTTTTTTTGAACACTGAACTCTTAATAGGTTATAATTGATAGTAATATGGTCAGGAGATGGATTTTATGTAGAAAGTTTCTAATAAAAACAAGTGTTAGAATGTAAGGGTTATCACAAAACTAGTCAAGAAGGTCTCAATAGATCACTGAAATAGTATTTTTTCGAAATCAGATTTGTTCAAGACATATAGTCGTTATTAACTTATCATTATGTAAAATCTATATGACATTTTGTAAAAATATATTTTAATTAAATGTCACATTAATATTGTTTATTTCAATAAAAATAAATAAATAAATAAATATATATATATATAAGCCAACTTAATTTAATACTTTGTTATAATTTTATAATGCGATGGCACAGCTGCTAGCAATACCTAGTTTTATATTGATAAAAGTGCCCCGTACATTCAAGAACACGGGTTCGAATCTTGCTCGTCTCAGCGCAAGGAGTAAAAACCAAGGAAGTTGTCTATCCAGCATGTGGAATAGCTCGGACGGCAGTTTTTTGTCAGAATCCGATAAAATAAAATTCAAAAAATCAGGTAGTTGGAGTGTTTGGAATCCATTTTTTGATAGTGGAAATAGATTTAGCATTATCAAAAACCCTTAGGACACTCAAAATACTAAAATTTAACAACTGTAAACAAGATTTTGATAAAATCTTTGCTGGATTTTTTCAAAATAATTCCCAGATTTTAAATCGTTTCGCTACTTTTTTAAACTAAGCGAAAACCAAGTTTTAGTGAAAATTTTTAAAAAAATTTAAAAAGTAAAATAAGCAACTTGAGATTAAAAAAAGAAACAAAACTTAAGTTTCAGTTTCATCTAAAATTTTAAGCTTAAGTTAATTTAACTCAACTACCTTTTTTTCCATTAAAAAAAAAAGAATGTCCATATATATAACTAAATGGACTTGAATAAAAAATTTAAATAAACCATTAAAATTTAGAAAACGAAATAGAACTTAAGTTTCATTTTAATCTAACTCAACCACCTTTTCTTCGATTAAAAAGAATGTCCATGTAATAATATAAATAAAACTATATAAACATAAAAGGAGGTTTAAATAAAAAATAATTTAATAAAACAACTAAAATTTAAATAGTTCTGTAAAATCACGTATACATGAGAACTTTGACACTGATACTTCGGCTTTATATTTCACAAATTCACTCATAATATTTCAGATTCAATAATTTACTGAAGAAATAACCTCCGGAGTTGTAAGATCAATATAATTCACATCCAATCGTTCAAGGCAAGAATGACCTAAACGACTTTAAGAATTGCAAAATTAAATGTACACCAATGTCCGTAAAGCGTTCGATCCTAATCTATGGAAATTGATTGTATTTGATTTGAGAACAAAGGTAACCGCATTTGTAATACGAGAGCAACATCAATCAGAGTCGTGTGGGCCGTATATCTTGAATCTCAAGACAAGACATTGAAACCAATTAGTTTATTTAATTTAACTTTTTAATTTTTCAGAGAATCTACAGATCTCTTTGGATCAGAGACCTGGCAGATCACCTTTTGAGTCTGATAAAAAATTCATACAATAAACCTAAATTAATTTATTGACTTCACAAAGAATTCAAATAGTTCTATCTAATATTTTATCGTAGTTTTATATTCACTTAACTACAAATATGAAAGAGCTACTGCTTTTTTTAAGTTCAAAAATTCTCTCTTGGGTAAAATGATAATTGCGATATAATTAAGTATCTTGAAGCTACCTCAAATATAGCTCCATTGCAAGAATGTTCACTCAGCTCTTTCCCCAAGGTCCTCTCTACACTAAATATATACACTACTCCCAAAGTTGTTGAAAGCAAGAAAGAAATTAACCAACAAAGCAACAAACCAACAACATAAATTTTGAAAATAATTAACGAACCAGAAACATATTGCAATCGATATTCATAAAATCAATTAGACATTACAAATGGTTCATTAAAAAAAATGAAATCAAGAGAACACCACAAATAATCACAAGCCTAGAGGTAGGTACCTACCTAGCAAATGTGACTTTTTTTTTTCTTTTTCTTTTTTCTTTTTTTCTTTTTCTTTTTTTCTTTTTTTTCTTTTCTTCAGAAGAAAAAAAACGTTGCATATATTAGATATACCAGTACAGTGAAGAATTACATTCTCAGTTGAAAAAAAAAAATTCAACGAGAAAATCAACATTGCAAAGTCAATTGTAAAATGCAGATTCAAAGGATGAATAAGCAAATTAGAAAGTTGACTGGCAATCATAATTAGGGGGAAATTAATCAACCCCTACCATAAACCGTTGTACATTCCTGTAAAAAACATATATATGATAACAAAGTATCGACAGCATATGATTATGTTCTTAATGTGCACAACAAAATTAATAAAGCCGAAAATGAAACAAGGATAAGCAACGACAAAATGGCAGGGTTGCAGCAGATTGACCAAAAGTTCTATCCGGCAGATATGATAAACGAATGTCCTGTCAACATACTTGTTTGTAAAGTGATACAAATTTGCTTGTCTATTATTTCCAGGCTCACTTGATATATTATGTTCCGGCTCGCTTGATAGGAGGAATGCCCAGGTGTAGCAGTCACACATAATAAATATAACCCTGCAAGCTTGAAATATAATCTGAAGCCAAAGAGTCTGTGAAGACTGAACTAAGGATAGCCAATTGAAAAAACGATTGTCCAGGTGAAAGCAGGCTCGCTTGTCTTAGATTTCCAGGCTCGCTTGATGTAATATGATCTGGATCGCTTGATAGAATATGTTCCGGCTCGCTTGATAGAAGGATTTTCCAGGTGAGTAGAAGTCATACATAATAAATATATCCATGCTTGCTTGATATGTGATCTGAAACCAAAGAGTCTGAGAAGACTGAACCCCAAAATAAAGACAAAAAACAAAAAACAGTTAAGTATATTAGAAGAGCAACATGAACATGGAATGGGAATAGAGGATTCTTGAGTCGGATTTCCATCTCTGTAGTGTGTGATCATCATCACCCCAAATTCAACCAAAAGACCCTTTTTTGATAACCCATCCGCCCGAGTATTGTTTTCTCTAAAGATATGATTGAT
This sequence comes from Pinus albicaulis, assembly GCA_034641835.2. Taxonomy (NCBI): domain Eukaryota; kingdom Viridiplantae; phylum Streptophyta; class Pinopsida; order Pinales; family Pinaceae; genus Pinus; species Pinus albicaulis. Next base: position 1,062,562,397 of record CM076572.1, read on the forward strand.
CGGCGGGCAATTCATCCTTCTCCATAGTCTTTGTGTTCTATCGAACCAACCTTGGACATTCGGTGACAACAAACGAAATCTGTTGGTGATCCATCCAATGACCAGATTCGAGTCCCCATAAATATTGACATCCTGAAGAAGAAGTTCAAATGCCGCCCAAAGTCCACCCCATAGAGCCATGATCTCGGCCTTGTTATTAGACCCGAGGCCACCGTTCCAATAGATATGGATTCGATCTTGGATAGACAGTTTTATCCAAACTCCACATCTAGTAAAACCCTCCACAGAAGCCCCATCAAAACAGATTGCAGGAATGGAAATCACATGCGGTCTAATGCGATGTGAGTAGTCTACCACCAACTCCACATATTGTGGTTGGTCAACCATCCATCTGATAATGGCCTCATATACCCTGTTCAGTTGGAAGGGTTTGTTTTCAAAAATTAGCTGATTTCTGGCCAGCCAGACCTCCCATATAAGGAAGAAAGGGAGCGAATTATAATTTGACTTCAATTTGTCCCATTCAATAGCCGAAGATAGGAAATCCTCAGGACACCATAAAGGATTCATAAAAAAAGAACTGAATAACCTCCACAATCGCCGTATGATCTGACATGAAAAAAATGAATGTGAGATAGTTTCATCCTCCCTACAGCAAATTGCACATCGACCTAGGCCCTATTGACCCCTCTTCTTGAGGTTCTCCCATGTAAGAATTTTCCCACGCCAAACCAACCACCCGAAGATAGTTATTTTCGTAGGAATTTTCCTACTCCAAAATGGAAAGAAATCCCTGGTCACAACCATTTGAGAATTGGAAATGATGCCACGATAGATATCTTGAACAATGATCATTTTATCCATAAGAGGACCATTCCATTTAATCAGATCACCTTCAGGAGCATAACAAAAACCAGCGCCCCGCAGTTCATTTCGAAGCAAATCCCATTCGGCAACGACCTCCCCAATCAATCCCAATTGATTCGCATTCTTGAAAATAGGAGCAGCAAAAGACCATTCACAAATAGTTTGGGAAAGAAGATGTATACCTCTTTGTGCCAGAGAATGAACCAGTTGTTGGGATGGGCCTATACAATTTTGCAGATAGAGAATGCGCTGGAATCCAATTGGAATACGACCTCCGTCTCGAAATTGCTAGCATAGACAATGATCAAAGTATCTCAAAATTTTCTTAAAGCTGCCCCAAATGGCAGATATTTTCCGAGGAAAAGAAATATCATGACAGCTAAGACGAAATAAAATATCCCCATCAATATATTTGGATCGGATAATGGCATTCCATATGCTCGTACCTGTGATGGCCCACCAAAAAGATTTCATCAGAAGGGCACAATTCAATACACGAGCATTCAGAATGCCCCAGCCATCCATATCCTTGGGGGGGCATAATAATTCAAATCTGCAAAGATGATATTTTGTGTCCATATTAACACCACCCCAGAGGAATTTGGTGATAATATAATTTAACTTCTTAATGATACCATCAGGAATATAAAAAAGATGACCCCATAAAACTATCATCTGAGACAATACAGCTTGTATCATTATAAGTCGTCCCCCCATGGAAAGCCAGCGATGAGTCCACCTGCCAATGCGGGTCCTAAATTTATCTACCATCCAAAGCTAGTCTCGATCCCTATAACCGCATGGTTTGATTATATATCCCAATTATTTGAGACCAAGTGTTGCCAATCTGTATTCCACACCCAGAAAATCTGCAATGAACCTTATCTCCTGAATGTCCCCAAATTCATAAATTAGAAATGATTTGCTCCTGTTAATACTCAAGCCTGTAGCAGATTCAAAACGCAAGAATATTATATGTATATAGAACCAATAGTTTCTAATGAAATAACCAAAGATTAATAGATCATCGACAAATAGAGAATGACTCGAGGATACAGATTGTGAGAAAGAAAAACCCTTTAAGTAACCCCTTTGTTTAGCATCGTGCATGATCTTTCTAAATCCATCCATTATGAGGATGAAGATTAGCGGAGATAGAGCGCATCCTTGGCGTAATCCACGACCAGCTTCGAAAAAATTTGTCGAAATACCATTCACAATAACCGCATATCGAACAGAAGAAATACAAGACATAATCCAACGAATAATCCGGATTGGAAAGCCAATTTTGAGCAGAGTTATTCTAATGAATTACCAATCCACATAATCATATGCCTTATGAAGATCCACTTTCATCATCAGGCCTCCTTTTTATCCGAGTGCATTGAATGAAGCACCTCCTGTGCTATGGCTATAGCATCATGTATTGATATGCCTTCAAGAAAACCATATTGCTCCTTCTAAATATGCTGAGACAAACAACCTTTAATACGATTTTCTATGATCTTGGAGGTAACCTTACAGATAAGATTACAAAGAGATATCGGCCTGAAGTCTGAGAATGATTGGGGATCTGATATTTTTGGGATAAGGGCAATGAAATTCGAGTTCGGAGTTGTAGGAATATGTCCCTGAGTATGGAATACCTCCATTAAATCAGTAAGCTCCCCTCCAAGAAGATCAAAAAAGTGAATAAAAAATTTTGCTGGCCACCCATCCGGCCCTGGGCACTTATCATGAGGAAAATATTTGAGGACCCAAAGAACTTCCTTCCGAGTGATGCATTTTTCAATCAGCGCAATGTCCTCGACATCAAAAACATCTGTTGGAATGATCGAGGACCCATGTCTGATTCTCAACACTTATCGACTGATCTTTCATATAAAAGGAAAAGAAATATGAGTAGGCTTCCCTTTGGATCTCCGATGTAGTTGTAGAAGTATTCATTCAGTGCCTCAAAACTGGAAGCCAGAAATTAAAAACAAACCAGCGAAAGACTATTAGCGCAGAAACCATCTAAAATAACCAATGAATTGTTTGAAACCAATGAAATTAAATATTCTCATTGTTGTTAATATAAAGAAACAACTTGAATTTCCCTCATCTCATTCATCTAAAGAAGAAACATCTAAAATAACCAATGAATTGTTTGAAAACAATGAAATTAAAGATTCCGATTGTTGTTAACATAAAAACACTACAACTTAAATTTCCCTCACCTCATTCATTCAAAGAGGAATCGAGATTGTGTCGCCCAATTCAATTCACCTAAATAAAACTTTTCTTCTCTACTCTGCCCTAAATCGCCCTCTTGTCGTTAATTTTACACTCAGAGCACACATATTTCTTCTCTGTTCTGCCCTAACTAGCCCTGGGGTGGTTAATTTACACACACTACACATAAACACAAACAAAGTTTCTGAAAGCAAGAACAGAAATTAACAAAGCTAGCACCATAGCCTAGAAATTTTGAACATAATTAATAATAGAAATCAAATGGATAGAAAATCACAACCAGATGTAGGTACCTTGCAAATATGACTTGTTAGAATTATTCACTCACCGCTTTGCACCCAGCCCTCTGCCCTACTTTAGTGTATGCATAAACATTTAAAATTAATCAAACAAACCAGGAGCCATTAGTGTATGCAGAAACATCTAAAATTAATCAATGAATTACTGAAAACCAAAACCAGATATATTAGATAGTTCACTTGTTGTTAATATAAAGAAACTACAACAAATATTTCCCTCACCTTATTCACAGAAGAGGAATGGAGATTGTGTCAGCCACTTTGGTTTACCTAAATAAATTTTCACTTCTCTGCTCTGCACTTACACACATAAACACAATATACAGAAAAAAGACCATACACATAGCTAGAATTAAAGTCTCTGAAAGTAAGAAAGAAATTAATAAACAAACATGTCTATAGAATAAAAATTTTGAAAATAATTAATAAACCAGAAACCTATTGTAATTGTCAGTCATAAAGAAATCAAATCGGTCGGCAATTCTTGTTCATAAAAAAATCAAATCTGCAGAAGAATACCAATAATCACACAAGCCCTAGGTAGATAATTTTCAAATATGACTTTGTAGAAGCATTCACTTGGTGCTTCCCTCCCAGTTCTCTACCTTCAAAGCTAGAAGCAAGAAATTAAAAACAAACCCAAAAAAAAAAATGAGTGTCTGAAACATTTAAATATAACCAATGAATTTCTAATACGAAAGTAAGAGAAATTAATTACAGCAAATATTTCCCTCACCTCATCCATCAATCTAGAAGAAGAATGGAGATTGTATCCGCCACTTTGGTTTACCGTTATAACAAACAAAGTCTCTGAAAGCAAGAAAGAAATTAACAAACGAAACTCTTGCAATTGTGAGTAATAAAGAAATCAAATCGACATTACAGTTCTGGTTCATAAAGAAATCAAATCGGCAGAATACTACCTATAATCACTTTGAAAATAATTTGCAAATATGAAGTATTCACTTGGCGCTTGGCTCCCAGCGCTCTACCTTCAAAGCTGGAAGCAAGAAATTAAAAACAAACAAAATGAATGTCTGAAACATTTAAAAATAACCAATAAATTATTGATACGAAAGAAAGAGAAATTAAAGATTCCAAATGTTGTTAATATAAAGAAATTACAATGCAAATTTCCCTCACCTTATCCATCCAGCCATAAGAGGATTGGAGATTCTCTGTTCAACGAAATAATGTTTTCATTCTCTGCTCTTCGCTTTTCCTTTTTACTCTGCCCTAACTCTCTCTCGGTGGTTAACTTGCACACAGACAAAGAAAAAACCAACAACAACTACTACTTAAAAAATAAAAAATAAAAATAAAATAAAAAATCCATACACATCGACAAATACCAAAACAGGGAGCGCTCCACACAGTCAATCCAGGAGAGAAGATCAGAGAAAATCAAAATAAACTTAATCGAATTGTATCGTCACTTCGTCGCTTATATAGACCATGTCGTGCCAGCGTTTCTTGCTTTCAACATTAACGATCATGTTTTATGAATTTCCATCGGTTACTATTTTTGAAATTTAATCATTACTCATTACTCAACATTACTCAAATTGAAATTTATTTTTGAATTTCCTATGAGAATCATTACTCAACATTGTTATATAGCGTGCCATTGAAATATTAGAATTCACTTTCTCAAATTACAAAAATTGCATTAAAGTTGACTTTCCAAAAATAGAATTGAGAAATTACAAAAATGGTTGATTTCAAAGCCACAAGTCATTACACGTGAGCTTTAACACTAGAGTTCAGAATTTTCGGATGGTTCCGACTTAAAGTGTTAATTTATTTTTTTATCAAATAATTTTAATAACATATTAAGATAAGTATATGTTATCGATTATATTAATAAATTAAGGTTAATTGATAAAAATAAATGTGTATTTATATGATTTATTTCAATAATATAAAGAATATCAAAGTCCATGGTAATAGTTTATGTTATATATATATATGATACATCATTTTGGTATATATTCTAATAGGAACTAATATGTAAAGATTATATGACAATTTATTATTTTCTAACATATTTTATAGAATTAATTGTTGGAAATATTGTCATTGATGGCAAAGGAGCAGCACCAAGACAAGGGAGTAGATCAGAATCAGAGGATAAGACTAGACATTTGTGGGGACGAATGCTGGTGGAACAGATCGGAAGGTTCCGCTTGGTTTTACTGTAGTCGAGTTAACAGATGCAGTGTAAAAGGAGAAGGGTGTACCTAGAATGAAAACCAGAACCATAATTGATGATGCGGAGGAACTACATTAAAAAAATGGATGTGGAACCATGAGCCAATGGCGAAAACGGAACAATGAAAGTGGTTTCGAAAACCACCAGAGGGTTTTCACACTTATTTTGGAGGATAAGTGGTTTTAAGTGAGATGGACGCGATACAGGTAGGAGGGCGACGCGTGGCAGACTGAAACCGCCTATTTCGCGTAGGTTCAAAAACATTATCCTTCGGGCTAGTTGGCACATGATAACGCAATGACCGTTGGATCATTCTAGGATCAACGGCGAAGACTCAACATTCTTTGGCATAACGAAATTGTGAGTTAAGAGGAGGACAACCGTCTGATCCTTGATCGACAGTTATCACCATTGAAGTTGCTCGGGGTTTAAACCTTAAACTAGACCCGATGATTTATGAATCTGATTTAATAATTCGAGCACATTTTGAGGTCTGGTGTTATGCATATTGTGAGGCCAATACATTTTGTTGATGTATTTTGTTTTAAAGCAAAAAGTATATAAAGAGAGGAATGATAAAAGGTGTGGGACCGATGTCACAAAGCAGGACAGCGTAAACAAATGAATGAGGATTAAAGGAGATGGACAGCAGAGATTATATCGGAATCAAGTGGGACCCGATCGCATATCGGACATCGCAAGCGAATACGATAGCCGCTGGATGGATGAAAATTTGCGATGCGATGTGGCGATGCGAAGGAACATGTGGCAGCACAGCGCTATATCGCACATTAGCAATGTGGCAATGCGAAGTGATGCGATGCGATGCGATCACATATCGCATATGATATGAGTTCGCACGTTATGGTAAATTATATGCGATAGCCGATATTGTGATGTGATATTACCATCGCATATTGCAATCGGGGCAGGAGAAAAATCGCACAAACACATGGGAACGCCGAAGTGCAAAGTGCGATAAAGAAGAGCGGACGCAATGCAAATCGAAGTTGAAGCCTAAAAGTTTTCAAGTCTGGAAGTATGTGATTTTCCCTTTGTAAATCGCATCGGAGAGCAAAGGATCCATATAGCAAAGAACGATGGAAATACCGAAATGCGATAAAAAGTGGACGCGATATTGTTCAGAGGTAAATAGTAATGTATTTCATGTCCAGGCTTAATGCATTCTGTGTTATTTGTGAAGAAAATAGTGGAAGTAGAGTTCGACTCAGGTAACAAAAGAAAAGGTTGAGCACGGCAAGGAAAGGCTCGCGTAGTTAAAAAGGACCCATTCCCGTGCAGAACAGTGTGATGCAGTTGCAGCTATGAGTTAAGAGGGAAGTTCTAAACGTGAAGGCAGTACTTGAGAGTATAAGTGACCCAACACAAAGAGAAGAGCATGGAAAGATGCAGGTAGGATATGCAAGAGACGGAGGCTGTGTAAATCGTAAAGGTATGGGTCAAGTCAGAAAAAGACGGGTGTGTAGAACAGTTAGAAATCTAACAGCAGGTAGAGAAGATAAAGGGACAGCAGGCAAAGAAGACAAAATAAATGGAAAATAAAGAGGTTGAAATGGTTGAATTGAAATAGTGTTGTAACTAAAAATGTAAATTCATTAATTATTTTTATTGTATGTGATGTAAAGGCAAGTCTTCGTAGGTGAAGAAAAAATCCAATTTAATTTTGAAATGAGTAGACAGTGTTGTAACCTCCTAAAATGATGAGTGAGAAAATGAGATGGTGGAAGGCAAAGAGTCGTGCCTGTTCACTTCATATTCCCTATAGAATGCAATCAGTCAGGAGTTATCTGTATAAGAGATGTAATATCAGTGGAAAGAGAGAGGTTAGAGAACTACAGAATGGATGAGAGAAGAAGAAGAATGTAAGAGAGCTGCAGGAGGTTAGAGAGTGTAAGAAGAAGGAGAAGATAGAGAAGCTGTGAAGATTCAAAGATGATATAAGGCAGATATGAAGGCTGGAGGACAACAGTGAAGAAGGAACAGAACAAAGCTGATATCCAGGTAAATCAGCATGTGTTTTCATTGTAGTGTAAGGAAGTTGGTGCTTCCATATCAAGTTGTAGCTTGATCGATGTCCAGTTGTAGCTGGCTGAGGTAGGAGCCTCCTGTAGGTTGCAGCCTGCAGAAAATAGATGGGAGTTGGAGCTTCCTTGAAATTTGTAGCTTGCAGAATTGAGGTAGTAGCCTCCTGTAGGTTGGAGCCTACAGAAAATCAGTGGTGAGAGGGAGTTGGAGCTTGCCTTTGCATCACAACAATAATAAGATGTGGTTTTCTCCCTTATGGGTTTCCACTTATATCTGTTGTCTATGTGCATGATGATTATGTGTTGATATTTTGTATTTAATCTACTTAATACCTGCTGCTCACTTATTAATATTGTTGTTCCATTATACATTAAGTTTATCACAAAATGAAGATGTAAATAAGTGTAAAAGAAAGTTTTACAAGATCCTGAATGCACTAAACTGATTCACCCACCCCCTCTCAGTTTAACTAAGGGTTCAACAATTAGTATCAGAGCTAGTTCCTTCTATATTAGTTTAACAACTAGAAGGAGATCCTAGGTCCCCAAGATGGCTAGTCTAGAAGGATGCTCAACAAATAAAGCCCCTTTGTTTACTGGTACAAATTATGCCTTCTGGAAAATAAGAATGAGGACGTACATAATGTCTCTAGGAATAGAAGTTTGGGCTGTTGTGGATTTGGGATATGCCCCAAAGGATTCTGACACAAAGAAAGAAGCCAAACAAGATTTTATAGCTAATCCAAAAGCCATGAATTCTCTCTTAAGTGGTCTATGTGAGGCAAAATTTATCAAAGTAATGCACAACAAGACTGCCAAAGAAATATGGGATACATTAGAAAGTATCCATGAGGGAGATAAAAAGGTGAAGATGGCCAAACTACAAGTCTATCAAGCCCAATTTGAAAATATAAAAATGAATGAAGAAGAAGATGTTGCCAGCTTCTTCTTAAAGGTTGCAGAAATTGTGAATAATATGAAAGCTCTAGGAGAAACCATTAGAGAATGTGTAATTGTTTAAAAGATATTGAAATCTTTACCATCCAGTTTCAATCCTAAGGTTTCTGCCATAGAAGAAACAGTTGATTGGGAAACTTTGACCATGAACCAATTACTTGGAAACGTAACAGCCTATGAGATGAAACTTCCATAGAGGAAGTCAAATGTGAGGGAGGTGGCCTTTAAGTTCGAGAAGAGAAAAGAAGAAAAGGAAGATACATGCTCCTGCTCTGATGAAGAAGAGGCCAAATTTATCAGAAGATTGGATAGAGGCTCAAGTAAGTATAAAGGTAAGCTTCCATTTAAATGCTTTGATTGTGGAAGAGTTGGGCACTATGCATCGAAATGTCCTTACAAGAAAACAAAGAATCGGACTCAAGAGACAAAGAAAACCAAAACAAATAACTGGCCAAAAGGGAAGAGATTCAATAGAAAATCACTTTATGCTCAACAAGATAGCAGTGCATATGAAATCTCAAATGAATCCTCAAATGAAGAAGGAACCTCTGAATTTGTGTTGATGGCCAAGGAAGAGTCTGAAGGATTCCTTCTAGAAGATAAGGAAGAAGGTGAGGTAGATCTTGAGGGGGAGCTAAGAAGTGCCCTGGAGGAAATAGACAGACTTAAACTCAAGTGCAGAAAACAGAAATACATTCTTCTCAAATATGTAAAAGAGGTACCAAATTCAGAAGACCTCATTCAATTGAAAGTATAACTTGAAGAAGCTAAGAAGGTGGAAGACATGTTACTAAATAAAATTAAGGATAAAATTCAGAAGCAGGAAAAATTGGAAGAAGTAGTATGCCTGAGAAAGAAATTAGAACACACCCAAAGGGAATTGACAATGAACACTCCTCGAATGACAAGCACTGAATAGTTGAATAAAATACTAAATTCTCAAATATCTCCTCTCATAAAGACTAGGATAGGTTACAAAGGAGAAACCAACAAAACCAAGGTAGAGGATAACCAGAATATCATTTTTGTGAAAGTTGTAAAAGAAAAAATTAACTCTCAGCAATCTGAGATTATTGCAGCTAGAAGACTGATAGAAGAAAGGAGCAGGGGGTGTAAGCAACTCGGAGATGAGATTGCCTCCATGGAGACCTCGGAGAAGGCAGACATTAAAAGGAATGATGAAGCAACTCAAAAGGGAACCACAGAAGCAGAAGCCAGTGAGAACTTGATGAGTGATGAAACAAATAGAAACAAGCAACAACATCAAGAGACAAAGAATGAGAGGAAGAAGAAAGTAGTTGCAAAAAGTTCAATTGTTCCTAAAGATCAATTGAACAAGTTCAGAAGATCTCAAAGGATATTCTTTCCTCCTATGAGAAATGTCACTTTTTTTCCTGTCACAAATTGGGACATATTGCTGCATACTGTCAGACGAAAATAATCGATTTCAACCAGCAAAGGATGCAGAAAATGAAAAGACTACCTCAAGCAACCAAATGGAGAAGACAACCCTTCACCAAATACACTAATCATTTCCATGGGTATTGTTTTTGTTGTAAGGGGTTCGTCCATAAAGCCATGGAGTGCAGAACGTATGGACAAAGACTGATGTTTAAAACCCCAAGGAGACTTATGAACAATGGAGAGTTCACTCGTACACATAATCCATTTAAAAACATAATCAAATGCTTTGTATGCCATCAAATCGGACACATGTCTTCCAAATGTCCTCTCAAAGAATGTGGTCCATCTTCTCAGAAAAGGTGCCAAACAAATAGTTTCTTGCAGTGTAAAAAGAAGTTGAATAAGTGTGACCTAGCTCTAATAGCTCAAGATTAGAAAAGTCAATGGTATATGGACATTAGATGCTCAAAGCATATGACTGGAGATCGAAGCAAGTTTGTAACCTTTGATGAAAAGAAATCTGGAAATGTAACGTTTGGAAATGATAAAGCAAGGAAAATCAAAGGAAAAGGAGAGGCTCAAGATGTACTATTTTTGGATGGGCTGAAAGCCAATCTGCTAAGCGTCAGTCAAATGTGTGATAAAGATTGTGAGGTCCTTTTCAGAGCCCAATATTGTGAAGTAAGATCGAGCACCACAGGAAAGACTTTGATCAAAGGTGTTAGAACAAAAAGTAATGTCTATATATTGGAAGAAGAGAATGAAGCTTACCACATAAGAAAACTTGATGAATCATGGTTATGGCATACAATATTGGGACACATCATCAGTCTAAGAAAGAAGAAAGCAGTCAGAAATATGCCTACAATAAAGAAGCCTCCAAATACTATATGTAAATCCTGCCAATTGGGCAAACAGACCCGCACATCTTTCAAGACCAAAGATGAAATATCTACAAGTAGGCCACTTCACCTTGTACACATGGACCTGTGTGGACCTTCAAGAACTAATGCACCAGGTGGAGAATATTATTTCATGCTAATAATAGATGATTTTACCATATTGACGTGGGTGGCATTTCTCAAATATAAATATGAAGCAATTGAGAAATTCAAGAAATTCAAGGCATTGGCAGAAAATCAAACAAGATGCAAGCTAAAATGCATCAGATTAGACAGAGGAGGTGAATTCATAGACTATGATTTTGTAGACCTATGCAATGAACATGGGATAAAACAACAGTTTACAATTGCAGGTACACTTCAATAGAATGGAGTGGCAGAAAGACAAAATAGGTCAGTACAACAGATTGCTAGAGCCATGATGCAAGAAAGTAACATTCCCCAAACCTATTGGGCAGAAGCAGTACACACATCTGTTCACATTCTCAACAAAGCTCATCTAAGACCAAAATGTGATAAGACTCCTTACGAATTATGGCATGGTAAACCAGCATCAATCAAGCACTTTAGAGTCTTTGGAAGCGAATGTTTCATAAAAAATAATGATGAAAAACTAGAGAAGTTTTATGCAAGAGCTGATGAAGGAATATTTTTAGGATATGGATCCAAGAGTAAGGGTTACAGGTGTTACAAAAAAAGACTGCACAAAATTGTGGAAAGCATTGATGTAAGAGTTGACGAAGATATACCAAACAAAACAAGAAACACAAGCTGTACCAATCCTCCAGATGATCATGAGGCTGAGAACCAAGATAATGATGAACATAGCAAGACAACAGAAAATACTAAATTAAACTCAAAAGTTCCCTCAAGATACACTCAAAAGAACCATCCAGAAGATCAAATCATTGGAGACAAGAGTGTGGGAGTCCAGACAAGAAGACAGCTTGCTGAACAAACAGAAGAAGTATACCTAGCCATGCTATCTCAAATAGAGCCAAAAAAGCTCGAAGAAGCTAGCAAAGACAAAAACTGGGTAAATGCTATGAATGAAGAACTAGACCAAATTGAGAAGAACAATACCTGGGAATTAATTCCAAGACCCACGGGGAAAAATGTCATTGGCACAAAATGGATATTCAAGAATAAGATGAATGAACAAGGGCAGGTAATCAGAAATAAAGCTAGACTTGTATGCAAGGGATATTCTCAAATTGAAGGACTTGATTATGATGAAACATTTGCCCTTGTAGCTAGAATGGAAGCAATTAGAATGTTTTTGGCCTTTGCATGCTATCATGACTTCAGGGTATATCAAATGGATGTTAAGGCTGCATTCCTGAATGGAGATCTAGAGGAAGAAGTCTACATGGAACAACCTGAAGGATTCTCATTAACAGATAAACATGACTATGTGTGCAGATCAAAGAAAGCCTTATATGGTCTGAAACAAGCTCCTCGTGCATGGTATTTAAGGCTAGACAAATACTTGCAAAAACAAGGGTTCAAGAAAGGAGGAGTAGACAGTAATTTGTGCATAGAGGCTAATGAAAATGAACTCTTAATTGTAGTAGTGTATGTAGATGACATCATGTTTGGTAGCAACAAAGATGAGTTAGCAAAAGGATTTGCTGTAGAAATGAAATCAGAGTTTGAGATGTCAATGATTGGAGAGCTCACCTTCTATTTAGGACTTCAAATTCCACAAACGAACACAGGAATATACATTTTGCAAGAAAAATACTTAAGATAAATGTTTAAAAGGTTTCAAATGGAAGACTGCAAACCTGTGTCAACTCCCATGATCACTGGATGCAAACTATGTGCTAATGATGGATCAACAAGTGTAGATCAAAAACTTTACAGATCTATGATAGGAAGTCTGCTATACCTAACTGCTTCTAGACCAGACATTATGTTGGCAGTAGGACTTGTGAAAATATATCAAGCAGCACCAAAACAAAATCATTTACTTGCAATCAAGAGAATATTTAGATATCTACAAGGAACTTCACATTATGGCCTATGGTATCCAAAAGGAAAAAGCTTCACATTGACAGCATACACAGATGCAGATTGGGCCAGCTATGTGGATGACAGGAAAAGCACAAGTGGAGGTGCATTTTATTTGGGAAAAAGTTTGGTGGCATGGCTAAGCAAGAAGCAAACTTCTATCTCTCTATCTATAGCATAAGCAGAATACATAGTAGCAGCTGCATGTTGCACACAAGTAATGTGGATGAAACAAACTCTCCAAGACATGAAGGTAAGCATTGATGAACCCATTTCTATCAAATGTGACAATACAAGTGCAATAAGTATATCAAAAAATCTTGTACTTCATTCAAAAACAAAGCATATCCCAATAAAGTACCACTTCCTCAGAGAACAAGTAGCACATAAATTAGTGAAGTTGGAATATGTACCAACTAAGGAAAAAATAGTAGACATGTTCACAAAACCTCTTGCTAAAGAACCATTCGAATATCTAAGAGACAAGCTACGGGTAGTGTCTGCAGATGTTACTCTCTAACGTGATCAGAAATTAAAAAAAAAGGGGGGTTGCATACAAGAAACAAGATCAGTGCAAAAGACAAGTGATAGTCAATATCAGACAAGAAAGCATCATTCCAGGGGAGAGCAGTCAATAAATTGTCACAAAAGAGCTAGAGAAATGGAGCAGTGCATGGAATGGGTCCTTAAGATCAGAGTATTATGAAAAGATAGAAACCACACTGGGAAAAGTGCAACCCTTTGCCATTGATGTCAAAGAGGGAGGAAAAGCAAGAAAAAGAAGAAAGGGTCTTCTGAAAAGCAAGCAGAGGAAGTCCTGGAGGCAGCATTGGAGTATTGCCATCAATACCAAAGGGGGAGACTATTGGAAATATTGTCATTGATGGAAAAGGAACACAAAGGAGTAGCACCAAGACAAGGGAGCAGATTAGAATCAGAGGATAAGACCAGACATTTGTGGGGACGAATGCTGGTGGAACAGATCGGAAGGTTCCTCTTGGGTTTACTGTAGTCAAGTTAACAAATGCAATGTAAAAGGAGAAGGGTGTACCTAGAATGAAGACCGGAACCATAATTGATGATGCGAAGGAACTACATTAAAAAATTGGATGTGGAACCATGAGCCAACAGTGAAAGTGGTTTCGAAAACCACCAGAGGGTTTTGACACCACTTTTGGAGGATAAGTGGTTTTAAGTGAGATGGACGTGATACAGGTAGGAGGGAAACACATGGCATACTGAAACCGCCTATTTTGTGTAGGTTAAAAAACATTATCCTTCGGGCTAGTTGGCACGCGATAACGCAATGACCATTGGATCATTCTAGGGTCAACGGCGGAGACTAAAAATTCTTTGGCATAATGAAATTCTGAGTTAAGAGGAGGAAAACAGTCTAATCCTTGATCAACAGTTATCGCCATCGAAGTTGCTCAGGGTTTAAACCTTAAACCAGACCTAATGATTTATGAATTTGATTTAATAATTCGAGCGCCTTTTGAGGTCTAGTGCTATGCATATTGTGGGGCCAATACATTTTGTTGACGTGTTTTGTTTTAAAGCAAAAAGTATATAAAGAGAAGAATGATAAAAGGTGTGGGACTGGTGCCACAGAGCGGGACAGTGTAAACAAACGGATGAGGATTAAAGGATATAGACGGTAGAGATTATATCGGAATCAAGTGGGACCCGATCACATATCGGACATCGCAAGTGAATGTGATAGCCGCCGAATGGATGTAAAGTTTCAATGCGAAGGGACACATGGCGGCACAGCGCTATATCACACATTGGCGATGCGAAGTCCATCGCATACCGTCAAGTGGCGATGCGATGCGATCAAAAATCGCATATCGCATATGATATGATTTTGCATGGTATGGTAAATTATATGCGATAGCCGATATTGCGATATTTCGATAGTCGATATTGCGATGCGATATTACCATCACATATCGCAATCGGGGCAAGAGAAAAATCGCACAAACACATGGGAACGCTGAAGTGCGAAGTGCGATAAAGAAGATCGGACACGATGCAGATCGAAGTTGAAGCCTAAAAGTTTTCAAGTCCGGACGTATGTGATTTTCCCTTTGTAAATCGCATTGGAGAGAAAAGGATCCATATAGCAAATAACGATGGAAATACCGAAATGCGATAAAAAGTGGACGAAATAGTAATGTATTTCATGTCCAGGCTTAATGTATTATGCGTTGTTTGTGAAGAAAATAGTGGAAGCAGAGGTCAACTCGGGTAACAAAAGAAAAGGTTGAACATGGCAAGGAAAGGCTCGCGTAGTTAAAAAGGACCCGTTCCCGTGCAGAACAGTGTGATGCAGTTTCGGCTATGAGTTAAGAGGGAAGGTCTAAACATTAAGGTAGTACTCAGGAGTATAAGTGACCCAACACAAAGAGAAGAGCATGGAAAT
Source organism: Pinus albicaulis (assembly GCA_034641835.2). NCBI lineage: Eukaryota > Viridiplantae > Streptophyta > Pinopsida > Pinales > Pinaceae > Pinus > Pinus albicaulis. The sequence goes on from CM076572.1 coordinate 1,062,577,756, forward strand.
ATGTAGGTAAGATATGCAAGAGATGGAGGTTGTGTAAATCGTAAAGGCATGGGTCAAGTCAGAAAAAGACGGGTGTGCAGAACAGTTAGAAATCTAACAGCAGGTAGAGAAGATAAAGGGACAGCAGACAGAGAAGACAAAATAAATGAAAAAGAAAGAGGCTGAAAGGGTTGAATTGAAATAGTGTTGTAACTGCAAATGTAAATTCATTAATTATTTTTATTGTATGTGATGTAAAGGCAAGTCTTCATAGGCAAAGAAAAACTCCAATTTAATTCTGAAATGAGTAGACAGTGTTGTAATCTCCTAAAATGATGTGCGAGACAATGAGATGGTGGAAGGCAAAGAGTCGTGCCTGTTCACTTCATATTCCCCGTAGAATGCAATCAGTCAGGATTTATCTGTATAAGAGATTTAATATCAGTGGAAAGAGAGAAGTTAGAGAACTACAGAATGGATGAGAGAGGAAGAAGAATGTAAGAGAGCTGCAAGAGGTTAGAGAGTGTACGAAGAAGAAGGAGCATATAGAAAAGCTGTGAAGATTCAAAGATGATATAAGGCAGATATGAAGGCTGGAAGATAGCAGTGAAGAAGGAACAGAACAGAGCTAATATCTAGGTAAATCAGCATGTGTTTTCATTGTAGTGTAAGGAAGTTGGTGCTTCCATATCAAGTTGTAGCTTGATCGATGTCCAGTTGTAGCTGGCTGAGGTAGGAGCCTCCTATAGGTTGCAGCCTGCAGAAAATAGATGGGAGTTGGAGCTTCCTTGAAAGTTGTAGCTTGCAGAATTGAGGTAGTAGCCTCCTGTAGGTTGGAGCCTACAAAAAATCAGTGGTGAGAGGGAGTTGGAGCTTTCCTTTGCATCACAACAATAATAAGATGTGGTTTTCTCCCTTATGGGTTTCCACTTATATATGTTGTCTATGTGCATGATGATTATGTGTTGATATTCTGTATTTAATCTGCTTAATACCTGCTGCTCACTTATTAAGATTTTTGTTCCATTTTACATTAAGTTGATCACAAAATGAAGATGTAAATAAGTGTAAAAGAAAGTTTTACAAGACCCTGAATGCACTAAATTGATTCACCGTCCCCTCTCAGTTTAAATAAGGGTTCATTCAACATTAATAATGCTCACATTTACATATACATACCCCTAAGAGTATCATACTATATGTTAGTGTCAACATTTTAAATAATTTTTTCTTTACATTATATAAAGAAATATTAGAATCCATAACTATTTCTCGTTTCTACATTATATATAAAGAAATATTATAACTCATAACTATTTCTGGTGGACAAACAAGATAAATATTTTTTTTACACACTCAAATAACAAATAACAATTAATGAATATGTGAAGACTATATAATATCCCACATTAATAGGCTACTCGTGATATTACATTACAAGAAATATCCTAGCTTGAATATAAAATAACTCTTTACTTCCCAACATATTTTATGGGACTAATATTTCCAACACTTAATCACAATCCTTAAGAGTACCATATCTCATGTTAGTATCAACATCATAAGTGACCATAACACTTATTTATAAAGAATTTCTCTACTTGTATTGGTAAAGGAAAATATTATAGACTTTAATAGGAAAATCACTGTGTGGAGTTTTCATACACCAATTTAGTGCCTAGCTTAGCAATGACCTTAAAAATAAATTATTATTATTGACACCTTTGGACTACTAAATATATCAACTCATATTTATTATTGTTTATCGTATGACTTTTATATATGGTATTTAATCCAATTTCATGATTATGATAATAATTAATTTGTAAACATTATGATTTAGAGAATATTCATTTGTTCTTTGCATTCATATAATGTTGAAAATTTAATTATAATTTAAAAAGGAATTATAATTTTTATATGGCTTCAACATGTGGACCTCAAACAAGCTATAACTATCATTATTTGAATGTTTAAATGCCACTTCCTTATCAAAAGGTCTTTCAAAATTCCTCTCTTATAACTTGTTAAAAGAAGGCGCCCAAGGGGCATATGCATAAGCAAAAAATCAAATGGAGAGGAATTCACAACCTCTATCCTACCTATGCATCTTCTACCTTAAGCCTTGTAATACCCTTGTTCATTTATGATGTAAATATAAATACTTTGATATTAGGTTTTTGGCCTGAATGTACATAACAATTATGTTGGTGAGTCGAAGTCATTTTTGCAGGCCTACATGCCTATGTTTATGTGTATATGGATTTTGGGATTAGCTTGCCCATGGATATACATGACGTTTTGGTAAAGTGGACAGAGGGCCAAGATTGTAAACATTGTACATATTTTTATATTAACAAAATAATGCATGGTTGTAGATCCCACTCCATGGAAAAGAGTATGGGGGTAGTGCAAATCCATGGAAAATGCAATGGGTGTTGCATTCAGTGTTGGGAAAAGGGCACCTAGGGGCCCATGTTGTCACGACCCTACGGTAGTGATGTCTTCCAACTACACATAGGCATGGTGCGACACCACCTAACTCGTTTGTTTCCCACTACTAGTGTTTATGAACTACACCTACTTCACACTTATCCAATTTTCTTCTAAGTGTTATCATGAAGTGGAAATTACTTCAATTATCTTATTTATGTAGTGGAATAAAACATAAATAAATAGTGTACACACATATCATAAATGGGAGGGGAAACTCCCAAATTAAGTATGCCCACTCAATAATAATTCTCCAAATATATTTTATAAAGTTCACAATATTACACAGTCATGCAACCTATGAATGACCTGCACATTTCTACCAAATTCGTGCACTTAATTGTGCATCGTTCAACCAAAAATGTCATGGTGTGACCCCTACACGTTCTGCCCAAACACTTCTTACGTGTAGCCTCTTCCCACGACCCACATTCATTCCAACACTGCCTGCGACCCATCATTAAACCCATAGTGGACTACAACCCTTATTTTGCCCGACATTTTACTTCAGCACTGTCATGTGACAACCCACCCAGTTATCCAACCTATGGCATCGTTGTATACTCTACCCGCAGCTCTATCATGTGACACTCCAACCTTGACACCCGACTGTAACTTGTGCAATGGTCTTCCCTCCTCATGAAACTCAAATGCCTATTGGGAAGTGGTCTACCCTACAAGACCCAACTCGGCCGTGGAACCTTGAATTTCTTGCCAGCAACCAACAGTCCTATGACTCACTTTTAGCAAGCCTCGCCTCTTCCCATGTGTTGCGGTTATCTCCCTTTTTTCTCCTTCTCATCTATGCTCTGAACTTGTGTGAAACTTGTATGGTCTCCTCAACAAAGGACACACCCTTGTACTTATATGGTTCCCATCCATTATGTTTTTCCACGAATGGTCATGTCGTTTGGCTTTTCCATGGGTTGGCACGCCCATGTGCTTCTCGACCGACCTGCACTCAAACAATACATGCGCCCATTCACAATTTTTTTAATTGATCCAACTCGTTCACTCTATGACTCGTCTAATCAACCCATCGCACTGACGGTGACTCACCCGCTCATCCACCCAGTCACCCAAATATTGTCACCTGCTACACTTGGTCACTCGTCATGTTGGGCGGGCGCTCGCCCACCATGGGGAGCCCTCTACAACCTTGTCGCCTTTAACTGAACACAACACGACTCCACATGTCACACGTACCTATGACCGATGATAGGTAGCTTTTAACCGAACGTCTCCACCCAAGTCGCCTTTAACCGAAAGCCTCCACTCAAGTCGCCTTTAACCGAAAACGGGCGCATGTCACACATCATGGGCATGCCCATACTATGAATTTGGTTTTTCAACTCCCTCAGGCACTCCCAACTTGAAGGATTTACATCCTCCACCACTCTAAAAATGGTTTCGTCCTTGACAACCACCATCCCAACAAAATCCATTACTAATATCAATATCTCCATATTGACACCCAGATAGCTCTGCCAAAGACCTGCTCCATGCCCTAATCCTGTCGTAACTTTGCAAGAACATCATGTGATGGATGCCCCTATGATGGTGATTATTTGGGTAGCTAATCCAACCGTAACATATCCTTCACAAGAATGCATGCATCTCACATCATCATGACCGTCATTGTATCCATCTTGCTCATACTCTAAGGGATCTCATTGTCCTAAGCAGATGATAATGAGCCCTATCGCATGCTTAGTCTAGAAAGAGGGAGGGGATGGGAAGGTTGAAGGCCTTCCTAATCCTTCTCCAGCATCTCAATCCATGTGTTAGGATCCTCTTCTTCCAACCTTTGCATGTATGCTTCCCGACTCTCCTCCTGATGCATCTCTAGTTTCACTTCCCAATTATCCTCCACCGCCTCTAGTCTACCTGTTAAATCCAAAACACTATCAAACAATTCTCGCATGATCTCTTCCTTCTCTATGAATTTTTCCTCCGCACGGTTCAAACTTTCATAGACCTCTTCATCTCGCTTAATGGCTTCCACACCCATCGATGTAAACTTACATCCACCTGTCATGGCAGCCACGATAGGAACACCCAATGGTTCATACTCTTGTCCATCATAAATATAAAACTTCTTCATATGTGGTACCATCATAGCTTCATATTGTTTCATAAATTCTATCCCAAGAACTGCTTCATAGTCATCCATCCTCACAACTATGAAGTCGACTTTCCCAAGCCACTCACCAATGCGCACCTCCACATTTTTTGTAATACCAATAACTTGGTCTGGTAGAGAGTTCATTGCTTTGAGATAAGCTTGAGTTGGTACACATTTCAAACCAACTTTCCTTGTTTCCTCCTCTCTAATGAAGTTATGGGTTACACCATTGTCTACCATGGTGAGTAATGTTCCCTGCCCAATCTTCATATCCACATATTCCAACTTATTCCTCTCAATATCAGGTCTTGGGACAACCTATATTGCTACTGCAACACCCAATATCTACATCATCCCAGCCATTGGTGAATCTTTTTCTTCTTTCCATCAAATTGTGACAAATTTTTCACCATTGGTCTTGAAGGACACTTATTCATCGTGTCATCCTCCCCGCACAACCAACATTTCTAATATTTCTTTGCCTTCGGTTTACCGCGTACTTTTTCATTATCCTCCTTTGTAGACTTCTCTTTCAGTTTTTCGGACTTATCTTTCTTTTCTCCAGTCCCTTCATCATAATGGTCCACCAGTCTATCAATTACATCAAATGCCTCCTCAAGTGTTTTAATATTTTTTCTCTTCACCTCATTCCGTGCCCAAGGCTTCAATCCAATGATGAAGTTGAAGACCTTGTCTTTCTCTGCCATATCAGGTAGCTCCAAGATCACACTCACAAATTCTCATTGATGTTCCTACAAATTCCCTATTTTCTTAATATACTTTATCTCCATTCTCGCATCCCAAGTCTCATCTTGTGGGCTAAAGTGAGTTTGAAACACTTCTTTCATTTCTTCGCAAGTAGATATGTTCTTAGTATCACCATGAGAAATATGGTCCGCTTTCTTCTCCACCACATTTTGGCATCGTTTGTAAGGAATTGAGAAACTACCTTCACCTTGGCCTCTTCATTAGGAAGCCCAAAGTGTTACAAGTATTGCACCATATCCCATAAAAATTTCCCAAGTCTCTTCGCGCTCCTCGCCCCATCATAAGAATTAGGTTCCTTTACTTTAATATGGGTAGATCCTCCAATCGGTCCATTCCCAACTACCTTATTCAAGATTGAAATTTCATTGAGAACTTCATCAAGATTCTTCCTGATCAAGAGATCATGTCTAAGTAAAAAAATGCTCAAAAATGGAAATTCCTAGAAACGGTTGTAATCTGAACGATTGGAAAGGCCTCATCGCTGTGATTTTGGTGCCACAAACGGGACTTAAATCTGATGTTGTATGTGAAAGTTACTAAGGTTTTAAATGGTTGAGTGACCTCCAAAACAAGACTTTTTGACTATGATTTTTTCAATTTGTAAGCCACGTGGCCCCAGGCCATTGGTTAAAAGGTCTTGTGAAAATTTTGAGGGCATGAGGGTTGAACCCTCGACCCGACTCCTTGAGCAGGGTCAACCTGACCAACACGACACGGGCATGATGTTGTTTTGTGGGCAAGTCGGGCAACATTATATCTGGTAGTCGGGTCATGTTGAACTGCAGTCGGGCAGAGGTAAACGAACAGTCAGCTTGTGCATAGTTGAATGGGCAGAGGTTTAGCTTAATCCCTCAGGGCTTAACTTTCATCTTCATATGCCCTTACACAGTGACCCAGGGCCTAAACATTTCCAACCAGTGGAACAACAGGGTTAAGCACCTTGGTGCTAGTCCCTCTTCCGATGTGACCTTGACTCGTGACCATGGGCGCGGAGTTAACCTTATTCACTAGCGTATAAACTATCTGGAGTTAACCTTATTCTAGAGCACGGTTCTGCCAAGTTCGCCCATCCAAAAATTTAGGTGGAATTAACTGGAGTTCCTCCAGTTTTGGAGGAGGTTTTTTTGTGCTATTGGGCAAAAACTTGTTAGGGTCATAACTCTCTCAATTTTTGACCAAACAAGATGAAATTTTAGTCAATTTTGGGTCTCTTCGACCTTATGGAGAGTTTGGAATAGGTTTTAGAGTGAACAGAGGTGTTTATAGCCCTTTTTTCTTCAGGGAAGAGGAAAGAGCCATCAAGGCCATCAGGGAGATGGCGCTGTATTGGGTTGTACTTCACTGTTTAAGGTGAAACAAAAGCCATTTTTAGCTTATTTCTATCTTTTGAAGTCAAATTCACAGCTTTTTTTTTGCCTATTTAGGCATATTTTTCACTATGTAACCATTTTGAGCAAATTAATAAAGCAAGGACATGCCATTGGGGAGCCTTGAACCTGCAGATGTAGCCCAGGAGGGGTGAATTGCCTCATCAGTTTGTTGTGTTATGCTATGGTGATTTTTTCTTGTTGTGTATTTCTGTTGTGATATATTAAACATTAAATTTAAATAACAAATCCTCACACATGAAACTCATAAGCATTACCAAAACTACTTTGTTTTAACTTACAAGACATGGAGAACACTTTTCACACTAAATTAAATGGAAATGGATACTTTTCATAGCATTTACAATTAGTTCTATTTTCATATCAGATGGTATCGAAGCTAGAGTTTTACTCTGCATTTGTTCTTATGCAAATATATAGTTGACTGTTTGCAAGTTTTGATTCTTACTAGGCTTAAACTCAAGAGAGGGGAAGGACACTTGGTTAGAGCAAAAAGTAATCCTCAACCAAGAAGGGCCAGAGAGCCACCTCCAAGAGCCTTAGAAGAAGCCTCAAGCATGTCTTCAAGAGAAGGAGAAGTTCCTAAAGACATTGATCCCAAAGAAGAAGAATGGGTGTTCCAAAAGGATTTCTTGGACATGACGGAGATGGTGAGGATACTCTACCAAGAAAGGAATGACAGGCTTGTAGGAGAAGGGTATAGACACCAAAAAGAAGGAGAGGGTTATTTAGGAGGAAATAAAAGTGATGACAAGTCAAAGAAAGGACATGGAGGTAATGGTGATCCACCATCCCCATCTTCATCCTCTTCCTCTACATCGTCATCCTCTACTTCGGTGAATCAATCTCACAAGTCTAAAACCACTAGTAAAAGTCCATTTTTAAAGCTTGATGTTAAATTTGAGTTGCCTATGTTTAATGGTGAGGTAAATGCAGAGAAACTTGACAATTTGATAAGATATTTGGAAGTTTACTTGAGGATACAGAACCTTCATGATGACGACACCAAGATACAGTTAGCCTCTTTGAGAATGGATGGAGCAACATTGGTATGGTGGGAAGCCAAGACCAAGGATGAAATTAAAAAACATGGTAAGATCACTTTATCATGGGCTGAATTTATTACTGCAATTAAAAATAAATTTTATCCATTAGCTCATTTACAAAAGGCTACCATGAACTGAAAAACTTTAGACAACTTAAGGGACAAAATGTACAAGACTACACCCAAGAGTTTAGGAGAAGAGCACTCTTATTAGGGGTAGACTTACAAAGTCAAGATACTTTGCTAAAATATATAGGTGGTTTGCATAGCTGCCTTAGACATACTATCCTTATGTTCTATCCTACTAATCTAGACGAAGTTTGTGTACAAGCTACGCATTTAGAGGCTAGAGGGAAAAACACTTTTGATGAGGGTAGAAACAAGCCTTTTAAGGGGGAAAACAAAGATAAAACCTTTAAGGGAAAAGGAAAAAATAATGCATTTTTCAAAGAGGAGGGTGATAAAGTGATATGTAAACATTGTTCAAGAGAAGGCCATGAAGAGAAAAATTGTTGGAAACTTCATCCTGAAAAAAGAACTTGGTTTAACAAAAACAAAGGAAAGAAGAAAATTGTAGCTACTACAACTACACCACAAGACTTAGGTGATGATTCAAGTGACGAAACCAAAATTGCAGCCATGGGTTTGAAGAGTATGAAGGGAAAGGAAACTGAAACTAAGCCAAGCACTAGTACTTAAAACTGTCATGTACAAGCTCCAAATGAGGAAGAAAGAATTGAATTGTTCCATGTGAGGGTAGTCTCAAAACATACAAAAATTGATACACTGTTTGACAGTGGGTCACAAGCAAATATCATGTCAGAAGACTTGGTCAAACAGCTTAAACTTGAGACCATTCCACATCCAAAGCCATATCCACTTGGGTGGATATGCAAGCAAGTCTCAAGAAAGTGCATGTTGCATTTTGCAATTACTACACACTTTATTGACACAGTTTAACTTGATGTAGTGTCGCTTGATATATCAGGAATTGTTTTGGGAATTCCTTACTTATTTAACAGGAAAGCGATATTCCATCGCCATGAAAATAAGTATCATCTCTTTAAATATGGCAAGGCATTTATTGTCAGAGCACATCGCAAGAAGACAAATATAGCGATAGTAAATGCAGGACAGGTAAAAAGGCTAGTGAATTCTAGTAAAAAAAATTTACTTCTTATGGTTAAGCCTAAGGTTGATATGAATCATGAGTCATTTGAAAATTGTGATTCCAAGTTAAAATCAGATTTATATGATTTAGTTGATGCACATCATGAGATGTTCTAGGAACCAACAGGTTTTCCTCCTAAAAGGGAGATTCAACATGAAATCCAGTTACAACAAGATTGTCATCTTCCTAACATAGGCATGTACCGCATGTCTATCATGGAGAATACTGAAATAAAGAGGCAAATTAAGGACTTGTTGGACAAAGGTCTCATAAGAGCAAGCACTTCGCCATGTGGGTCATCGATAGTGTTGATTCAAAAAAAAGATGGAACTTGGCATATTTGTGTGGACTTCAGGGCATTGAACAAGATAACGGTAAAGAATCGTTACCCGCTCCCAAGGATAGATGATTTTTTAGATCAGCTGAAAGATGCTAAATATTTCACTAATTTATACTTATGTAGTGGTTATCATCAAGTTAGAATTGCAAAAAGTGACATTTGGAAGACAGCATTTAAAACCAAACAGGGACTCTTTGAGTGGCTTGTTATGCCATTTGGTTTATGCAATGCACCTGCAACTTTCATGCAGGTAATTAATGATGTCTTACGTCCTTTTCTTGATGATTTGGTTATTGTCTACTTAGATAACATCTTAATTTTCATCAAGACTAGAGAAGAGCATGTCATGCATGTTAAGAAAGTACTTGATATTTTGAAGAAGGATTACTTGTTTCTTAAAATGTCAAAGTGTGAATTTGGAAAGACTTCTTTGGTTTATTTGGAACACATTGTAGGAGGAGGCACTTTGAGAATTGATCCTTCTAAAGTAGAAGCCATTGTGAATTGTCCTACTCCCAAATCCATTACAGAGGTAAGAAGTTTTTTGGGTGCAGCCTAGTATTGGAGGAAGTTTATTTCTAACTTATCTGCCATAGCAGCTCCTATGCATGCAGTGACAAGTGTGAAGCGTGTTTTCCAATGGGAAGGCATGTTGAGAATGCAACAAGATGATGAGCTTAGTGAAAAGAAGTAGCCTTCACTAAGTGGGCCCACAGGCTATTTTTGGCGCAAAGTCTATTTTTAGACTATGTATATTTTTAGACATATGGATCATGTTCTATGAGTTGCAGGAGGCTATTTGTGGATGGTTGGTCAAGTCGGGAAAAATAGATGGACTTCTAATTTTAGACATACTGGGCGGAATCTATTTTTAGATTTCTAGTCTAAAAATAGATATGTCGAATATTATTAACTCTTAATAATATTTGGACTATAAACATTATCTTATCCTCTTGCAGCACTTCAGCTAAGTGCACGGATGTGGCACATGCAGCTGACAGAAGGAATTACGCTATTCCTAGGGATTAGTGGAGCTATTGCATGGAAGACTTCAGTTAGAACTCAGGTGACAGAGTTTGGTGGAGTTGATTGAGGAGTTGATGGAGTTGTGTTCAGTTTAACTCAGTTAAACATAGTTGAGCTAGTTGTATCTAGTCTAACTGATTGATACACTAGTGAGAGTGGTGTGAATTAATTATTAATTAATTCACTAATTATTAACTCGTAAATCAGCTAAAGAATACATCAGTTAACTTCAGTGCATCGGCAGTTTCAGTGGAGACCAGTGCAGAGGTAGGTGAAAGAGCAAGTCTACTATCAATTGTGACTATACTGGTGCATGAGTTTGCACCACACATTGATGGAGATGCCAATGAGGATTGCGCAGTGCATACCAGGTGGGTTTGAACTTGGATCTAGCCATTATTCATCTTGGATTGCGCAGTAGAGGTAGGCTAACAGGTGGAGAAGATTGGAGCATGTGTTTTTCTAGATCTGAGCTTGTGTAGTGTGTAATAATTGGAGATTGTACTGAGAGCTTGTGAGGAGTTTGTACAATGATTGTTACATGAACTCTGTCATTATAATATATAGATAGTTGGGGGTTTTCAGCTTTAAGCTTTCCCATAAATACTGTGTTTATATGTGTGATTTTTTGATGTTTTAATGTGCACATGCGATTATTTATAATTCCGCAAATTGATGATCAATGGTAGAAGAGGTTATGTATTATGCATGAAGCTTAAATAGTGTGTGATCAGGATAATCTCGATGAATAATTTAACAGTAATTCAAATTTCTACAAGGCAAGCAACAGAAATCTTTCGAGTCTTTGAAAGAGGCTATAAGTTCAACTCCAGTCCTTGCATTACTGGACTTGAGATAGCCATTTGAGATTCAGATAGATGCTAGTGATTACGCCATGGGTGCAATTCTCTTACAGCATGGTAAGCCTATCGCATTTCATTCTGAGACATTTAATGGTGCTGTTGTGAATTATCCTACATATGATAAGGAGTTCTATGCATTGGTACAAAGTGTCAAAAAGTGGAAACACTATTTGATGGGCAAAGAGACAGTTGTTCATATTGACCATCAGCGTTTATAGTACTTGCAGTCGCAAAGTAAATTACAGCAGTCACGACATTTAAGATGGATGAGTTTCCTACAAAAATTTCACTTGGTAATAAGGTACAAGAAAGGTATTTTCAATAAAGTTGCTGATATGCTTTCAAGGCCTATTATTAGTGCTACTACTTTACTTAAGAATGATTCTATTGTACATGAGAGCTACATAGAACAGTATGCATCAGATTTTGATTTTAAGGATGTGTATGCTAACTTGAGTGAAGGGAATCATGTTGAGGAGAATGATTATCACTTGCATAATAATTTGTTGTTTCATATGGGCAAGTTATGTGTACCACTGGGGGAGAAATTAAGTGTCATGAGAGAATCTCATTCTTCTCTTATTGCTGGAAATTTCGGGGTAAGAAAAAATGGTGGCCCATTTACAGAGGTATTGTTATTGGCCTCGCATGGTAGATAGTGTTTCACGTTTCATTAGAGGTTGTTCATTATGTGCTACGAGCAAGCCTAGCAATAGGAAGCTTGGTTTATATACGCCATTTCCGATACCTTCAATACCATGGGAAAGTGTTTCTATGGATTTTGTTGGAGGTCTACCATTGTTTAGAAAGCAGCATGACTATCTTTATGTAGTAGTTGATAGATTCAGCAAGATGTGTATTCTTATGCCATGTAATAAATCTATAACTACTGAAAATACTGCTGATTTATATTTTCAACATGTATGGGTTCATTATGGCTTGCCTACTTCTATTTTTAGTGACAGGGATTCCATATTTTTTGGGAATTTTTGGTCCAATTTATGGAAGATGATGGACACCAAGTTGAAGAAGAGTACTGTTTTCCATCCGCAAATAGATGGCCAAACAAAGGTAGTGAACAGAACCATTGTACATCTTTTGAGAGGTTATTGTAGCAAGCATCCCAAGCTTTGGGATGAGCATTTTCATTACATTCATCATGCTTACAACCGGGCCAAGCACTCTTCTACAAATAATTCACCTTTTGAAGCTTGTTTTGGGTATTTTCCTAAGTCACCTTTAGATTTCATTCTTGAGAAGGATGTTGCCATTGATGGGCATAGTGACATTGACGAAGCTCACATGTTCATTGAAATAAATCAATAACGGCTTGAAAAAAGTCAAGGAAAGTACAAGGAGAGGCATGACAAACACAAAATTGATCATAAGTTTCAGAAGGAGATGAGGTATGGCTGCATATTAGTAAGGAAAGAATGCAAGGAGAAGGTAAAAAGCTAAAGCCTATTCGTTATGGTCCATTCAAGATTCTTAAACAAGTTGGAAATAATGCTTTTCAATTATATTTGCCTTCATATATGAAAATGTATTCTGTTGTGAATGTGGAAAATTTACGTTTGTATGAACCTCCTTTAATTTTTTATCATGAAAGTGACATTTAGCTACCATCTATAGAGGATTTCTCACCAGAATTTTTGGATGAGCTAAAAGGGGATGCTATCCTTGATAGAAGGACTTGCACTTCGAGGAGGGGAAGTGTTGATTATCTTCAGATTGGTCTTAAAGGCATCAAACTGAGTAAGGAAAAATGGATGGAGATGGAAAAGTTGATGGATCGGTACCCTCATCTTCTCAACAGGTAATTGAAGGCTTTTAGGGTTCAAAAGCTTCCCAATGGGGAGGTGTGATCAGGAGATCATGTCCAAGTAAAAAAATGCTCAAAAAAGGAAATGCTCAGAAATGGTTGCAAACTGAACAACCAAAAAGGCCTCATCGCTAAGATTCTAGTGCCATAAACGGGACTCAAATCCGATGTCGTATGTGAAAGTTACTGAGGTTTGAAATCATCCAATGACCTCCAAAACAAGACTTTTTTACTATGATTTTGTGAATTTGTAAGAAAAAAATTATTATGGAAAAATTTCATATTTTATTAAATTTTATATGGGCCTATTAGAGGGTGCCATGTGTCCTTCCCGGAGGCTACCACGTGGCCCCAGGCCATTGGTTAAAAGGTGTTGTGAAAAGCTGGAGGGCATGAGGGTCGAACCTTCAACCCGACTCCTTAGGCAGAGTCAACCTGACCAACACAACACGGGCACGATGTTGTTTTGTGGGCGATTCGAGCGGCATTAGATCTGGTAGTCGGGTCATGTTGAACTGCAGTCGAGTAGAGGTAATTAAACAGTCAGCTCGTGCATATTTGAATGGGCGGAGGTTTAGCTTAAGCCCTCAGGGCCTAAATTTCATCTTCATATGCCCTTACACGATGACCCAGGGCCTAAACATTTCCAACCGATGGAACAAAAGGGTTAAGCACCTTGGTGCTAGTCCCTCTTCCGATGTGGATGGTTGGTCAAGTCAGGAAAAATAGATGGACTTCTATTTTTAGACATACTGGGCGGAATCTATTTTTAGATTGCTAGTCTAAAAATAGATATGTCGAATATTATTAGCTCTTAATAATATTTGGACTATAAACATTATCTTATCCTCTTGCAGCACTTTAGTTAAGTGCACAGATGTGGCACATGCAGCTGACAGAAGGAATTATGCTATTCCTAGGGTTTAGTGGAGCTATTGCATGGAATAATTTAGTTAGAACTTAGGTGACAGAGTTTGGTGGAGTTGATTGAGGAGTTGATGGAGTTGTGTTCAGTTTAACTCAATTAAACATAGTTGAGCTAGTTGTATATAGTCTAACTGATTGATACACTAGTGAGAGTGGTGTGAATTAATTATTAATTAATTCATTAATTATTAACTCATAAATCAACTAAAGAATACATCAGTTAACTTCAGTGCATGGACAGTTTCAGTGGAGACCAGTGCAGAGGTAGGTGAAATAGCAAGTCTACTATCAGTTGCGACTATACTGGTGCATGAGTTTGCACCACACATTGATGGAGATGCCAATGAGGATTTTGCAGTGCATACCAGGTGGATTCAAACTTGGATCTAGCCATTATTCATCTTGGATTGCGCAGTAGAGGCAAGCTAACAGGTGGAGAAGATTGGAGCATGTGTTTTGCTAGATCTGAGCTTGTGTAGTGTGTAAAAATTGGAGATTGTACTAAGAGCTTGTGAGGAGTTTGTACAATGATTGTTACATGAACTCTATCATTATAATATATAGATAGTTGGGGATTTTCAGCTTTAATCTTTCCCATAAATACTGTGTTTATATGTGTGATTGTTTGATGTTTTAATGTGCTCATGCGATTGTTTATAATTCCGAAAATTGATGATCAATGGTAGAAGAGGTTATGTATTATGCATGAAGCTTAAATAGTGTGTGATCAGGATAATCTCAGTAAATAATTTAACAGTAATTCAAATTTCTACAAGGCAAGCAAGAGAAATATTTCGAGTCTTTGAAAGAGACTACAGGTTCAACTCCAGTCCTTGCATTACTGGACTTGAGATAGCCATTTGAGATTCAGATAGATTCTAGTGATTACATCATGGGTTCAATTCTCTTACGGCATGGTAAGCCTATCGCATTTCATTCTGAGACATTTAATGGTGCTGTTGTGAATTATCCTACATATGATAAGGAGTTCTATGCGTTGGTACAAAGTGTCAAAAACTGGAAACACTATTTGATGGGCAAAGAGACAGTTGTTCATACTGACCATCAGCCTTTATAGTACTTACAGTCGCAAAGTAAATTACAGCAGTCACGACATTTAAGATGGATGAGTTTCCTACAACAATTTCACTTGGTAATAAGGTACAAGAAAGGTATTTTCAATAAAGTTGTTGATATGCTTTCAAGGCCTATTATTAGTGCTACTACTTTACTTAAGAATGATTCTATTGTACATGAGAGCTACATAGAATAGTATGCATCAGATTTTGATTTTAAGGATGTGTATGCTAACTTGAGTGAAGGGAATCATGTTGAGGAGAATGATTATCACTTGCATAATAATTTGTTGTTTCATATGGGCAAGTTATGTGTACCACTGGGGGAGAAACTAAGTGTCATGAGAGAATCTCATTCTTCTCTTATTGCTGGAAATTTCGGGGTAAGAAAAATGGTGGCACATTTACAGAGGTATTTTTATTGGCCTCGCATGGTAGATAGTGTTTCACGTTTCATTAGAGCTGTTGATTATGTGCTATGAGCAAGCCTAGCAATAGGAAGATTGGTTTATATACGCCATTTCCGATACCTTCAAGACCATGGGAAAGTGTTTCTATGGATTTTGTTGGAGGTCTACCATTGTTTGGAAAGCAGCATGACTATCTTTATGTAGTAGTTGATAGATTCAGCAAGATGTGTATTCTTATGCCATGTAAGAAATCTATAACTACTGAAAATATTGCTGATTTATATTTTCAACATGTATGGGTTCATTATGGCTTGCCTACTTCTATTGTTAGTGACAGGGATTCCATATTTTTTGGGAATTTTTGGTCCAATTTATGGAAGATGATGGACACCAAGTTGAAGAATAGTATTGCTTTCCATCCGCAAATAGATGGCCAAACAGAGGTAGTGAATAGAACCATTGTACATCTTTTGAGAGGTTATTGAAAAAAGCATCCCAAGCTTTGGGATGAGCATTTGCATTACATTCATCATGCTTACAACCGGGCCACACACTCTTCTACAAATATTTCACCTTTTGAAGCTTATTTTGGGTATTTTCCTAAGTCGCCTTTAGATTTCATTCTTGAGAAGGATGTTGCCATTGATGGGCATAGTGACATTGACGAAGCTCGCATGTTCATTGAAATAAATCAATAACGGCTTGAAAAAAGTCAAGGCAAGTACAAGGAGAGGCATGACAAACACAGAGTTGATCATAAGTTTCAGAAGGAGATGAGGTATGGCTGCATATTAGTAAGGAAAGAATGCAAGGAGAAGGTAAAAAGCTAAAGCATATTCGTTATGGTCCATTCAATATTCTTAAACAAGTTGGAAATAATGCTTTTCAACTATATTTGCCTTCATATATGAAAATATATTCTGTTGTGAATGTGGAAAATTTACATTTGTATGAACCTCCTTTAATTATTTATCATGAAAGTGACATTTAGCTACCATCTATAGAGGATTTCTCACCAGAATTTTTGGATGAGCTAAAAGGGGATGCTATCCTTGACAGAAGGACTTGCACTTCGAGGAGGGGAAGTGTTGATTATCTTCGAATTGGTCTTAAAGGCATCAAACCAAGTAAGGAAAAATGGATGGACGTGGAAAATTTGAGGGATATGTACCCTCATCTTCTGAACATGTAATTGAATGCTTTTAGGGTTCAAAAGCTTCGCAATGGGGAGGTGTGATCAGGAGATCATGTCCAAGTAAAAAAATGCTCAAAAATGGAAATGCTCAGAAATGGTTGCAATCTGAACAACCAAAAATGCCTTGTCGGTGGGATTCTAGAGCCATAAACGGGACTCAAATCCGATGTCGTATGTGAAAGTTACTGAGGTTTGAAATCGTCCAGTGACCACCAAAACAAGACTTTTTTACTATGATTTTATCAATTTGTAAAAAAAGAAATTATTATGGAAAATTTTCATATTTTATTAAATTTTATATGGGCCTATTAGAGGGTGCCATGTGGCCTGCCCAGAGGATACCACGTGGCCCCAGGCCATTGGTTAAAACGTGTTGTGAAAAGTTTGAGGGCATGAGGGTCGAACCCTCGACTCAACTCCTTAGGCAGAGTCGACCTGACCAACACAACACGAGCACGATGTTGTTTTGTGGGCGATTCGGGCGGCATTAGATCTGCTAGTCGGGTCATGTTGAACTGCAATCGGGTAGAGGTAATTGAACAGTCAGCTCGTGCATATTTGAATGGGCGGAGGTTTAGCTTAAGCCCTCAGGGCTTAAATTTCATCTTCATATGCCCTTACACGGTGACCCAGGGCCTAAAAATTTCGAATCGGT
Source organism: Pinus albicaulis (assembly GCA_034641835.2). Classification (NCBI taxonomy): domain Eukaryota; kingdom Viridiplantae; phylum Streptophyta; class Pinopsida; order Pinales; family Pinaceae; genus Pinus; species Pinus albicaulis. The sequence goes on from CM076572.1 coordinate 1,062,595,039, forward strand.
GGAACAAAAGGGATAATAACCTTGGTGCTAGTCCCTCTTCCGATGTGGATGGTTGGTCAAGTCGGGAAAAATAAATGGACTTCTATTTTTAGACATACTGGGCGGAATCTATTTTTAGATTGCTAGTCTAAAAATAGATATGTCGAATATTATTAGCTCTTAATAATATTTGGACTATAAACATTATCTTATCCTCTTGCAGCACTTCAGTTAAGTGCATGGATGTGGCACATGCAGCTGACAGAAGGAATTACGCTATTCCTAGGGTTTAGTGGAGCTATTGCATGGAAGACTTCAGTTAGAACTCGGGTGACAGAGTTTGGTGGAGTTTATTGAGGAGTTGATGGAGTTGTGTTCAGTTTAACTCAGTTAAACATAGTTGAGCTAGTTGTATCTAGTCTAACTTATTGATACACTAGTGAGAGTTGTGTGAATTAATTATTAATTAATTCACTAATTATTAACTCATAAATCAACTAAAGAATACAACAGTTAACTTCAGTGCATGGACAGTTTCAGTGGAGACCAGTGCAGAGGTAGGTGAAAGAGCAAGTCTACTATCAGTTGCGACTATACTGGTGCATGAGTTTGCACCACACATTGATGTAGATACCAATGAGGATCGTGCAGTGCATACCAGGTAGATTCGAACTTGGATCTAGCCATTATTCATCTTGGATTGCGCAGTAGAGGCAAGATCATAGGTGGAGAAGATTGGAGCATGTGTTTTGCTAGATCTGAGCTTGTGTAGTGTGTAACAATTGGAGATTGTACTGAGAGCTTGTGAGGAGTTTGTACAATGATTGTTACATGAACTCTATCATTATAATATATAGATAGTTGGGGGTTTTCATCTTTAAGCTTTCCCATAAATACTGTGTTTATATGTGTGATTGTTTGATGTTTTAATGTGCGCATGCGATTATTAATAATTCCGCAAATTGATGATCAATGGTAGAAGAGGTTATGTATTATGCATGAAGCTTAAATAGTGTGTGATCAGGATAATCTCAGTGAATAATTTAACAGTAATTCAAATTTCTAAAAGGAAAGCAACAGAAATCTTTCGAGTCTTTGAAAGAGACTATAAGTTCAACTCCAGTCCTTGCATTACTGCACTTGAGACAACCATTTAAGATTCAGATAGATGCTAGTGATTACGCCATGGGTGAAATTCTCTTACAGCATGGTAAGCCTATCACATTTCATTCTGAGACATTTAATGGTGCTGTTGTGAATTATCCTACATATGATAAGAAGTTCTATGCGTTGGTACAAATTGTCAAAAAGTGGAAACACTATTTGATGGGCAAAGAGACAGTTGTTCATACTGACCATCAGCATTTATAGTACTTGCAGTCGCAAAGTAAATTACAGCAATCATGACATTTAATATGGATGAGTTTCCTACAACAATTTCACTTGGTAATAAGGTACAAGAAAGGTATTTTCAATAAATTTGATGATATGATTTCAAGGCCTATTATTAGTGCTACTACTTTACTTAAGAATGATTCTATTGTACATGAGAGCTACATAGAACAGTATGCTTCAGATTTTGATTTTAAGGATGTGTATGCTAACTTGAGTGAAGGGATTCATGTTGAGGAGATGATTATCACTTGCATAATAATTTGTTGTTTCATATGTGCAACTTATGTGTACCACTGGGGGAGAAACTAAGTGTCATGAGAGAATCTCATTCTTCTCTTATTTCTGGAAATTTCGGGGTAAGAAAAAATGGTGGCACATTTACAGAGGTATTGTTATTGGCCTCGCATGGTAGATAGTGTTTCACGTTTCATTAGAGGTTGTTCATTATGTGCTACGAGCAAGCCTAGAAATAGGAAGCTTGGTTTATATACGCCATTTCCAATACCTTCAAGACCATGGGAAAGTGTTTCTATGGATTTTGTTCGAGGTCTACCGTTGTTTGGAAAGCAGCATGACTATCTTTATGTAGTAGTTGATAGATTCAGCAAGATGTGTATTCTTATGCCATGTAAGAAATCTATAACTACTGAAAATACTGCTGATTTATATTTTCAACATGTATGGGTTCATTATGGCTTGCCTACTTCTATTGTTAGTGACAAGGATTCCATATTTTTTGGGAATTTTGGGTCCAATTTATGGAAGATGATGGACACCAAGTTGAAGAAGAGTACCGCTTTCCATCCGCAAATAGATGGCCAAACAGAGGTAGTGAACAGAACCATTGTACATATTTTGAGAGGTTATTGCAACAAGCATCCCAAGCTTTGGGATGAGCATTTGCATTACATTCATCATGCTTACAACCGGGCCAAACACTCTTCTACAAATACTTCACCTTTTGAAGCTTGTTTTGGGTATTTTCCTAAGTCACCTTTAGATTTCATTCTTGAGAAGGATGTTGCCATTGATGGGCATAGTGACATTGACGAAGCTCGCATGTTCATTGAAATAAATCAATAACGGCTTGAAAAAAGTCAAGGAAAGTACAAGGAGAGGCATGACAAACATAGAGTTGATCATAAGTTTCAGAAGGAGATGAGGTATGGCTGCATATTAGTAAGGAAAGAATGCAAGGAGAAGGTAAAAAGCTAAAGCCTATTCATTATGGTCCATTCAAGATTCTTAAACAAGTTGGAAATAATGCTTTTCAACTATATTTTCCTTCATATATGAAAATGTATTATGTTGTGAATGTGGAAAATTTACGTTTGTATGAACCTCCTTTAATTGTTTATCATGAAAGTGACATTTAGCTACCATCTATAGAGGATTTCTCACCAGAATTTTTGGATGAGCTAAAAGGGGATGCTATCCTTGACAGAAGGACTTGCACTTCGAGGAGGGGAAGTGTTGATTATCTTCGGATTTGTCTTAAAGGCATCAAACCGAGTAAGGAAAAATGGATGGAGATGGAAAAGTTGAGGGATATGTACCCTCATCTTATGAACAGGTAATTGAAGGCTTTTAGGGTTCAAAAGCTTCGCAATGGGGAGGTGTGATCAGGAGATCATGTCCAAGTAAAAAAATGCTCAAAAATGGAAATGCTCAGAAATGGTTGCAATCTGAACAACCACAAAGGCCTCGTCACTGGGATTCTAGTGCCATAAATGGGACTCAAATCCGATGTCGTATGTGAAAGTTACTAAGGTTTGAAATCGTCCAGTGACCTCCAAAACAAGACTTTTTTACTATGATTTTGTCAATTTGTAAAAAAAAAAATTATTATGGAAAAATTTCATATTTTATTAAATTTTATATGGGCCTATTAGAGGGTGCCATGTGGCCTGCCCGAAGGATACCACGTGGCTCCAGGCCATTAGTTAAAAGGTGTTGTGAAACGTTGGAGGGCATGAGGGTCGAACCCTTGAACCCAACTCCTTAGGCAGAGTCGACCTGACCAACACAACACGGGCACGATGTTGTTTTGTGGGCGATTCGGGCGGCATTAAAACTGGTAGTCGTGTCATGTTGAACTGCAGTCGGGTAGAGGTAATTGAACAGTCAGCTCGTGCATATTTGAATGGGCAGAGGTTTAGCTTAAGCCCTCAGGGCTTAAATTTCATCTTCATATGCCCTTACACAGTGACCCAGGGCCTAAACATTTCCAACCGGTGGAACAAAAGGGTTAAGCACCTTGGTGCTAGTCCCTCTTCCGATGTGGATGGTTGGTCAAGTCGGGAAAAATATATGGACTTCTATTTTTAGACATACTAGGTGGAATCTATTTTTAGATTGCTAGTCTAAAAATAGATATGTCGAATATTATTAGCTGTTAATAATATTTGGACTATAAACATTATCTTATCCTCTAGCAGCACTTCAGTTAAGTGCACGGATGTGGCACATGCAGCTGACAAAAGGAATTACGCTATTCCTAGGGTTTAGTGGAGCTATTACATGGAAGACTTCAGTTAGAACTCAAGTGACAGAGTTTGGTGGAGTTGATTGAGGAGTTGGTGGAGTTGTGTTCAGTTTAACTCTGTTAAACATAGTTGTATCTACTCTAACTGATTGATACACTAGTGAGAGTGGTGTGAATTAATTATTAATTAATTCACTAATTATTAACTCATAAATAAACTAAATAATACAACAGTTAACTTCAGTGCATGGACAGTTTCAGTGGAGACCAGTGCAGAGGTAGGTGAAAGAGAAAGTCTACTATCAGTTGCGACTATACTGGTGCATGAGTTTTCACCACACATTGATGGAGATGCCAATGAGGACCGCGCAGTGCATACCAGGTGGATTCAAACTTGGATCTAGCCATTATTTATCTTGGATTGCGCAGTAGAGGCAAGCTAACAGGTGGAGAAGATTGGAGCATGTGTTTTGCTAGATCTGAGCTTGTGTAGTGTGTAACAATTGGATATTGTACTGAGAGCTTGTGAGGATTTTCTACAATGAATGTTACATGAACTCTATCATTATAATATATAGATAGTTGGGGGTTTTCATCTTTAAGCTTTCCCATAAATACTGTGTTTATATGTGTGATTGTTTGATGTTTTAATGTGCGCATGCGATTATTTATAATTCCGCAAATTGATGATCAATGGTAGAAGAGGTTATGTATTATGCATGAATCTTAAATAGTGTGTGATCAAGATAATCTCAGTGAATAATTTAACAGTAATTCAAATTTCTACAAGGCAAGCAACAGAAATATTTCGAGTCTTTGAAAGAGACTATAAGTTCAACTCCAGTCCTTGCATTACTGCACTTGAGACAGCCATTTGAGATTCAAATAGATGCTAGTGATCACGCCATGGGTGCAATTCTCTTACAGCATGGTAAGCCTATCGCATTTCATTCTGAGACATTTAATGGTGCTGTTGTGAATTATCCTACATATGATAAGGAGTTCTATGCATTGGTACAAAGTGTCAAAAAGTGGAAACACTATTTGATGGGAAAAGAGACAGTTGTTCATATTGACCATCAGCGTTTATAGTACTTGCAGTCGCAAAGTAAATTACAGCAGTCACGACATTTAAGATGGATGAGTTTCCTACAACAATTTCACTTGGTAATAAGGTACAAGAAAGGTATTTTCAATAAAGTTGTTGATATGCTTTCAAGGCCTATTATTAGTGCTACTAATTTACTTAAGAATGATTCTATTGTACATGAGAGCTACATAGAACAGTATGCATCAGATGTTGATTTTAAGGATGTGTATGCTAACTTGAGTGAAGGGAATCATGTTGAGGAGAATGATTATCATTTGCATAATAATTTGTTGTTTCATATGGGAAAGTTATGTATACCACAGGGGGAGAAACTAAGCATCATGAGAGAAACTCATTCTTCTCTTATTGCTGGACATTTCGAGGTAAGAAAAACAGTGGCACATTTACAGAGGTATTTTTATTGGCCTCGCATGGTAGATAGTGTTTCACGTTTCATTAGAGGTTGTTCATTATGTGCTACGAGCAAGCCTAGCAATAGGAAGCTTTGTTTATATACGCCATTTCCGATACCTTCAAGACCATGGGAAAGTGTTTCTATGGATTTTGTTGGAGGTCTACCATTGTTTGGAAAGCAGCATGACTATCTTTATGTAGTAGTTGATAGATTCAGCAAGATGTGTATTCTTACGCCATGTAAGAAATCTATAACTACTGAAAAGACTGCTGATTTATATTTTCAACATGTATGGGTTCATTATGGCTTGCCTACTTCTATTTTTAGTGACAGGGATTCCATATTTTTTGGGAATTTTTGGTCCAATTTATGGAAGATGATGGACACCAAGTTGAAGAAGAGTAATGCTTTCCATCCGCAAATAGATGGCCAAACAAAGGTAGTGAACAGAACCATTGTACATCTTTTGAGAGGTTATTGTAGCAAGCATCCCAAGCTTTGGGATGAGCATTTGCATTACATTCGTCATGCTTACAACCGGGCCAAGCACTCTTCTACAAATAATTCACCTTTTGAAGCTTGTTTTGGGTATTTTCCTAAGTCACCTTTAGATTTCATTCTTGAGAAGGATGTTGCCATTGATGGGCATGGTGAAATTGACGAAGCTCGCATGTTCATTGAAATAAATCAATAACGGCTTGAAAAAATTCAAGGAAAGTACAAGGAGAGGCATGAAAAACACAGAATTGATCATCAGTTTCAGAAGGAGATGAGGTATGGCTGCATATTAGTAAGGAAATAATGCAAGGAGAAGGTAAAAAGCTAAATCCTATTCGTTATGGTCCATTCAAGATTCTTAAACAAGTTGGAAATAATGCTTTTCAACTATATTTGCCTTCATATATGAAAATGTATTCTGTTGTGAATGTGGAAAATTTATGTTTGTATGAACCTCCTTTAATTGTTTATCATGAAAGTGACATTTAGCTACCATCTATAGAGGATTTCTCACCAGAATTTTTGGATGAGCTAAAAGGGGATGCTATCCTTGATAGAAGGACTTGCACTTCGAGAAGGGGAAGTGTTGATTATCTTCGGATTGGTCTTAAAGGCATCAAACCGAGTAAGGAAAAATTGATGGAGGTGGAAAAGTTGAGGGATCTGTACCCTCATCTTCTGAACAGGTAATTGAAGGCTTTTAGGGTTCAAAAGCTTCCCAATGGGTAGGTGTGATCAAGAGATCATGTCCAAGTAAAAAAATGCTCAGAAATGGTTGCAATATGAACAACCAAAAAGGCCTCATCGCTGGGATTCTAGTGCCATAAATGGGACTCAAATCCGATGTCGTATGTGAATGTTACTGAGGTTTGAAATCGTCCAGTGACCTCCAAAACAAGACTTTTTTACTATGATTTTGTTAATTTGTAAAAAAAAAGTTATTATGGAAAAATTTCATATTTTATTAAATTTTATATGGGCCTATTAGAGGGTGCCATGTGGCCTGCCCGGAGGCTACCACATTGCCCCGGGCCATTGGTTAAAAGGTGTTGTGAAAAGTTGGAGGGCATGAAGGTCGAACCCTCGACCCGACTCCTTAGGTAGAGTCAACCTAACCAACACAACATGGGCACGATATTGTTTTATGGGCGATTCGGGCGGCATTAGATCTGGTAGTCGGGTCATGTTGAACTGCAGTCGGGTAGAGGTAATTGAACAATCAGCTCATGCATATTTGAATGGGCGGAGGTTTAGCTTAAGCCCTCAGGGCTTAAATTTCATCTTCATATGCCCTTACACGGTGACCCAAGGCCTAAACATTTCCAACCGGTGGAACAAAAGGGTTAAGCACCTTGGTGCTAGTCCCTCTTCCGATGTGGATGATTGTTCAAGTTGGGAAAAATAGATGGAATTCTATTTTTAGACATACTGGGCGGAATCTATTTTTAGATTGCTAGTCTAAAAATAGATATGTCGAATATTATTAGCTCTTAATAATATTTGGACTATAAACATTATCTTATCCTCTTGCAGCACTTCAGTTAAGTGCACGGATGTGGCACATGCAGCTGACAGAAGGAATTACGCTATTCCTAGGGTTTAGTGGAGCTATTGCATGGAAGACTTCAGTTAGAACTCAGGTGACAGAGTTTGGTGGAGTTGATTGAGGAGTTGATGGAGTTGTGTTGGGTTCAAACTGGAGTTAAACATAGTTGAGCTAATTGTATCTAGTCTGGCCAGTTGATACACTAGTGAGAGTGGTGTGAATTAATTATTAATTAATTCACTAATTATTAACTCATTAATCAACTAAAGAATACATCAGTTAACTTCAGTGCATGGACAGTTTCAGTGGAGACCAGTGCAGAGGTAGGTGAAAGAGCAAGTCTACTATCAGTTGCGACTATACTGGTGCATGAGTTTGCACCACATACTATAGCTGAATGACTAGAGAAGTTAGAAGGAATTACATTGAGAAAGCTTGATTCCATAACTTTTGAGAGAGCTTGATTTCGTGCCTTCACCCCATCCGAATTCCCTGATGAGCATCTGAGACGCGCTTCGCCTGAACCCTACTGGAGGAGACTGCAACGTCAAAGCATTGGTTGTAACTCTTCCTTATATTCATTTATATACATGACTACTGTTTGGTTCCACTATTGTGTTAAAATTTTTGTTTAACACAATATGTTTAGCCCTCTTTGACTGGTTAATACTCTAAATGGATTGTTATCCTCCAAGAGTTTGATTTGGAATTTACTGCTGCCAAGTCTAAGAAATCATTAGTTTTTAGTGATTTTCTTTGTTCTCTCCCTTCCGACTCTGCTCATTTTTGTTCTGAGGACTCCATTCCAGATGTTTCACTTTTCTTGATTAGCACCCTCGATCCTTGGTACGATGATATCATCGTCTATCTCCATACTTCGTCTTTTAGATCTGAATTGACGAAGGATTCCCACCGACACATCCGCCATCAATCACAACCTTATTGAATAGTTGGAGATACACTCTATCGTATTGCAGTCGATTCTATACTCTGTTGATGTTTGATTCTTGAGGAGGCCGAGAAAGCCCTGAATGACTATCACAATGGTGGTCACATGTCTGGTTATGCTACTGCTCAAAAAATCCTTCGTGCTGGTTATTTTTGGCCTTCTGTTTTCAAAGACTGTATTGTCGCGGTTCGTAAATGCCATGATTGCTAGATTTACCAACGCAAGATGCATGCGCCACATGTTCCTCTTCGAGTCCTGTCATTACCGTTGGTCCCTTTTCCAAATGGGGCATTGATTTTATGACGTGTAACCCTCACTCGTCTGGGGGGCATGCTTATATTACCGTAACCGTGGACTACTTCACCAAATGGGTCGAAGCAATGCCTACACTTGCCGTAGACGGTAAGATAGCTGCTTAGTTCATATTCAATCACATTATTGCTAGGTTTGGTGTCCCACAAACCATCGTTACCGATCATAGTTTCCATTTTCGGCATTATATGGTGGCGGAGTTGACTTCTAAGTTGGGTTTGCGTCACGACAGCTCAACACTGTACTACCCTCAAGCCAATGGCTAGGTTGAGGTTGTGAACAAAGTTCTTGTCACTATGCTTCAACGTACGATTGGGATCCATAAATCAAATTGGCATCTCATGTTATTTTCGGCTCTTTGGGCATATCGAACCTCAGTTAAGAGTGCAACCGGGTTCACTCCTTTCCAGTTGGTCTATGGCCTAGAAGCTACTCTCCCGATTGAATGTGAAATACCTTCGCTCAAGTTAGTTGTTGAATTACTGTTGAATACTTCACCGAAAGAAGAACGTCTCCTTTATTTAGAAATATTGGATGAAACTCGTCACTTTGCTGCTTTAGTTATCTAAGCACAGAAAAAGCGGGTCAAAGCTCATTTTGACCAATCAGTTTCCCCTCATTCCTTCATTGAAGGAGATCTCGTCCTCCTGTATGACCAAGCTCATAATAAGCTAGGGGTAGGAAAATTTCAACCTATGTGGCATGGGCCCTACATCATTAAATGTGTATTGTAGAATGGGGCCTATGAGCTTATTGATTATGAAGGTCATCCTCTTGAACAGCCCAGAAATGGGTTGTATCTCAAAAAATATTATGCATGAGTCATCCATGTGTAATAGGTGTACATAGGTGTCATTTTCATTTTTTGTACATGTTTTGGTTTGATGTGCTTTTTGAGCATTTTCCTACTTATTGGGTCTTGCTTATGGTGCATATGTCTATTACCCCTTATGTCGATTTCGCGAATGGTGCTTCCCACAGTACCAGGAATTTTTCTTCGACAGCCTGGGTAATTTATGATCCTACTGGTGAGTTGATAGATCTGCAAGGTATTTGTCTAGGACAAGCTACAAACAATGTCATTGAATATAGCATTGTTATTGAGCTATTAACCGAAGCAATCAACCTCGGCATACGTGCATTGCTTGTAAATCTAGATTCACAACTTGTCATTCTACAACTCAATAGTCATTATTCAATTAGAAATCCACACATTCTGATATTGTATTTACGTATTCGTTTTCTAGAAACACATTTTGATTTTATTACATATCAGCATATTCCTAGACGAATGAATACATTAACTGATACAGTGGCTAACATTGTATTAGATAGACATTTGCGTAATTTGCAAAATCATCATCACATGTAAAATATCCATGTAGGAAAATATATATATATCGCATGTTTGCAACTGTGTGCATCATAACTTCAAAAAATATATGTGTGTTTCTGTTACATCCTGAGACATCGTGTCTCTCAAAATATGCAGATGAAAATAAAACCTAGGTGTCTAATCAGCATGGTGCTCGTGATAACATGTCACTTCTCATACAAGCTACCTCAACAAGTAGTGAATTCGGCTAGGCACCCATATAGTATGCCTCTAGTAGGCACGTGGAAAATTGTCAAATCGTGCATAGTCTGGGACTCCTCAGGTGATTCCCTCTAGATTACGCACTATCTTATCTTCCTCGCCACCCTAGCCTTAAGGGTCAAAATCACAAGGGATTTTCCTTTCTATCGGTGACATGCCTTCGGGTCTCTCTGGGCCAACATCTACAAACACATGGATTTAATGTTAGAACATGCATAGATAAAAAAATCATAATACTCATAAAAAAGTTTAAAAAAAAAATGAGTCTCACCCAAATCTTCATCCCAATCCTCTTCATCTAGGAGTGGGAGGTCTGGATCTTGAGTGAAATCTGTACCAGAGTAGGGCCAATCCTCCATGACAATCATTTGTCGGTGGAGCCAATCAAAGAATTCTAGTCTCCAGGACATCAGTTGACTACCCCCTGCCCTTGGCATCAGAGCTGCCCATTGGGCCATCCGTGGTTCTTTCGCTGGTGGTGTCAGGACTATGACCTCCTGTCGCTGGAAAATGGGTAGTCGTTCCAAGAAGAACGATACCAGAATAGATCCATAACCAAATTGTTTCAATTTGGTCTTCTTGCATTTTGTTAGCTTGCATTTCATGTTTCTTGTCACGACCTCTGCCCAGTTGTAGATGGTCGGTGCCAAGCAATCTACAACAAGGATAAATTGTGTCTGTGTTGCTTCGTGCGGTGCTTTTGATCCCACAACTCATGTGATGGTATGTAGCACTCCTCTGAGTGTCAAGTCTGGGATAGTCTGGATATCAACTTTCCCACTGTATGATCCTTTCCGTGCTCCTGGACATACGTTGTCTATCACCATGGTCATGTTTTCCATGAAAGGCCGAGTGCCGGTTAGGATTGGTGCTACTCCCCTCTGCGATAATCTTGCTATGAAATAGACGTTAGAGACTTCAATCTCAAGTTATTGATCCTGAAGGATGAACTTCTCTTGATTCTCATCCCATATGCTGATCAGATACTGTGATAACTCTGGTTGGGCTCGGAGACATGGTGTTAGGAATAATTTTTTCAGACCACAATTTATGAGACCTTCCATGTCTCTCTCATTGTCCATGGCCATCTCATCTTCTTCGCTATGTTCCCATTCTTTCCATTCTATGACCATTTTGCCTCTTTCTACCGGCAAACACATTCATGGTATTAGCCATTTTTGAACCTTAAATTTGTGAATAATTGGGGTATTTGATTAAAATTTTACATAAAAATGGTTTGCACCATTGGTGCGACTGTTTTCCAAATAGTCGCACCAATGGGCGTGCCCTAGTGTAGAAAATTGGGCGGTTGGCGCGACTCCATCCCCGAAACCTGCGCCGACCGCCGTGCCCTAATATTTACATTTCCTCCCCTAGAATTCAAAATTGCAAATTGCAGATAGTAAGAAATGACTTAAAATTACAAGAGGGATCTCGGCTCTTACCCTGAACTAACGGATTTGAGATTGGTCTGCTAGTTTGACCACTATCGTCGTCGCAATATTGCACAGTGAAATGGGTAACTATTGCTCCAGAAGAGGTAAAAAGTGAAAAGTAATTATTTTTACCATTTTTGAAATTTTATAACTTTTTCAAAACCCTAATTAGGTTTTAAGACATATCTTTCGATTATTTTATTGTATTATTTTTCTAAAAATAGGTTTTACACGTTTCTCTTGTGCAGCAATAGGTGTTTCAGGATATAGCGATGAAGTAACGAGTTAAATTTTATACTTTTTTGGACTCGGTAAAAACATGAAAAAGTCACTACTGGAGTCATCTTTCAGCTACGAAACGATATCTACCTAGTATATGTTTACCCCTTTTTCGTGCTGGGATAGATTATTTATGAAAAATTAATACCTTAGCCTATCGCGACTAAGAGGTTCTTTCAGATATTGTTTTCTACCTTTTCGGACCTGAGAGACTATTTACGAAAAGGGTCATGATGGAGTTTTCTTTTCTGCATTCTTTTCAAACTCTCTAAACCTGAAAATATGCCGAGTTCCCCCTTGTCAGACTCATTAAACTCTGATGACATCAAATTTCGTTGCCATGACGTTACTCAAGTTCCTCCTTCCTAGGGCTCGTAAAATGTACTAGGTTGGATTTGTCTGAAGGACAAACTTACAGCACAAGAATATGTTATCCCCTTCAAGCTTGTTTTAAAAAATAATTGGGGTACTCACCAGAAATGGTGGGGGAAAATGGAACCAAGTTATAGTTATGTTGGCAATATGTTTCTCTTGAACATGGCACTTGTCTGCATTCGTGTCGGGTTGGGGACATCTCATTTCATCATTTTTGCCTCCATGGGTTTGAATAATCTCTTTTGACCTCTTATCTTCTCCTTGCCACGTCGTCATGACCTCAAATCCTTTGATGTCAAATACTACCAAATCCAGTGTCGTGCTACTGATATGTTCAAGAGAAGTTTGCCTCTGCAGTTTTCAACCTCCCTCTAATTCTCTATTGGTCCTGATTCACTATTATCATATTCCTCTGTCTCGTATCGATGATGTGGGAAACATTATGGCCCACCTTTGATCAGGTCACTTCCTGTCGACTTCAACTCATTATCCAGGAATTTGATCAAGAGACTCTATTTTGGTACCTTGGAGCCTACATGCCTTAACGGCAAGTTTTTCGCATTCGACGCAAGGTCCACATCATTAGCCTTCGATCGAGTGATTCTGCGGATGTTTGACTCTAGATCACTGTTCAGATTATGTGGATTGTACCAATTGTACCTTGAGAGCCATTGTCATCATTGGTGGTTTCTCTTGTGCCTGTTAACATCTTTCATCATTGGCTAGTAATCAGGTGATTTTTTTGCATGTTCGACTTCAGCTCATATTTTTGCATGCTTGAATTTGTACTTGTTCAGGTTGAGATGGAGTGCAAGACCTTGGGTTTTGTCTGATAAAATCCAGGCTGCGGATTTTTGTGGATTATAATGAATTATTACATGACCCTTTTGATTGGATGGATGCGCCCATACCTGAGTCTATTTTTTTATCCTTATTGTTGGATGGCTGCGTCCATACCTTGGATCTCGGTTTTTATATATACTCTATTATGGAGGGTTGCACCCATGCCACATTTTCATGTATCAGAGATATCAGTTGTATTTGTAATTGTAGGTTTTCTGATAGTGATGTTTGGTTCGAACACGTTCTCATAAAGCATTTCACCCCTCCCTCTCCCTCGGACCTCATGCTTTATGGGGCATCTGTTACACAGCATTTTTTCATTGTCCCTGCAATCCCCAACTTGCACATTGGAGGGTCATTTATGTGACTAATAAGAAGTTTCATGCCTTGCAAATACCATCATTGCATCCCTTTACATGAGAGAAATATTCCTCCTGTTGACATTTCCTTAAGCAGGACTGTAAAAACCCTTGTTTTTGCCTTGGCGCGAGTAGCTAATTATACTCCCACGCCAAGCTCAAAAATTAACACAGAGCCCACTCCAGTTGGCACTCTGTCCTAGTTAAGCACCCGCGCCAAGCTATTTATGGAATGTTTTTTAAAAATAGAGGTGGAGGTTCCATTCCAACCACCTCGAGGATCAGTCATTGGGAGTGGTTGAACTGAAACAACCACGGACTCCCTCCTTTAGTTAGTAGTTTCCACCTCCCTTGGAACTCTCCTAAAGGATAGGACTCCCTCCCACCTTTGTAGGGATCCCAACCTCCTCCTTTTCCTCTATAAAAGAAGTTACCTCTCTTAGTACAAGGTAGCTAAACTTGGAGAATTAGACATACTATAGCTGAATGACTAGAGAATATAGAAGGAATTACGTTGAGGAAGCTTGATTCCATGACTTTTGAGAGAGCTTGAGTCCGTGCCTTCACCCCGTCTGAATTCCCTGATGAGCATCTGAGACGCGCTTTGCCTAAACCCTGCTGGAGGAGACTGCGATTTCAAAGCATTGGTTGTAACTCTTCCTTCTATTCATTTATATACATGACTACTGTTTGGTTCCATTGTTGTGTTATAATTTTTGTTTAACGCAATATGTTTAGCCCTCTTTGACTGGTTAATAGTTATGAATGGAATGTTGTCATCTTGTATGTTGTTCTTGTTTCCTTGTTATTTGTGCAAGTATCCAAGCATAATGGCGAAAGGATTGTGACTTGCCGAAGCAGGAGCGAGAGGTCACCACTACTGCAGCGACAACGACAGCGTTGGATTCTAGGTATGTCAATCTACCGTTTCCCTTGTTCATTCAGTAATTAAGAAACAACAATTTAGTGTGTCCCTTTGTTTCTATACCCACTCTAGGGCTAGAGGGATCGTCTCTATCCGCAGAGAGGATTTACCTCCTTAACATCTCCTTTCATGGTTTTGACATAAACTTGTTCAATAATCCCACTACATGTGCAATTTCTAGTATATTACATACCATTGCAGATATCAAGCTACCCACTGCACTTGTATATGGAACATGAGACATGCCCTATTCCTCTTCCTGTGTCTTGGGACATTTTTCAGCAGATAAATTTACACCTACAGGAATAAGAACATTCACCGGTTTACTATCCTGCATATTAAACCTTTGCAATATTGTCTCAACATACTTCCTCTAGTTTAACCGGGGCTTCCTCTTTGCTCGATCTCATTTAATTTCCATGCCCAAAATATAGTTTACAGCAGCAAGATCCTTCATGTCAAATTTGGAGGATAATTGGATCTTCAAATCCTAGATAATTTCTTTGCCATCATTTCCAACTAGAAACGTATCATCCACATACAAGACCAAATAAATAACACAGTCACCAATTAATTTAAAATACACACAGTGATCCGCTTTACTTCTAGTGAATCCAAGTCTTCGTATATATGTATCAAAATTTTGATACCACATCCTTGGTGACTATTTTAACCCATAAAGATACTTTTTTAACCTGCATACCAGTTCTTTCTTACCCTTCACCATAAATCCTTCAGGTTTCTTCATGTAGATCTCCTCTTCCAGATCCCCATGAATAATTTTTTTCTTTACATCCATATGTTCTACCTAAAAATAAAATGCAGTAGCAAGAGATAAAAGTAATCTAATATAATTTACCTTGACAACAAGAAAAAAATATCACCAAAATCAATTCCCGACGCCTGGGAATAACCTTTTGTTATCAACCGGGCTTTGTATTTCTCCACTTTGCCTTCTGCATTCATCTTCTTCTTAAACTCCCATTTTCTTCCAATGGTTTTCCTTCCAGCCAACAACTCCACCAAATCCCATGCCTCATTTTTGTGCAAGTATGACATTTCATCAACCATGGCCTCCTTCCATAGTTTTCCATCCTCTGAATCCACTGCCTCCCTGACAGTTATGGGATCATCATTAGTGATAGATAAAGAAAAATTTGAACATAAATCAAATGGGCTATACCTTTCTGGTAACCTTCTTTCTCGAACTGATCTTCTCACAATTTGAGTTTGTGGCTCTTCCTCTTCTAAATATTTTTCTGTTGTAGAGTCTTATTCTTCCTCCTTTAGCTCTAACTATGTCTTCTCAGGTTCCTTTGGTAGGATTTCATGTTTAACAACATATTTCACCTCTCTAAACACCATTTCTCTGTTGTAAACAACCTTCCCTGTTTTTTGGTTCCAAAGCTTATAACCTTTTAAACCATCCTTATACCCAATAAATATGCACATTTCATATTTACTATCCAACTTGGTTCTTTTCTCCTTTAGAATATGTACATATTCATCACAACCAAATACCCTCAAATTTGAAAGAGAGGGTTTCTTATTAGTCCATACCTCATGTGGAGTCTTATCCTCCAACGATGATGAAGGTGATTTGTTAACAAGGTAGCATGCAGTCTCCACTGCCTCTACCCAAAATTCTTGTCCTAACCTGCTACCACTGAGCATGCTTCTTGCATTTTCCATCAATGTCTTGTTCATTGTTTCTGCAACTTTGTTTTGTTGAGGTGTGTATGGAGTAGTATTTTCTCATGTTATACCACACTTATTATAGAACTCTTCAAATTCCTTCTTGCAGAACTCTCCACTAGTATCTGCCCTCAGCAGCTTTATCTTCTTTTCTGTTTGGTTTTCTACTAGAGCCTTAAATTCTTTAAATCCATCAAATACTTCATATTTCTTCCTTGGGAAATATATCCATGTATTTCTTGAGAAGTAATCTATAAATGACACATAGTACATAGACTTACCCATTGATGGAACCGACACAGGTCCAAACACATCATTGTTCTCAAGCTATAATATCTTGTTTGCCCTCTTAGCACCAAAAGGGAAACTCACTTGATTCTACTTCCCATATACAAAATGTTACACCAATTTTTGGTCATCTAACATGTTACTATTATATGGACCAAATTACACCATGTAAGACTAATTTTACCGTAAGTAAAATTGCTTTCACTATGAAAAATAACTTAGTAATCCTTATTTATTAAATTTTTTATGGTCTAAACAGGAAACCCCATGCGGAAATATTGAATAAATCCACATTTGTTTTGAATAATTAGTTAAACAACAGCTTAATTAATATTATTGGTCATATTTAACCCAAAATAGGAAAATTAATTAGATAGATCATTATTTATCTTATTATTTTCTAGGAATAATTATTTAAACCTTATTTAAATAATATTCCTTGTTAAATTTGACTAAATCATTTATAAATAATTGAATAAATCATTATTTATTTTATTACTACTCAACCACATCCTTAAAATAATAAATAAATCATTTATTTATTTATTATTTACAAATAAAGGGATTTTACCAAATTCAAATTATTTTTCCTTCCAACAAATATAATAAAAAATTCCATAAAAGTTGAATCTAGATTTGGTTAATAACATTTTAATTATGCACCAATATCTAGAGTAGCTCAATACTTTGTTATAATAGAAGGGTTTTTTCATTCACTCATTACCTTTTGTTGCCTAAAGTTCACTCTGGATCTATAATTTTGGTCTGACTTTGATCCTCCATCATTGTCATATTTTGCTACCATTTTTCTTGTGAGCTCCCTTTGAGTTCCATTTTTTGTCTGGGTTTTCTACACCATCAAGAGAGAGAGATCTTAGATCCGAAGTGCTGAGGACTTATAAGAACCCATCCCGTTGAGGGGGGTTGGTAACATCTTTCTATGTTCCCTTCCCTAGTGTCAAAAATACAAAAATTCTTTAAAAACATTATTGTCCTGTCTATTGGATGCATGGAGCAAATATTGCTTTTATTTACTGCTTTATGTCTTTTACTGCATAGATCTAGATTTCATATCATTTATCTTGGTCAACTAACTGCAGATCTAAATAAATTGGTAGCCATCTTTGATGTTAGGGTTGTTTTTTATGCACAGCTAAAGTGGGCTTTTTTCGTACACTCGCGATTAAGATTCATCCTAACAACTACCGACTCCACAAGGGTTTACGATTACAACCTCTGTCGTTTTTCAGATCCCTGCATGACCAGCTGCTTTAAACCCTAGGATTTTTCTTCAGCTTCTTGTTTTTCTTTTCTTGATGTTTTTTTAATCTATAAAACCCTAAAACATTAAAAATTCTAACTTCCATGTGTTTTTGGACTTATTACGTAGTTGACAGGTATCAGCGGAAGCTAAGATGAAAAAATTTTAAAAAACCTACTCCTGAGAATGTTGGAAGTGCAGGTGGCACTTTTTGGTCCAAATCCTGTGACTTGGACCTTCAAGGCATGGAAAACAGCCCTAAACCTGCGACCTCTACAGAAATCAGGTTAGAAACTGCGACCTAGAATTTTTGCGGGAATTTTTCTGAGATTTTTCTGGGTTTGTCTGGGCCTCTATTAAAGGTTGTCTAACCTCCATATCTGCCCATTTTGGACCTATAATTGCTCTATTTTAATCATCAAAGTGGGAACCTAGCCCCCTAGGGCTTCAATACCCTCCACCTTTCTAGGAGGAGTTTTAGCTGCAGCAGGTCGTCTGAAATTTCAGTGTGTTCAGCCATTTTTCAGATCTGATCCCTTACCTTAAAATCCACTTTAGATTGGTTATTAATCCATCCAAAACACCTCTCTTCAGTTTTTTTTGGGTCTTCCCCTAGGGTCCCCTCCGCTTCCCTCCAAGTTGTAGCCTTTCGCCACCTCATTTACTGCACTTTTCCCTCTGGTTTTTTGTTGTTTTTCTGCACCTATTTCCAGAAGATCTTACCTTTAGATTGTTGAAAATCAAATCAACTCATATAATATGTAAAACACACATAATAAACTAGAGACAAAACATTGGCGGAAAAGGCTTCAGCCTCATGGCTTCCTCACATATTTTCTCATTATTAAAAGAATGTAATATTACAATTAAATAGATGAGGAGACTGTGTCTCAAGATAGTGCATGCTATCTTGGACTTTTAATATTTATTTTATTTTGGATTTATTATTTTTTTATGAGAGAGGCTAACATAGATCATTTTCCCTCCCGACTTTATATCCATTAGCTATTTTGGTGTGTTTTGATTAGATTTTTTCCTACCCATAGACTAGTTGTTGAGAGGCCTGCCTCCTTGGGTTTAGATTAATGCATATTTAGTTGTTTATTTTCTGTTATATTCAGTTTCCTTTACTATTTTCTGCAGATTTATTTACAGTTATACAACACACTTTTTCTTTTTTTCTACAAACGTCTGGGTTTAAAAATTAAAATTAACACACTTAACACACACACCCTAGGTGAAGAAGCGCCTGGTTACCACCACCAGGCAAAGACTATAACATTGTAATCAATTGATCTTGCACCTCTCTGCCCTTGTTTCGACATTGTAATCATTTGATCATGCACCTCCTTGCCCTTGTTGGTCTCTCTTCCCTTTGTGATCTGTGTTTTTTCTTTCATCATTGCGCCCCCAAGGCGTTTATCCCGAAGATTTCTTGGCCTTCATCCTTAGTTTCCATTAGGAAGACTTACTCCTCCGCGTAGGATTCAAGTTAGTCCTCCACCGACTCCGCATTCTGACTCCTCTTCTAGTTCATTGGGTTCCTCTTCTAGTTTTATCCCTGGTTCTCCCCCTACCACCTTCACCATGTCTGGTTCAGTACCTAATGTTGGTGGTAGCCACGACCCTAATGATGGGAATACTACCAGTGGGACCGCAACGAGAACTATCCCGGCTGCTCCCTTGCTCCCCAATATGGCAGGCCTCAATCTTCTCGATCTTAACCAGTTGATCAACGACCCCATATGCCATGACACTAGTTGGCCTGCTATGCCAACCAAGCTCCCTTCCGACATCCCCGAGTTTGAAGGTCTTGCTGGAGAAGATCTTACAAACCATGTTCAATCTTTCCACATGTGGTGTTTGTCTAACTCCATCATCGATGACTCTATCCATCTTCGGTTTTTCCAACGTACATTTACCGAAGAGCTTCTAAGTGGTATGTTGACCAGGCCTCCTCCTCTCATACTACTTTTGCGACCCTTGCCCAGGAATTTTTGTCTTACTTCCAGCTTCCCCTTCATTATGACACTGGTACCAAACTTTTGACCTGTTTCCGTCAATCGTCTGTGACCTGCCTATCCGATCATGTCCACGAATGGCAAAGAAGAAAGAGCCTATTTCAAGCCCCTACCTTCAAAGGTCGTGTCTACATGGACTAGTTCCTTAGATCCCTTTTTTCTGCTATAGGTAAAGACGTTGCATCGCATTTCTCTCAGACCGAAGAAGCTGCTCTCTAAATTGCATTAAAATATGACCTGATCTATGCACAGACTGGTTATGTTTATACCTTCTTACCTGATCTCCCTGAACCAGGTGGTGCCAACGCATCGGGGACATCCCATGCCACTGAAGGTATTGTTGGAGCCCTTTCTCATCCATACGCTCATCCTCCCATGGGTTATGGTTTCCCTTAGGGAGGGGCCAGCTCCTCTAACACTTTCCCCCCTCTTGGTAGCATGTATCCAAGATACGACATGCCTCCTCCTTTTTCCAAACTTGTTTACCACAATGTTTCCCAACCTCCTTATTATCCGTATTCGTAGCCTGGTGCTCCATCTCCTCCAGCATTAGCACCCCTACCTCCCTTGCCTTCTCAACCCCCACAAAAGCAGCCACCACCCCCCCTAGGGGCAAGTGTATGCACAGCAGGGCGCAACTAATCCTCCTACTTCCAAAAAGAAGAGGAAAGGCACCCAAAATCAATCTAACCCGGGTAATCTAGGATCTAATCCCCAACGTAATGCACCTAACACTGCTAACCAGCAACAGGGCACTCAACCCAAGTAGGACAGGCATGTTCGCATGAATAAGCCTTGTTCTTGTTGTGGTGTCTATGGTCATTACACCCACAATTTTCCTCTTTTACCACAGATGTGTCAGATGTGGGAGACTCAAGCAGCATCGTGAGGAAAGAAATCCTCCCCTTTAGTTCCTCCCAATGTTGCACCTAGCCAGCCGGCCGTGTTTACCAATCCTTTTCCCCAGCAAGGATTCGTGGCCACCCAACCACCTGACGGTCAGGCAGCCACTCAACCTTCTCCATCTGGCACCTCCGATTACTAGATTCTCATGATGAACTCTGACAAACCCATTATCGTTGACCTCAACCTTTAGACTCGGTATCGTTAGTACAATAAGCCTCCTGCTATGTCTGCCCCCGAGCCCCCTTCTTCAAGTTCCACAGAGCCTCTTTCAACAACCAATGGTCCTTTAAAGATCCCTCAGCCTAAGACAGATGTTCATACCAATATCCCCAAGGGACCATTACGCCAAAACACTACTTTTGGCAAAGCTGCCCATTTGTATAGTATAGTAGATGATTTTTCACAATCTCCTGCTGCTATCTCAATGTTGGAACTCCTCCAATCGTGCCCTTCACAACGAAAAGCTCTACTAACTTCTATGGGCATTGTAGATCCTTCAGATGATCGTTTGATCGTCTTTGATGTTGACCAGTCAAAACATCCTCCCCTTCCAGCTTCTGTCGCCTTCCAAATCCCCGTCAATATTTGGAATTCCAACGTCTCCAATTGTATCATTGATGAGGGGGCATCCACCTGTGTGATGTTTTCTTCAGTTTGGAAGCAAATCAGATCACCTGAGTTGGACCCTTCCACTATCACCCTCTGAGCGTGGGATGGCCACTCTTCCAATCCCATTTGCATGTTCGACAATTGTCCTATTACTCTTGCGGGCAAGACCGTTTGCGTTTACGTAGAAGTCATTGATGCCCCCTTAGATTACAACATTCTATTGGGTCGTAGCTACACCTATTCGATGTCTATTGTACCATCTACAGTTCACCGCAAGATGTCCTTTCCTCATAATGGAAAGATAGTCACCATTGACCAGCTAACATATTACAAACTGAAGTCTTAGACCTCCCCTGAGTCCATCATGTCTTCGGTGGCCAATAAAAAAATTGTCGAACCTTTGACCAGTGTCTCACCCGGAGTCTACAAAGACTCCTCTTTGCTTGGTTCATTCCCTAGTCTTCCTCCTCCTATCTCTGATCTCAGCTCATCGAATGTTTGCATGATGCAATCGTCTCGGGCTTCCCTCAAGCGGTCTGTTTCGGCTAGTCAACAACCCCGCCCTCCGCAACCTGCTCATAGCACTTCAACTCAGCCTTCTGGACCCCCTCCTCCTGGCCCTCCATCTGCAGCTAGTATCCATGAGCCCCTTTACCCTCCTGGAACGGTTCCTCCTGACCTTAACCATCTTGAAGTTGTCTCGCCTGGCCATTACCCCTCTGGTCAGATACCATTCCTAGCTCCCCCTCCTGGAGTGTTTTCGGTACCTATTATGGCTACCTTATCCCTTCCTAACTTGACCCTGGGGATCCCAGTCTAGTACACTGATCCCCCAGTCGCTACACCGACTCGTCAGCCCAAACCTTATCTTGCTTTGACCCTGGTCCAACCGGTCCCCATGACCCCTCCCTCTGCTACTGTGCCTCAGTCACCTTAACAGGAACCTCCTCTTGTTGTGACAACTTCAGGTAAAGGGGGCAAAGCCCACAAGAAGGCACCTAAAGACAAGGCTACCCCGAATGAGCCTGCTCCTCCTTAGCCTCCAAAGCATACCCAACCTTGTGCTTTGTATGATGTTGTCAGTCATGCCACCCATCATTGTCCTAAATTGCCTCGTATCAAGCCCATGGTTAACGTTGTGTTCCCTGATTCTACAGTCCTTGAAGCCTCTGTTTCTTCCTCGACTGCAGCCAAGAACCCTAATACTATTCACACCAACCAACCTTGTGCTTTGTGTGATCTCCATGGCCATTATACCCATCGTTGTCCCCGCCTCACACATTACCGCACCTCTTTGGAGGTAGTTCAAGAGTACGAGATTGAACATAACCAGTCCGCCTCTCCTGTCCTTGCGCAGTATGCTTCGGGCCAGCTTGAGGATTTACCCACTCCCATTGACATTCCCCCTCCTAATGTCGAGATTACGGAGCCTGCAACCACCATCCTCTACCTATCATCATTCATGAGATCCACGGTGGAAGCTCCCTTTAAGACTTCCCCTTCTGCTTTGCTCGATCTCCCTTCAACGATCACCCTGGGCTCAACATCAGTGGATCCATTATCTGCTTTTTCTTCTGTCACCCCCTGTGACGATGCACATGTGAAGCTTTCTTCTCATAATGATGAGTCATGTAACTTCGCTGCGTCATGTGTTCTATCTTCCTCTATTCACCCCATCTTCTACTATAATGATGACATCATGCAAGCCTTTTCCACCACTAACTTCATCTTTCCCACCCATAAGAGGAATGGAACCATCCATGTTTATGGTGACTTTTGCAGCCTAAGCACAAGCTGCCCCCAAGGTAGCTCCCACACACCACCTAGTCGTCGATGTGCGGGTGGCAGACATCCTACCCAGAACACTCCCTCTAGCCGCGTTTGTTCAATTTCTACCTTATGCTCAGGTTGCCAGCATTGTTCATCATCCTCTCATATGTTGTCTTGTGGCACCTTTTAGATGGATCCCCCATCCACACCTTATATCGGTTATGCCGATGGTACAAGTCGCTACTCTCAGAATCTAGCCTCGACAGGTTGGGCCATTTTTACCCCCTTACATTTGCTTGTTCCCTAAAACAGTGTATGCATTGGTACTGCCACCAATAACCAGGCCAAATATGATGCAGTGCGAGATTTATTATCCGATTCCCTTTCCCATCGCATATTCCACCTTCATGTTTGTTTAGATTCCCTGCATCTTGTCATGCAATTGAATGGTGTCTATCGTGTGCATAATCCTATCCTTTTTAGAAGATATTTATGAGTGAAGCTTTTGATGCATGAATTTGAAATCATTACATTCAATCATGTACCTAGAGCAAAAAATCACTATGTAGATAGCATTGCAAACAATATTCTAGATTGGCACTTAGCATATGCATTTAACACAAGACAATAACATAAAACCATCAAATCGATGCATATCCATTATATGTGTCATATAAAATGTTTTAGAGTCCATTAACTCTAATACACATGACATGCCCATAACATGTTACAAAAATTCAAAACTAGGGGCACCACCTTTCCCTACACCTAATCACTATCTGGAGGATCCCGAGCCAATGGCTCTACTCCTGTAGCTCGTAGATCATGCATCCCCTGTCCAGCCATCGCCATGCACCGCATAACCCCTCGCCACTCTGAGGGTAGACCAATACATGGCTCTATGTACTGGTCATCTAATTCTTGCCAGCCATGCTCTGAAACACCGGTCAGAAGCATCTCACATCTACAATGGATTTCCTCCAGGAGGGTCGTTGCATTTTCATTTTGCGGTGCTCTTGATCCACTAGGTCCTACAGCTCCTGATACTGTAGGTCATCCCATATACCCGGTCGGTTTTACGGGTGCTTTATCTGCATACCAAAAGTGAAAGAATCAGTACCATATACAATATTCTGAAACTTTAAAATGCACATAAAATATTAGCAACTTGTCACTTACCATAGGGCCCCCATACTTGACCAGGCGGTAGTGGCAAGTTCGGGTCCCCACGATAACTCATCCCACTATAGGGATAGTTGTCTATGTACAGTGACATCTGATCCCAATGAGCAAAGAACTCAAGTCGGAACACCTGTTCGGCCACCCCACCTCCCCCTCTGCACAGTAGCCACCCCCACTGGCGCATTCGAGGATCCCTCAAGCCCCCATCCTAGATCTGTATATGAGGTCGAAGTATCGGGATCTTCTCAAAGAATAGCGAGCACAACACTGTACCATATGCACAATCATGGTTCACTTGTCACTTGCATAGTGACAACCTTCTTTTCAACAATGACATCATCATTTGGGCCCACCCATAGTAGGTCCTACTCAACACACTCTCAAGCATCATCTGACCCCTAGTGATGTGGTGGAGTGCTTGGTTGCCCAAATTCTGTAGCACCAATGCGGGCACAGCACGAGTCTCTAACCTCTCTAGATCCCCGATGGGTATCCATGTCCCCTTGACATGGAGACCTAGTCGACAATGGCACTCTACAAACTCCATGATGTTCCACCCTTGTGGTAACACTGGCTGAGTATCCCCCACCATCCCAAGTGGTGGGACACCAGTCAGAAAATATATATCCTGGACCGTCATCTCGATCCGGTGCCGCTACACTATAAAGACCTCATGGTATGAATCCCAATAACTAACAATCTGGGTCGACAAGGGCTCCCCAGCTCTCATCAAAGGGTTCTCCACAAACTTCAGGACCCCAAACCTAGCCAATGCACTGCTGACACCATGATTCTCTCGAATCTCCGACCGTAATGTGTCCAGGTCTTTCTCTCTCCAGTTGAAAGGAAATACTACTTTCAAACATAAAAACCCAGCTCTCAGCCAAAAAACAGCACAGAAAAACCCCTCTCTGTCAAGTCGCACTTTTCAGGAAAAATCCTAGGACAAGTCACAGTTTTCTACCCAAAACTTGCTACCCAGGTCACAGATATTACCCCAAAAAGTGCGACCCAGCTGTGAAGAGAAGCAGGGTTCTGTTTTTGAGCTCTGGGCAACTGAATTGAACTTTCAATCCACTGAAATGAAAGATTAGGGTTAGGCCTCTTACCTTCAACTGACGGATCTCGATTCCAACAGTCATTTTGTCTGCTACGATTGCCGCAAGATTTAGGGCCTTCTCTCCTCTCTACATTCACCACAGCTACACTTGCAAATGAGTGAATTTGGAGGGAAAATGCCTTATTAAAAGAGAAACCCTAGTTTTTTCTTTCGCATGCTACATCCCAACCGTAGCTCAGTTTGACAAACCGTCTGTACCGTTGGAAATCTCTCATCGAGCTCTCAAATGGGTGTCTTCAACACGACACATTTTTTCCAAGAAGGATCACTTCATCACTCCTCAAAATTGAATTTCTTCACTTGAAACACTTGTACTTGGGGCACCACTTTGCCTCCATACTTTTCCATGCTCGTGTCAATTTTCATCGTGAGTAACCATCTTGTACTCATGTCTTTATGGTCCCCACCAGACCTTTTATGTGTGGTAGCATCATAGAGTCACCCTTGTTTAAAGCATCCGAGTTGAGTCATCATTGCATTCATGGAGTCTATCGTGAGTCCCTTTGTATCCCTCTATAGTCCTCCATCCTCCATTGCTTGGTTCCTCTCTCGTGTCAAACATTATGGCTTTCAATCCTACTGTCCCCTGTCCCCTTTGATATTGTATCAGTTGCTGCCAGGTCATCCATGCCCTTTATGCTCTAACAAGGGAAGTCATCCGTCCGCTACTCAGCACCCCCCATTTCATCATCATCCCTGGTGTTAGTCTGTTAGTCGCTCTACTATTTTCTCTCGCGCCTTAATTGAGGATCCCTTATTGCCTCACCTATGGCGGACCTCCTTCTATCGACATCAGATCATTCATTCTAGAAGACAGCTCTAGAGGGCAGTGTACCTTGGTTCCAGCTTCCTCTTTTGTTCGATGCCTCAGATTAGGCAAAGGAGCTCCTTATTGCCCTTTGACTTTATTTTTTCTCAGCTCCAGCTCCTTATGGCATGATCGAGATTCGTATACTTGATGGTTCAATGATGCAACAGATTGTACCAGTGATTCCTGGGTGTGTGTGAGATGTTTCATACCTCATGAGGGGGTGCCCCTTCAGGTAGCCCTACACATGCCCGGATGACCTCTTCATTACAGCCTTCGATGCAGCTCCATAGATTTTATGGTGTCGGCCTCAGCCACTTGCTGTGCCTTTTAGTTTGCATGTATCATTCAAATTTTCAGAGCCCTTTACTATTTACAAGGCCTCTTTGGTTGTACTTATATCTCATGTACTCAGATATTATTGTATAAGTCGTGGCTGTTATCCCAGGCAAAGTATGTATATGGGATCCATTATCATGTTATTATCTGGCTCATGTTTATGCCAACATGTAATATATAGTTCAGTCCCTTGTTTACTAGACACATTATTCTTTGTACTTTGTCTCAGTGGGCATAGGTATGCCTCCCCCGCCACCTATAGCATAGGTACTCACTCATAAAAGAGACTTTTCTTACATGTAAGTCTCGCCTCCTTAGGGTATTGTCCTCTAGCACTTTGGTCTACCTTATATTTCTCTCTCTCTGACTTCCCCTTCGGTGTCTAGTGATTGAGTTCTTACAATGTACTTCGGTCATACGATTAGCTCCTAATGCTCGCACACTGGGGGGGAATCTGTTACACCAATTTTTTGTCATCTAACCTATTACTATTATATGGACCAAAGTACACCATGTAATATCAATTTTACCCTAATTAAAATTTCTTTCACTATGAAAAATAACTTAGTAATCCTTATTTATTAAGTTGTTTATGGTCTAAACAAGAAACCCCATGAGGAAATATTGAATAAATCCACATTTTTTTTATTTTCCTCAAGGAATGATTAGTTAAACAATAGTTTAATTAATATTCATGGTCATATTTAACCCAAAATAGGAAAATTAATTAGATAAATCATTATTTATCTTATTATTTTCTAGGAATAATTATTTAAACCTTATTTAAATAATATTCCTTGTTAAATTTGACTAAATCATTTATAAATAATTGAATAAATCATTGTTTATTTGATTACTACTCAACCACATCCTTAAAATAATAAATAAATCATTTATTTATTTATTATTTACAAATAAAGGGATTTGACCAAATTCAAATTCTTTTTCCCTCCAACAAATATAATAAAATATTTCATAAAATTTGGATCTAGATTTGGTTAAAAATATTTTAACTATGCACCAATATCTAGACTAACTCAATACTTTGTTATAAACAGAAGGGTTTTTTCATTCACTCATTACCTTTTGTTGCCTAAAGATCACTCTGGATCTATACTTTTGGTCTGACTTTGATCCTCCATCATTGTCATATTTTGCTACCATTTTTTTTGTGAGCTCCCTTTGAGTTCCATTTTTTGTCTGGGTTTTCTACACCATCAAGAGAGAGAGATCTTAGATCTAAAGTTTTGAGGACTTACAAGAACCCATCCCATTGAGAAGGACTGGTAACATCTTTCTATGTTCCCTTCCCAGGTGTAAAAAATACAAAAATTCTTTAAAAACATTCTTGTCTTGTCTATTGGATGCATGGAGCAACTCTTGTTTTTATTTACTGCTTAATGTCTTTTACTGCATAGATCTAGATTTAGTAGCATTTATATTGGTCAACTAACTGCAAATATAAAGAATTTGGCAGCCATATTTGATGTTAAGGTTGTTTGTTATGCATAGCTAAAGTGGGATTTTTTCATACACTTGTGATTAAGATTCATCCTAACACAAAATGTTCACATAAATCGAAATACAGAGATAATTTAGACATAAATTCTACCATAGAATATTCGAATGCCCTTATCTCCAATATGTCTAAGCCTTTGATGCCATAGCACGGTCTTTTCTCTAGAGACCACCAGGCTTCTACTCCATTTTTAGGAACCACAGAACTATTGTACCCATCAATAACATTGCTATCGATAATTTTGTACATAGTTCCAATCTGAACTCCCCACGTCAATACCAGTGCTCCCCAAACCATCTTGGAGGTATCTTTCTCGAAAACTATTTTTACACTTGCATAATCCATATTGCTTATATAAATCATATTTCTGGCCAATGTAGGAATATGAAGAACACTGGGAAGTGTTCCAATCCTTCCACCTGGCAACTTCAACTTGAATTTTCTGCATCCGGAAATTTTTGCCTTCCTATCATCCCCTAAGATGACATCACCACCATCATACTTCTCATACTTGTAGAACCACTCCCTATGGGGAGTGAAGTGAAAGGATGCACCTAAGTCAATCAACCATGCCTCATAATATACATGTGTATTTGTTGAAGAAGACAAGTACACATCCCCACCTTCATTTGAGGTGGTTTTCGCCTCTGCAGAAGGAGCATCATCAGATCCCTTTCCTTTCTTAGGAGCTTTATATCTATAATCCTTTTTTAAGTGCCTTTCCTTTCTGCATTTCCATCACACCTTTACAAGCTTTCCTAGAGATTCAAGTATCCCTCTATATTTAGATCTCCCACTCAAGAACTTATTTTTTTTTATGTTCTGGGACCATCCTCGTACATACAAGGCATCTCCATTCTGACCCTCCATATATTTCTGCCTCATTTCCTCCGACAACAAGGCTGAGACAATTTCATCAAACTTCAAGGTAGTTGTATTTCTACTTATTGAAACAACCATACTATACCACGAATATGGTAAAGAACACAAAAAATCGATGCACTTATCTTCATCTAATTTTTAAAATCAACAGATAACAACTGACTTACTACATTATTGAAGGCATTCATATCCTTTTTCACCGAGTCTCCATCCTTCAACCTCAGGTTATACAAATTTTTTCGTAGGAACAATTTGTTCACTGGAGACTTATATTGATACAAATTCCCTAACTTGTCCCACAAAGCCTTCGTCGTAGCTTCCCCATATACATTAGACAATATTGAATCTGAGTACACAACCATTTTGTGCTCTTTTCTTTCTGATCCAAATTCACCCAGTCTTCATCTCACATTGTCATTGGTTTAGTACTCGTATATATTGTGATCCACTGATCTTTATCCACCAGAAAATCCTCCATCTTAATCTTCCACAACTATAAACTATGACCATTAAATTTCTTGATCTCTAACTTTCCATTGCTCACCATCTTCTTTCATTACAAGAATTGATCCCACAGATCTCCCACTTAAAATGGTCTACCACAGGCTCGAGAAAAACCCTTCAACATTGAAGGCATCCCCTTGAAGCTGAAATTTCTCTGATACGAAGATAAATCTACTTCTACCATGAATTTGGAGTGAATAAGATCTCGAAAATAAATTGCTAATAGTTGCTACAGGATTGCTAGCTAGTTTATCCTCTGAGTTATATCATCAAATGACCAAGAAAATAAAATGAACATGATGTTAGGTAGATTTTTTTATTAAGTAGGATGTCCTAAGACCCCAATCCAAGTGGAATCGCTCAAAAATACCCTTGTTAACATGTTCCAAAAATTAGCAATAAAATACTACTCTAAAAACCAAAATATTAAGAACAATGAGCTAGTAAGTTGGTCTAAGTACCCAAATGCCTAAGCTAATAAAGTGAAAATGCTATGGAGTAAATTTTGTTATTAATTTGGATGTTTTTATGATTCAATACAATTTTAATAAACTCGAAATAAGCTCATTAACATGTGCTAAAATTCAGTAGAAATTTATTACTATTTTTCTACAGGTACTTCCAGAAATTCCAAAATTGTGAACTACTAACCCAATCGAAGTAGTTCAATGAAGAATGTGACTTTGCAGAGTTTTTTTAAGGATGCATCATATTGTAACTATATAAATCAACTGTAAAACCAATTATTTTGATTATTTAACCAATCTAACCTACAACAATGAAGCATGAATTTTAAGTGCAGAAATAGGAAGTGTGAAAATAATAAATGCAAGTGAAAAAACATTCAAAGAAGATGAAAAAATTGTATAGCGAGGTTGTGAGGCTCCTGGGATGGCCAAGCCCAATGATACTCAAAGTCCTATGAAGGAAAATAAGCCTTAGAATCTGAAAATGACACCAAACTCATTATTAGAGTGAATCCATGTACATCCCTACTAGAAATGAAAGTAGAGTAGTTAAATAACAAGTTTTCTTCACAAAACGACTAAGAAATACATGACCCTAGAGGCTAATTCTAATTTTTACTTATAAGAACTAATGAGGAAGCATCCTCCTTAGAAGGAGGTAGTATTACCCTCCAAAATTCCTCAAAAATCTGATATGGTTCCCAACAATGGGGATCTTCATTAAATATTGAGTTTTGGCTTCTCCTGTAGCAGGGAACACATCCCTAGGTTTTTCAATCAATGGAGATCCACAATCTATCAATGATTTTATAACATTTTATTCATTTTTTGTACATCGTGTAGCAGGGATAAAGTCCCTAGATGATATTATCTTCCAAATATTCATAATCTGCCCAATATTCTCACAATATTCTACAAAAATAAATAACACTAGGCACATAATATGAAATTATCTTTAAACCTTCCTAATGAACACCTTATGCTGAAGGATGGTCATATGGGCCTTGAATTTTATTTATTTGGGAGGCCCGTCATACCCCCTACGGAAAGGGTTGCTCATCCTCTGAGCAAATTAGTCACCTAATTGTACCTCATTCATGGCCTTGGTGGCATCTCTCTTATACATTTTTCAATCCTTTCCCTTAATAAGCTTGGTTGTAAGTTCTACAAGGAAAAACACAAAAATATAGATGTTCTTTTCATGCATTTTTTAACAGCCTTTTCAAGCACAAAAACATAAATTTTTCTTTTTGCAGGTCGAATTTGTTGGCTGGTAGGGAAATTGGCATCATCTCCATTTCATTCACACCCTTTCCCTTCACACCCTCATTCCATTTTCACTCACTCTTCAAAACTTTCTGTGAACACAAAAAACACAGTTTTGTTTTAGACCATTAGTCTAACTTCTCCCTCTTGTGCAATATGGACTCCTAAAGAGTTCTAACCTTGGAAAGGTCTTCCACATCCTTTCCCAACCTCCTAATACCTCTTAACATCAATTTTATACCTCTAGAACCCTCATCACACCCTTAGATGCAATATTGTAGAAATATAATGCATCATGTAGAACCTCACAGAATCCATCATACTTGACTATAATTTTCCCTCGGGCATAATTTTTGCCTCTTACCCTTCTATAACATCTTCTAGGCCTTGGACACAAGCTGGATGAGATCCGATACCCCTTGGAAATCCTATTTTCATCACTACGGTTTGATTTCTTCTTTTAGGGTTAGTTATTTTGATAGTGAATTCCTATTAAATTTTTGCTCCCTTCTTCTTCTTGTGTGTGGTCCATCAATGGTTAAATCCACTCCTCATAGCCTTCAATAAAAATTTTCAAAGTTGGCCAGAAAATTCTCCCTTTCTGTTATAAGTTTTAGATATTTGTGTGCAATGAGGGCTTCTAAGATGGAGCTAAAAAAGAACAATTTGCTTGTTGTTTAGAACAGGGCATATTTTATGCTTAACTCAAAACAATTCCATTTCCCTTTCTTATCATGTTCAATTCAAAAGAAACACCCATACTTCACCTTCTTATTATTCTCAAAATTCTAATAGAAATTTCTACGGGATGTATTGTTGAAAAACTAAAAACAATTACAGGTTTTTTGTCCAAAAATATCGCAATGAAAAATATGCACTTATTTCCCTTTTGATGCTCCTCATTTAAATTCCAGGGTTTGGGTGACAAATTTTCTCAAAATTGTGATTTTTGTAGCTCTCTGGTCTTTCATGTAGCACTCAGAAGTGATCATGTAGAAGCATGTGTTAATCATGTAGCACGTTGTATTGATCCTATAGAATCAACCTATAGGTCTTGTAGCCCCTCTTGAAAGTGATAGCTTGGGTATATTTTTCCTTCAACATTGTTGGTGGGCCTCCTTAGCTTAAAATAATATTTTTTTATATTCCAAATGAGGCTCGAGACCACTCAAGTTATTGGTGGTTGGGTGGTTGGCTCAACATGTTGTATGAGCTGGCCCCCACCTACCACCTTTCCCCCCTTCATAGTCATCACCTTTTTTCCACATGTGTGATTGAAAAAAGGAGATAACTATAGTTAAATTTCAAAGGAAGTAGAGACCAGTGACCTATCCTTAGCTTATAAAACCTTTCTCTCATGTATTGATAACATTTCTAAACTAATATGTGCTTGAAAGGAAGGGTTAGGAATGTTTATACCTGAGCCTACATATATTATTTACTTGTGTGTTGGTAAATTGATGTCTGTATGTTGTTTTTGAACAGAGGTAATGGTTGATTTATTGGATTCTTGAGGTGTATCTTCCCATGCTTGTTGCTTCATGCATTGTCCTTATATATTTTTGTGTGTGTGTGTGTGCGCGCGCATGCGCACTTGACTTATCGAGGCTTGTTAACACACAGGTTCTGTAGAAGGTTCATCAAGTGTTGTTGTTGAAGATGAAAATTGATCTTGTTATGCAAAGGTCTTTTAGCTTCCCAAGATCAAGGAAATGACTCTCCAATGCCCTCATGATGGTTGCTTCTTCATTCTGGTGCACTCAATTGTGTCCCTATAGGATTTGTGCATATTTCTACATGATTGTATTCCTTCCTATAGTAGCCACATAGATTCCTCTATGACCATAATATCCTTCAGATAATGCTTCCAAAAACGATAATAATTCATGATCAATATATGGACAAGGATCAGAAGCATTTGTTATGGTGAAACTAATGAAAGAAGGCTATTTGGGTGGAAAAGAGGAAAAATAGTGTGGAGGATGGGTGATGATGGTGTGTTGGGCCCCTCCTCTTGTTCCTATGTGAAAAAAAAAAGATCTGAACCTTTTTTCTATGCTTATCAGAATCCTATAGCAAATGCAAGACAATCCTATAGCAATACAAGGCAATCTTGTAGCACGCATGTTTAATCCATATCTCTCAAATGGTAGATTGGATTCACCTAAAAAAATTACCATGTTTCCATCATCCTTATGCATGTCCCCATAAAAATATTGGCCAATGGATGTACAAATCTTGAGATAAATGAAAAATGGTTGTAGGTGATGGCAACCAATATCTCGAAAAATATGCACTAGAATTTGCTGAAATTTTTAATCATGTTACCATCATCCTTATGCATCTTCCCATAAAACATCTTGGCAATGGATGCATGGTTCTCAAGATGTGCTCAAAAAAATTTATGACCTGCATATTTTATCAATTCAATAGCAACACAAAACTTTCTTGTAACACTTTAGGATAGTAAGGAAAATGAATGGGAAAGGCTTAGGAATGATGAGAAATGGCATGGGGATGCAGTGTGAGGATGACAAGAGATGTATGGAATTTTTCTTAGCCATGTTGGAGCATCTTGGTATAGAAGGTGGAAAACTCAATATTGATTGTGTTTGACTAGATGTTTTCTTTTTTTATCAACTTCTTGTTGCTTGTGCAAGTTGGAGATTTCCTGCGTATATACTTGGAGTAAAGGATCTTTCATTTTCATTTTTATTTTTTTCTTTTTTCAAATTTTTCTCTTTTTTCATTTTTTTTTAATCTTTTCTAGGCATATTGGCTGACTCAATGAGGTTTTCAACCAAAAGGTCTACCTAGTCGCCTTAGAGGAGGTTTTCACCTAGGATATTATTTCATTTTTTTCTCATTTTTCCAACACATTAGTTGCCTCACATAGGTTTTCAACCAGTGATCCAACCTTAGGCGCTTCAAATTAGGTTTTCACCTTAGATTTTGTTTTTTATTTTCTCTTTTTTTCTTTATCCTATCCTACTTTTCTTAAAGAATAAAATATATTTCAAGCATAGGAATACTTCCAATGAGGCCATGTAAGTACCCAAATGACAAATGAACTCATATTCCAATTTGAAATATATGCTTTGATATGTACTAGAATAGGAGAGATCAACTACTTTGATTGAGATGATATCAAGCATTATTGAAGAAGAGAGTGATGCTCCATCTTGTTGATTTTCTGGAACAAAATCTCAATATAGCTCTGATGCACCTGGTTCACTTAATCATTTGGATCATTCTCCATGTCTTCTTTTTCTATCTTATTCAAATATTCTACTATTTGTTGGTTAGTCTTCTGAAGGCACAGCAGTAATTCCTTGATCTCAGGTTCTAATGGTTGCTCTTCATCAAAGGTGATCCATAACTCTTTATTCTCCTCTGAATATTCTTCTTCTTCATGTCATTCTCTAATTACAGCATAGTAATCATCTTTTTGAAATAATCTTCTTGATCTAAGATTAATATATTTTAGATCAAGAGGATCATTTTGGAAAAAAATCATCTCAACATCATAAGGGGGTTGAGGAATTTTATTATTGGGATTGGGAATCAATTGTGTAGATATTTGAGAGGGAGTTGGTTTTTGAGATGGATATGGAGGAGGTGGATGATATGTTTGTTGAAGTTGGAGTGTGGGATACTAAGTATATTGAGAAATATGGGCTTACCCATTGATGAGGCTGATGTGAACATGGGAATTGAGGACATTGATTGATCTAAAATGATTGTATTAGTTTTGATGTACTAAGTGTCTTTCAGTTTTAAAAACATGTGCATAATTGGTTCATTAGTTTGCATAAGGATTAAGGAGTTTTTCCATGAATTATAGATGAATTGTAGTGAATTAGAAGCATAAAATAAGCATAATTAACACTAAAAAGCCGTGTAAAACAGATAAATAAGTCACCATATGAAGTTTACACATCAGGCATGATGAAGCGGTTCACCCCTCCTGGGCTACATCTATTGGTCCAGCTCTGAATGGCTTCTCCATCTTTCATTATGCTCGAAAATTTTCTATTACATGTAGTTATAGTGCTCTAATGGTTGTTTTCTCTGCCCCAATGGCTTCAAAATCATCCAATTAGTCAAGAATGACTCTTCATTCACTCATAATGGTCAAAAATTCAGCTTCCTACACTTTTGCCCAATATCTCCTAGGAAAACTCCGCTAAATGTGGAGAACTCCAGTTAACTAGAGTTAAATTAGGGTTGACCGCCAAATTTTTCGCGCCCTTATCCGCTCTGCCTATTAAGCTACGTACTAAACGTTACGGTTAGGGTGGTGGCCACATGTGCACCCCAACCGTTAAGTGGCTTGACTGTTAACGAAACCTCCACTCGAAACTGCAGTTAACGATGGACTATAGTTTGATTTTTGTCGCGTTAAGCTTTGACCGTGGCGTAAGGTTGGCATTGACTGTGCCATGTGAAATCTTCCGGGGACCGCTGATGGGTTGGGACCATCTCACATATTGAATTTCATTGATTATAACTCATACCCTTAACGGTTTTAAACAATACTATTGTCGACGCGAACTTGCAATGAGTTTCCACATCGCAACATCACAATTTTATCATTTTATCGCACTTCGGCCTCCCGCAGATTTAACATTCCGCTGTTAAGGATAAGTCCTAAATCCTGCAAAGTGCGCAGTGCTGACACGTGTAATTTTTTCACCTCACATGTTAAACTTCATAACCTGCGATGTCTTAATTATAAACTTAAACTCTGCGGATGCGCAATATGCGCATGGTTGCTCCAGTCGACACGTGTCTCACGTTAATCGCATTGCAAGATATATATCTTAACTTGCGATGAATTAGTAGTAAAAAATAAATATGCCAATGTGATGTACGCTCGTCTGTCCATCCCTCACTTTCGCTTCGTTCTGCAGCTTGATCTCCATATCCATTTGTCCTTCACTTAGAAACTTGTTGATGGATTCTTCCAGATTTGATCAGAACACAATATCTTCCTCATACGACATTTGTTTTTCGAACCGTTCATGGCATTGGAATCAGGAAGACAAGATCTACGTAACTATCCTGGTTTCAACCCAATCCTGTAA
This sequence comes from Pinus albicaulis, assembly GCA_034641835.2. Taxonomy (NCBI): domain Eukaryota; kingdom Viridiplantae; phylum Streptophyta; class Pinopsida; order Pinales; family Pinaceae; genus Pinus; species Pinus albicaulis. The sequence goes on from CM076572.1 coordinate 1,062,631,246, forward strand.
CTTCGAATTTCGAGCAAAATTTATGAACTCTTGATCATTCCTCCCCATTGGGAAGATTTTGGACCCCAAAAGATTTGATTACATGTTCAGTAGATGAGGGTACAGCTCCTTCCCTTTCCAATCTCCATCCATTTTTCCTTTCTTGGCTTAGTGCCTTTGATCCCAACTTGAAGGTAGTCAACACTTCCCCTATGCTCTTGTCCTCCTATCAATAATTGTATCTTCTTTGAGATCATCCATAAATTCTTGCTAGAAATATTCAATAGAAGGTATTTGAACATCACTTCCTTGATCATCGATCAAAGGAGGCTCATACAAGCATAATTTTTCAACATTAACAACTGAATACATTTGCATGTAATAAGGAAAATCAAGTTCGAATACATTATTACCAAAAAAAATTATGATCTTGAAAGGACCATAGTGAACGGGTTTGAGTTTTTTACCTTCTCCTTACATCCTTTCTTTGCTAATGTGCAACCATACCTCATCTCCCTCTTGAAGCTTATGATCAACCCAGTGTTTTTCATGCCTCTCTTTGTATTTTCTTTGACTTTTCTCAAGTTGTTCTTGAACTTGTTGATGTATCATCTGAATTTTCTCAATGAAATTTTGAGCCTTATCAATATCACTGTGGCCCTCAATTGCAACATCATTCCCAAATATGAAGTCTAATGGCGATTTTGGCAAATACCCAAAGCATGCTTCAAAAGGTGAGGTTTGTGTTGAAGATTGCTTTGCCCGGTTGTAAGTGTGTTGAATGTAATGCAGTTGTTCATCCCACAACTTAGGATGTTTGTTGCAATATCCTCTCAATAGATGCACAACTGTTATGTTCACCACTTTGGTTTGTCCATATGTTTTTGGATGGAAATCAGTACTCTTTTTCAATTTTGTGTTCATCATTCTCCATATATTTAACCAAAAATTCCCAATGAACGCAGAATCCCTGTCCCTAAAAATAGAAGTGGGAAATCCAAAATGAACCCAAAAATTTTGAAAATAAAGTTCAACAGTATGTTCAATAGGAATGGTCTTCTTACATGGCATAATTATACACATTTTACTGAATCTATCCAAAACTACAAAAAGATAATCATTTTGCTTTGTTTCCATAGGTAGACCTCCAACAATGTCCATGTAGACGCTCTCCCATGGCCTTGATGGCACCGGTAGTGGCGTGTACAATCCAGGCTTCCTATTACTAGGCTTACTTATTGCACACATAGAACAACCTCTTATAAAACGTGACACACTATCTATCATGTGAGGCCAATAACAATACCTATGTAGATGCACCACTTTTTTTCTTACCCCAAAGTGTCCAGCAATAAGAGAAGAATGAGCTTCTCTCATGACACTTAGCCTCTCTCCTTGTGGAATACATAGCTTTCCCAAATGAAACAGCAAATTTTTATGCATGTGATAATCTCTTTCTTCAACTTGATTCCCTTCACTCAAACTAGCATACACATCTTTGAAATCAGCGTCATGTGTATATTTTTCTATGTAACTCTCATGTACAACAAAATCATTTTTGAGTAAAGTAGAAGCACTAATGATTGGTCTCGAAAGCATATCTACAAATTTTTTGAATATACCTTTTTTGTACCTTATAACCAAGTGAAATTGTTGAAAAAATCCCATCCACCTGAAAAGTCTTGATTGCTGCAATTTTTTTTGTGACTGCAAGTAATGTAATGATTGGTGATCAGTGTGTACAATAGTCTCTTTACCCATCAAGTAGTGTTTCCACTTCTTGACACTTTTTACCAACGCATATATTTCTTTGTCATATTTAGGATAATTAGTCACAGTACCATTAAAATTTTCTGAATTAAAGGCGATAGGCTTACCATGCTGCAAAAGGACTGCGCCCATGGCATAGTCACTAGCATCAGTTTGTATCTCGAATGGCTATCTCAAATTTGATAGTGGAAGGGTTGGAGCTGAACTGATCTTGTCTTTTAAAGCTTCAAAAGCTTCTTCTTTTTTTCCTCCCCATTGGAAGTCTTTCTGCATGCATAGGAGTTGTGATGGAAGAAAAGTTAGCAATAAATTTCCTCCAATATTGAGTTGCACCTAAGAAACGTCTTACCTTGATAACTGTTTTGGGTGTGGGCCAATTCACAATGGCCTCCACTTTAGAAGGATCAATCTTTAATTCTCCTCCTCCTACAATATGTCCCAAATAGACCAAATAAGTCTTTCCAAACTCACATTTTGACATCTTAAGAAACAATTTCTCTTTCTTCAAAATATCAAACTCTCTATTTACATGCAAGACATGATCTTCTCTTGTTTTGCTGAAAATCAAAATTTCATCGAAGTACACAATAACAAATTCATCAAGGAATGGTCACAAAACATTATCCATAACCCGCATAAAAGTTGTTGTTGCATTACATAAACCAAAAGGCATAAATAGCCACTCAAAGAGTCCTTGTTTGGTTTTCAATGCAGTTTTCCATATATCACTTTCTACAATTCTTACTTGATGATATCCACTTCATAAAGATAACTTAGTGAAAAAAATTTCTTCTTTCAGCTGATCAATCAAATCATCTATTCTTGGGAATGGGTAACAATTTTTTACCATAATTTTCTTCAAACCTTGAAAATCTACACACATGCGCCAAGTCCCATCTTTCTTTGGTATCAAGACTATAGGTGAACTGCATGGCGAGGTGCTTGGCCTTATGATACCTTTATCCAACATCTATTTGATTTGCCTCTTTATTTCAGCATTCTCCATTATCGACATGCGATACATACCAATGTTTGGAAGAGGACAATCCTGTTGCAACTGAATCTCATGTTGAATTTCCCTTTTTGGAGGCAATCCTGTTGGCTCCTGAAACATCTCATGATGCCCATTAACCACATCATATAATTATGATTTCAACTTAAAATCACATCCCTCAAAATATTCATGATTAATATCAGCTTTGGGCTTAATCATAAGAAGAAAAAAATTCTTACTTGAATTTACCAGCCTCTTTACCTGTCCAACATTTACCAAAGAAATGTTTGTCTTCTTGCGGTGTTCTCTAAAAATGAACTCCTTTCCATCTTTGAATAAATGATACTTGTTCTCATGGAGATAGAAGATTTCTTTCCTGTCATTCAAGTAAGGACTCCCTAATACAATACCAATTATGTCAAGTGGAACCACATCAAATTCAACTGTGTCAACAAAGCTTGCAGTGATTGCAAACCTCAATATACATTTCCTTATAACCTGTAGATTTTCATCCTTACAAATCCAACCCAATGGATATGGTTTTGGATGTGGTATGGTCTCAAGGTTAAGTTTTTTGACCAAGTCTTCATAGATTAAGCTTGCTTGTGACCCACTGTCAAACAATGTGTCAATCTTGGTATGCTTGGATATGACCCTCACATGAAATAGTTTTCTTCTTTCTTCTTCATTTGGAGTGTTTATGTGTCAATTTGATGTACTAGTACTAGGTTTAGTTTCAATTTATTTTCCCTTCATGTTCTTCAATCCCATGGCTGTAATTTTAGTCTCATCACCTGAATCAGACCCTAATTCATATTGATTTGTAGCAGCAGTTTTATGTTTCCCTTTGTTGTTGGGTTTCTTTGGGCTCAATTCTGGATGTAATTTCCAACAATGAGTTTCATCATGGCCTTATTTTGAACAATGTTTACAAGTCACTTTTTCTACCTCTTTCTTAACAGATGCATTCTTTTTATTTTTACCTTTTGGGGCCTTTTCCTTGGCTTTACCCTTAAAAGGTTTCTTTCTACCCTCTTCAAGAATGTTCTTCCCTCTAGCTTCTAGATGTGTGGCTTGAACACAAACCTCATCTAGACTAGTGGGGTGAAACATGAGAATAGTATGTTTTAGGTAGCTATGTAAGCCTCCTATGTGCTTTAGCAAAGTGTCTTGGCTCTGCAAATCCACCCCTAATAAAAGAGCTCTTCTCCTAAATTCTTGGGTGTATTCTTGCACATTTTTTCCTTCAATTAACTGCCTAAATTTCTGCCAATTCATAATGGATTTTTTCATATTAGCTAATGGATAAAAATTCCATTTAATAGTAGCAATAAAATCTGACCATGATAGAATAATCTTACCATGTTTCTTGATTTCCTCCTGTTTCGAATCCAATTATCTAGCTTTTCTGCATTTACTTCACCATTAAACGTTGGCAATTTCAACTTAACATCAAGTTTTAATATAGGATATTTACCATTTCTCTTGAACTTGTGTGGCTGATGTAATGAAAAAGAGGTAGAATATTATGATGATTATGATGAGGGTCAAGATGGTGACTCTCCATTGCCTCCATTTCCTCCATTTCCCTTCTTTTACTTGTCTTCATCATGTTGACCTCCTCAAGATCCTTGTCCTTCCTTTTGGATTTTAGATCATTCTCCTTCCATTCTCTCATTCCTTTATTGATCAAGAATTCTAACCATATTGTTCATCTCAATAAATGATTTCCTAAACTCTCTTTCTTCTTCCTTAGGGTCAACTTCTTCATGAATTTCTCCTTCCACATGTGACATGCTTAATGGAGCTTCTGCTTCTTTAGGAGGTGAACTAGGTGGTGGATATTGTGGTAATTTTTCTCTCCTTTGGCTCCTTTTGAGACCCTCCTACTTTCACCAGTTTGTCTTCTCCCCTTTTGAGCTTGAGCCTTGTAAGCATCTAAAACTTGCAAGCAGCTAAACAATTATTTCCACTAAACAACACCAAAGAAAAACTCTAGCTCTGATACCATTTGATCTAAAATGACTGTATTAGTTTTTTGTGCTAAGTGTCTTTTAGTTTTAAAAACATGTGCATAATTGGTTCATTAGTTTGCATAAGGATTAAGGAGTTTTTCCATGAATTATAGATTAAATTTAGTGAATTAAAAGCATAAAATAAGCATAAATAACATTGAACAGCAGTGTAAAACCAAGAAATAAGTCACCACATGAATTTTACACAGTAGGCATGATGAAGCATTTCACCCCTCCTAGGCTACATCTGTTGGTCGAGCTCCCAATGGCTTGTCCATCTTTCATTATGCTCAAAATTTTTCTATTACATGTAGTTACAGTGCTCTAATGGATTTTTTATCTACCCCAATGGCTTCATAATGCTCCAATTAGTCAAGAATGACTCTTCATTCACTCAGAATGGTTGAAAATTGAGCCTCCTACACTTTTTCCCAATATCTCCTAGGAAAACTCCGCTAAATGTGGAGAACTCCAGTTAACTAGAGTTAATTAGGGATGACCAAAAAATTTGGTGCACCCCTATCTGCTCCGCCTATTAAGCCATGCATTAAATTTTATGATTATGGTGGTGGCCACATGCGCACCCCCAACCGTTAAGTGGCTTAACCGTTAGCAAAACCTTTGCTCGAAACTGCAGTTGACAGTGGACTGTAGTTTGATTGTTGTCGGGTTAAGCTCTGACCGTGGCAGGTAAGCTGGCATTCATTGTGCCATGTGACATCTTCTAGGGACCGCTGGTGGGTTAGGACCGTCTCACAGATCACATGTCACTGATTATAACTCATACCCTTAACGGTTTTAAACAATACTACTTCTGACACGAAGTTGCGATGAGTTTTCGCATCGCAACATCATAATTTTAACATTTTATTGCACTTCAGCCTTCCACAGATTTAACATTCCGTTGTTAAATATAATTCCTAAATCCTGTGAAGTGTGCAGTGCTGACACATGTAATTATTTCACATCGCATGTTAAACTTCATAACCTGCGATGTCTTAATTATAAACTTAAACTCTGTCGATGCACGATATGCGCACGGTCGCTCCAACCGACACATGTCTCACCTCGATCGCATCGCAAGATATATATCTTAACTTGTGATGAATTAGCAATAAATAGTAAATCCATCGATGCGATGTATGCTCATCCATCCATCCCTCGCTTTCGCTTCGTTCTGCAGCTTGATTTTCGTATCCGTTCCTCCTTCACTCATAAACATGTTGATGGATTCTGCCATATTCGATCAGAACGCAATATCTTCCTCATACGACATCTATTTTTTGAACTGTTCATGGTGCCGAAATCAGGAAGATGATATATACACAACCATCTTGGTTTCAACCCAATCCTATAACTTTGAATTTTGAGAAAAATTTATGAACTCCTGATCATTGAGGGAAATATGGATCACCCCACTAAGGAATTTGGTGTTGGTATGGATTTAAAGAAGGAATGGCAGGTTAGGGAAGATAATACCATGAATATTGAGGACACCTCATTGAGGAGGTTGTTTTTGATATGGATGAAAATAAGGAATGGCATAATACCCCTGATATGGTTGAAAAGGATGGGGAGGATAAGACCCTTGTTGATATGGGTTGACATTGTAGAGATTTTGCATGCCTTCTTCTAACTTATCTGCCACATCTTCTTCTTCTACCTGCAAAAGTGGATGGTTGGGGGGGTTTGTGGTATTGAATAAATATATTTTTTATTAAAAAAAAACTCGAATGAGAATGCTAATGCAATGAGATATGCCTAAAGAAATTTTTTATTTTTGCAGAAAATATGAATTCAGAAAAGAAAGAAGGAATCATTCCAAGAACAAGAGATTTCTTGCTTTGACACCCTCCTTTGAAATGGCGCCAAAAAGTGATGAGCCCTAAGCCCTAGTATTGCAACAAGAATGTTGCAACTCCCAAGGCTACCAACTTAAATTATCAGCCTAGGGTTCGTACAAACTTAAGAGGGCTCGGCACTGTATGTGCAGCAAACACATTTCTCTTCATATTTTGACTCCCTTCGATTCAAGTGAAAGAAAGCAATGAAAAAACTTTGAATGATCAAATATATAGGTAAGGCGTTAATCCTTAGTTGTAATAATCAAACCTATTCTACTTTTGTTGTAAAGTAAATGATAGAAAGGAAATCTATTCTATGTGAAAAAAATGTAAATCACAATGAGAACCAAGAAAATATAATCTATCTTTCTGGAAATGAAATAGAATTAAAGGAAATCTATTCAAATTTGTAGGAAATTAAAGTCCTAGATTACTCTTGAAAGAAGGAAATCACACGTTTCATAAAGTAATTTGCAGAAAGAAAATCTAGACTAATTGCAGAAATCAACATTCAAGAAGAAAGAAATGTAAGAGATAAATGGAAACCTAACCAAGCCTCAACTCAAACAAATTGGCCTCAGAGAATTCATAGGCTATAAATCTACTTCTACCATGAATTTGGAGTGAATAATATGTCGAAAACAAACTGCTACAACTTGCTACAAGACTGTTAATTAGTATGTCCTATGAGTTATCTCGTTGAATGACCAAGAAAATAAAATGCAAATTATATGGGGTAAATTTTTTTATTAATTAGGATGTCCTAGGACTCCAATACAAGTGGAATCACTCAAAAAATACCCTTGTTAACATGTGCTAAAAAATATCAGAAAATTACTACTCTAAAAACCAAAAATTTCATAACAATGAGCTAGTAAGTTGATCTAAGTACCCAAATGCCTAAGTGAAAAAATTATGGAGTGAATTTTGTTATTAATTTTGATTTTTGTATGCTTCAATCCAAGTGGAATCATAATCTCATTAACGTGTGCTAAAATTCAATAGAAATTTATTACTATTTTGCTACAAGATACATCCGGAAATCCAAAATTGTGAACTAATAAACCCATCCAAGTAGTTCAATGAATAATATGACTTTGCAGAGTTGTTCTAATGATGCATCATACTTGTAGCTATATAAATTACATGTAAAACTACTTATTTCAATTATTTAACTAATCAAACCTATAGAAATGAAACATAAACATTAAGTGCATAGTTAAGAAATGCAAGTGAACAAAACATTCAAAAAAGATGAATAAATTGTACTGCCTCAGCATAGCCTCAGAAATGACAAAGAAATTCTTCAATGAAATCCAAACACATAGGCAGAGGGAATGCCATATCAAATGCATTGGCAAGTAATATAAAATGGGTTTTCATATTTAATGTGCTAGCAAAAAATATCCAAGGTGTTGAAGATCACAACACAATAGTGTAGCAACTTTCAATACATTCATGCCAGCGTTTATACATCTATAAGTCGGCATTTAATACAATCATGCCAGTGTTTATACATTTCCAACAGCGTTCAATACATTTCCAACAGTGTATTAAACACTGGGAAACATTCCTATGGATATGGCAATGGCATTATTGCATTGGTTCAGCATTACGTGTTAATAATTCATTGCATCGATAATACATTTTGTATTAGCATTGTGTTCATAATCCATTGGTTGATACATTATGTATTGGGATTATATACAGCATTAAAAATATGGTTACAATATGTAACATATGTGTTTAATCTCCATATATGGTTTCAAACCCAAGCTATTGCATTTAATCTCTGTGGGGGTTTATGCCGCAGAATCCAAGGCAAAGTATATTTTGTGTATATTGGCATTAATCGTTGAGGTGATTTTATGAATTAGGGATTTTATGGCTGGTAATTTTATGAATTAGGGTTTTCTGCCTTTCATATTTTGGAGCAGTGTATATGTGTATTATAGTTTGGAGATAGTTCGGAGCAATGTCTTTCACTCATGGAGAGCATTAATTATGCTCTAATTTATCAAAGATTTGGTTTGGATGTCCTAATTGCTTCCAAGCTTTTTTTTGCACTATTGTTGAGTTGCATATTCAATTCAAACATGGCAGGTTCCATGCACCAAATTAAATACATTTCATGTTAAGAAGGAAGAAATTTTTAATTAGAACAGCAGATTGTTTGGGAAATATACATCTCAATTGTTATTGTATTTTCAGCCTTAAAACCCCTTTCCATTGATTTTGAAGGGGGAGGTAACCATAGGTATGGAGGCAGGGGTATTCTTTGTAAGCAGAGATGTCAAATGATCATGTTAAGGATGCTTGATGTTTGATTGTTGTTGATTGTGTTAAGATTGATTTATGTTGATTACTAAACTGTCATTGTTAGAAGATTGCTTGAAATTAAAAGGCTAACAAGTGATGTTAAGTGCAAAGGTTGACCATTGTTAACTATTCTAATCATTGTTGAATATGTTGATTGGTTATCTTGATGTACAAATTACAATTAAAATGAAAAGTGGCACACGATATCTTGAGACATAAGCTAGAAAATGTATGCTTTTATTAAACAAGAATCCTTAAAGGCATTAACATGTGGTTGGTAAAAATCTGAAAAATGTATTTAATACAAATCTTAAAATTTTTCAAAATTTGTCTTTTGTAACCATTGTTGCTAATCTATATTATTTCAGCTCTATTTTATATTACAAAATTATGGATTTCAGATTTGGAAATGAAGAGGGGAGAAAGCTTGAAAGACCAAGATATAACTCCTTATTTTGTATTCTTGCATAGAATATAAACAGTCAATACCACTATGCTTATAAAATATCCATTGTTAAATGAGAAGAGAACTTTTTTTTAGCAGAAAAATGTGTATGAGAGTGTTCACAAGCTGCATTTTGGTAAGTAGAAAAAGAGAAAAGTAAAGAAGAGGAATAGAATTGAAGAAGAGAAGTAGAGAATATAAGTAGCACACAAGAGAGTAGAAATTACTATTAGGTAAATAGAAAACTTGATTTTGTATTGTGATTGGGAGATTGCAGTCTCCTTTCAAGTTATAGCTTGATAAAGAATAGGTTGAGGTATGAGCCTTCTGTGGGATGTACCCTGTAGAAAACTTTGTGGGAGTTAGAGCTTCCTTGAGGTAGCAGCATCCTGTAGGTCGGATCCTACAGAAAATTTGATGTGATAGGGGAGTAGGAGATTTCCTTCACATCACTTTCACTCAAAAAAAAATTTGTCTTCTCCCTTATGGGTTTTAACTTATATATGGTGTCTTTATGTGCTACTTGTTGAATTTCCATTATGTGCATAAGAAGATAATAGAAAAAAAGGAAATTGAGTTGATCTCAGTAATTGGAAAGATATAATTACTAACACCCACCCCTAGCCCCCCCCTCAATAGAAAAAAGGAAATTAAGTTGAGCTAAGTAATTGGAAAGATATAATTACTAACCCCCCCCCCCCTCCCCTCTCCTCTCAAAAATTTCCAAGCATTTATCAATCCACTATAAAGAATAAAAATCGGCTTCAACATGGAGACATGTATTCTTCATGAAAATGGAGTATAAAAACTTTCGTAAACTTGAATAAGTATATATTATTATTGATAAAAGATGAGATAATTACTATTAGGAATCACCAAGGCTTTAAATACAGCCTTACGGTGTCCCTTGGTGAAGAGGCACGATCGTTGATCATGCCCTTTCACTTAATAAACCTAAGACAACTATATTTAAATAATAATTAATAAATTATACATAACATTGCCCCTCTCTTAAAGATGCTTTGTCCTCAAAGCATACGTAATGATGGACATTGTCGACGAATGCTTGGGTTTCCCGAGAGGCGAGCCCTTGCCTTTTGAAATGACCCCACATTTTTAAAAGATCTTGGAGCATCTTCTCGAGTTCAATATTTTGGTGATGTGGATAACGATAAGATTTGATGTTGACAGGGTCGGATCCTGCCTTGACTTCTATTGTATGTTCGATTTCGCTATTAGGAGGCATTTTCATTGGCAGGTCTTGGAATACTTTTTCATGTTTTTGAACTAGTCCTTATACTTCTAGTGACCCTTCGCTGATCCTTTTTGTAGATAACATTTCTAAATGATGAAATTGTACTATATAAGTTGGCACTCCTTTTCGAATCATCTTCATCATCTGGGATGATGACACGATTTCATTTTCTGGTGCTTGGAATCCATACAACTTGTGCTTCTTCCCTTCCCACTTAAAGCTTATAAATTGCTTCTAATGGTTGGCAGAATAAGTACCTAAGGTTTGGCTCGTTTGGGTGAAAATATTATCGTTTAATTCTGTTGTAGTTTTTACCCAACTATTTAATTTGTCAATCCGAGGTTCGTAGACTTACGAGACACATACACTATATATGCAGGACTGAAGTGGAACTAATTTAATCTAAATTACTGAAATCAAATTAATCTAGAAAGGCATTGAAACACTAACTAGGAAAGCAGGAAATTGCATAAAGGAAAAGTAATACAACATGTGAAGAATTGAATGACAAACAACATATGTGAGCTCACAACAATAAAGCTATCTCCAATTATATTACAAAAATCAAATTACAAATCATAACAAAGAATATGAATCAAAGCTAAGAATTCTCTTCTCCTAATTACAAAACTATTTCTCCATTCTATTCAAATGAAGAGAGAGCACTCTCTTATATACATGAGGAAGATAACCATCTCATAATTACATATCCAATATTCTCTCAAGCACTCTCAACTAATTTCCCATTATTACAAGATATTATCCCTTTGAATCCTCCACACATCTCTCACATATCTTGGATAAGATATGCCAACCAAATCCTCCATGATCCTCTCCTTAGGAATATACTTGAATAATTATCTCCTTAATATGGTGGAGGAGATATTTGAGACGTATCTTGGAATTAATCCTTCACATATTTCCTACACATTACAAAGCTCTCATATTATTGAGATTTAATATAAAAATATGTATATTTTCTAATATTTAATCATAAATTCACTTATAATACAAAAATGAATAAAATGGAAAATAAGAAGGTGAAACCCAAATATATTTATGAAAATGATGTAATGAAAGGTTAATGGGATGATGAAATGTAAGGAATAGTGAAGGAAAAGGTGGATAAAAATATGACATTTCTGAGTCCCAACATAGCCATTGAATTCCTAAAACCACATCTACTCCTTGTAATGGCATGATGTAGAATGGAGATTCTAAATTAAAATTTTGAATCTGCAATTTGAATTTATGGCATTTCCCTACCTTCTCAATTGTCTTACCATCGGCGACCATTACCTTCATATTGGGCATGGGAAACGTAAAGATGTTGAGTCTTTTGGCCATGGTCGAATCTAAAAAATTGTGGGTACTGTCGGTGTCAAGGAGAACCATTACGTTGTTCTTCTTAATATGTCCTTTTAGTTTTAGTGTGTGAGGTTGTGATATACCTATCATAGTTGATAAGGAAATTTGCGTAATGCTTCCGTAATCTAGTTATGGAGGGAACTCTGGGGTGGCTGCATCTGATTCATCATTGTTAGAGTCATTAGTTGCTTCACAATTATATAGATTCTTTGTCTCGTTTCCTTTAGTGCACCAATGCTTAGGGTCCCACTTTTCACCGCAACGTTTGCACTTGCCCTCTCTCATCCTTTGTATTTCCACATTAGATTTTTCTTCTTCATGAATATGGGGTAGGACATATTTTGTGTTATCTATATTTTTAGATTGAGGAAATCTTCGTCTCGAATATACTCTTTCTGATTTTTACCACGATAACCTTTCAAATTTATTTTCAGTAGATTTTGTTTTTTGCCTTGCTAGTTCTACTGATCTAATGTCGTGAAGTTCAAGCTCTTCTTGTATATGGATTTTAAGTCCCGAGATAAAAGACTGGATTAAACGAGATTCTAACAATCTAGGTACTCGTGTCGCTAAGCTCTCCCATTCTCGAGTGTACTCATCCACATCTCCTTTTTGGCGTAATTTGATGAATGTTGAAAAAAACTTTTCTTCTTTTATACCTTGAAATATTTTAAAGAATGCATCCTTAAATTTCATCCAACTAATAGCAAGCGTCGTCTTTTTCCACCACATATACCAATTATATGCTTCTCCTTCCATTTTTATGGAAGCATGCTTAATTTTTCGTCATCACTATTAATGTCATAAATCTCAAAATATTCTTCGGCTTTATTAAGCCATGCAACGCTATTTTTTTCATTACCGTCAAACTTGGGTAGCTCGATTTTTGCTCTTCGATGATATTCTAAATGTGGAACGAGAAAGGGGTATTGATTAGCAAATGTATTCCAGAGCTGCTTATTTTGAGAATCTACATTACTATCTTCGTGATCGTGTGGGGAATCAGTTTTTTCATGATGCTCTTATGAATTCCCTAAATCTGCTGAATTGTTTTTTTGATTATGTTCCATGTTGGGGAATATTGGTCGTTGTGTCTGACTTATCTTATCACAGAGTTCTGTCAACTTTTGCATTGCTTGGCTATGATTTTCTGTGGCCTCACTATGATTTAGCCAAATTTGTCTTTCTATCCGATTTGTCGTATCTTGAAGCTTTTTGATGTCGTTGGAGTGTCTTGCAACTATACCCTCGAGATCTACTAATCTTTTGTCGAAGTCATTGGAATTATTATTGATCTATTTCTCAAGATCGAGCAATTTTTTTTGGAATTCGGCCATCGACATTGATGACGACATTAAACGTGTATGCGGTGGTGAATATTTATCTGTCAGTTTTTTTCCCTTTTATTTTAAATAATAATAATAATTTTTATTATTATTATTATTATATATATTTTAAATAATAATTATTATTATTATTATTTTATTATTTGAATTATATATATATATATATATATATATATATATATATATATATATATATATATATATATATATATATATATATATATATATATATATATATATTAACGAAAAAAAAAAAAATCGTGGAAAGTCACATTGTTTTAAAATACTTTTTATTTTCTTTTCTCTTTTTCTTTTTTCTTTTTTCTTTTTCTTCTTCTTCTTCTTTTTTTTTTTTTTTTTTTTTTGCGTACGATGAGGTGAAGGGATGGCAGGTGAGCTGAACAGGGAAGGGACGCGGAAGGATGGACTACGGCGGCGGGAAAAGTGGGCGGGGGACGGCAAGGGATGCTGGGAGGAGGGGTGAGTGGAGGACGGTGGGGGCAGGAGCAGTGTTGGAGGAGGCGTCGGGGGGAGGGGTGAGCGGAGGATGGCAGGGGTTGGAAAAGTGTCGGGGGAGGCGTCGGGGGGAGGGGAGCGGGTAGAGGGGTCAAGGGTGACGAGACAGGTGGGGGTGAGAGCCGAGGGTGAGGGCAGGTTGTTTAGAGTGAGGGGGGGTGGATTGTTGGGAGGGGAGCGTTGTGTGAGGGGGCCGAGGGGGATGGCCAAGGGAGGGGAGCGAAGGGAGTGAGGGGGCAGGCTGGGGAGAGGGGAAGCGAGTATGGTGAGAGGGGTCGGGTGGTAAGGGAGAGTCGTGAGGGCGAGAGATGAGGGTGAGGGGGAAGGGTGTGGTGAGAGCTATGCAGAAGGAGCGAGGGGAGAGTTAAAGTGTGAGAGCATAGGGAAGAGGGGAAGGGGGAGGATATTGGCCAACGGGGCATGGAGAGGAGAGGTAAGGGCCGAGAGGTAAGGGGGGAGGGGTTTGGGGAGTGCAATGAGGCAGTGGCAGAAAAATGGTAGGGAATGAAGGAACGTTAGGGGACGAAAAGAGGAAGGAAAAAAAAATCTAGCCAGGGAATTTGATAAGAGGAAAAATTGATAGCTGTGTGGACAGACCGCGAATTTCTCACACAAATCCTGAAGAGCGACTGCTCCGATACCAATGGAGTATAAAAACTCTAGTAAACTTGAATAAGTATATATTATTATTGATAAAAGATGAGATAATTACAATTAGGAATCACCAAGGCTTTAAATACAGCCTTACGGTGTCCCTTGGTGAAGAGGCATGATCGTTGATCATGCCCTTTCACTTAATAAACCTAAGACAACTATATTTAAATAATAATTAATAAATTATACATAACAAAAAATGAATGAGAACCTCAAAATATCTATTGTACTTATTAGGAAAATTATCAAGCAAGTAAAGATATAAGTGAAATGATAGAGTCAATGCAACCATTTTGGCTCATTATCTAAATATGATGAGTTTTCCCTTATATTTTGAAATAAAACCAAAATAAGGCTAATATCAAATACGGAGTGATCATGAGATTGAAACATACATTAATACATCACAAAAAAGTGAATGGAAAGTAAGGCCATACTTCGCATGTGCATCCACAAGCTTTATGAATGATATAAAATATGCAATGTGAACATCGCAGTCCATCCTTATTGCATGCAAATTTTTCATGATGTATCATATGCCTCTAAGAAGGTTGATCTTCATACTCCAAAAAGTAACTTCTTTGACTTTGATTGACAACAACCACATCTTCACACAACCAAGCTTGAGATGGCTCCATACAAAATATGAAAAATACTTCTTCCCTGTCCTACAACAAACATGTAGATGAATTATCAAACCAAAGTTCAAATCTTAAAAAAAAAAAGTTAATTAGCTCCCAATGGAGGGTTTGTTGCCTCTATTTATATGGCTAGAAATTTTTAAAACATACCATAAAATGAAATTTCATTTTCCCCATACATATTTTAGTAATAAAAACATATCTTATAACCATATTTATGCACATAAATTTGGAAAAAGAATGAAGAAAGATGTGGCTAAAAAATTTTGTAATAAAACCCATCAAACCTCGTGCAATATATAGCCTTCAAAAACTCCTCTAATATAATTTGGTTTCCCATGCATAAATCCATAAAATTATGTCATAAATGATGTTATGAAACTAGCTCCAAAATAAGAAGAAAATAGAGATCAACGCTTTAGAATTCAACCACTTCGAGGGGGCAACCTCCTTTACATTACATAAATGAAAACTTATTGGATGATACAAATGACAAACCTCCTTCTATATATAGGAGTCCATGGGGTCACAATATAATTCTAGCTTAACTAACAATGATAATGTAAGGGCACAGTAATAATAATATTGGGGTTACACGGGTACAAATATAATAATAAGGGGGGCTACACTAATAACAATAAGGGACTAAACTAGTAATATAGGGAACTAACATGCCCCTCTCCTTCAAAAAACTGTTTTTCTCAACACTTGAGTAGCTCTGGGTGCTTCTATGTAAAATTCTCATCCTCCCATGTAGAATCTTCAGTGGGTAAGTTCTTCCACTTTATGAGATACTCTGAAATTGATCGATTATGTAGCTATCGATTTCTTGTTTCTGTGACTGCTTCAGGTTCCAATATGATTTTTCCTTCCTCATCAAGTTCTGGAAATATTGTTTGAACTAGAAGTTTTTCACCTATAACCTTCTTTAAACATGAAACATGGAAAATTGGATGCACTCACGTAGGAAGCTCCAATTTGTATGCCATAGTACCTATTGTATCTTAAGAGACAATCCCTCGGTTGTGAAAGGAATTAGTGCTTAAGACATTTTAAAAGTGTGTCATAGAAATAATTTTATCATGAGGTCTTTGTTCTATCCCTCCGGAAAGTAGTTTTCTAAAACCCTTAATGATCTGGAATAATAAAATATTTCACAATGCGATTGACTGTTGATATCTGAATGGAAAAGAAGAACCATAGAAGAAACTCAAAGTAATATGTTGTAAACACAAAATCTATTACTTTTATGTTTCAGTGAGAATTCATGGAGAGAGAGAAAAATCAAAATAATATGGTGTAAAAACAGAATCTATTACTTTTAAGTTTCATAGAGAATTCATGCAGAGAGAGGAAACTCAAAATAATATGTTGTAAACACAAAATCTATTACTTTTAAGTTCCAGGGAGAATTTGTGAAGGGAGAGGATTTGGAGTGAAGGAGTGCTTATTAAGGCTATTTAACTCTTACTTGCAAAGGTAAATCAGAGACTAGTTGCTTCTTTACTTCACTTCATTCAAGGAATAAACAACACAAAATGACACAAGAAACACGAATCACCATCAACAATTGCAGAAAACTTGCTACTTCTTTCATTCACCCATCATAAAAAGAAGTGCAAAATGTAGTCTCTAAGAGGTCCAAAACTCAGAACCCCTCCTCTCTTTTTCTCTCTTCCTTAAATACAAACAAAATCAGTTTGTAACTACTCGAGCTCCTTGAAACTCCTAGACTACCTAAACTGTTAAACTAATTATTACATTGCAATCGAGGACATCATTGTAGCTTCGATCTTAACAAAGAAAACAAAATAAAACTTGAAATATAATCCTTCTAATGAATCTAATTTGTTGTCGATGTGTCTCCTTCCGTTTCTGCTATGATATCCTAATAGTTTGCATAAACGCATCTCTACCTGACTATGCTCATGCTTTTACGTTTTTAACATTGTCATCATGTCACCTACTACCCGACTCTTCCTTTTCCGCTCATGCCCACAGCGTTTATTCTTTCATTAATAAACTACCGCAAATACATATCGTAGTTCTGTACGTAGCATCGGGTCTTTGCTTACCCAAGTCTACCCTATGTTCAGACTTTCCTTTGTAACTGCCGTAAGACTGGACTTTAAAAGATATTCCAATTTTCAATTGAAAATTACCGTGTCTGCCCCTTTACCGCATTTTGCATTTCGAAATTCATAACATATTCATAAGCGCCATTACTTCTAAGCTTGTGATGTGCGATGTGCGATAAAGGTAGGGATGATGTGAAAAGTGGAGGTGGGGCCGATCGCAAATTGCAATCGGTGATATAAAACCTTGTCGCATTTCGTAATTCATAACATATTCATGAATTTCATTCCTCCTGAGCTTGTGATGTGCGATGTGCAATTGCAATATATTAAATCATATTTTTGAGCTACATCGTGTCCGCTTCGTTATCGTACTTCGCACTTCGGTGAATCTTGTTATCTTATGTTCTCTATCCCTTCTGAGCTTGTGATGTGATATATTCAAGAGGGTCCCATGACCAGACTTTAAATACCTTATATTTGAGCTTCGAACTATATTTCATCCAGTCTTCGTATCGCATTTCGCATTTCAGTGATTCAACCTTGTTATATTCCTCCTGAGCTTTACAATTGTGATTTGCGATATGCGATCAAGCCTTCCACGTGCAATTGTGATTAAGCCTCCAAACACTGGTTCTGTATGTATATTCTCACGACTCGACCCCAACCTGTGTGCAATTTTCTGAACACGTAAATCGGCCCGGCCCTTGAAATGTTATGCGAATAAGCCCAACTTGACCCTTGCTGCATGCTTTTCTTCTTTTCTACTCCTCTAGCATAGATTACACCTTCAATGTTGTTGCTTCCCTGATTTTGGTTCCAATTCGCATGTGATGATGAATCCTCGTTGAGCTTGTGGTTATCCTTTTGAGCATGTTGCAGGTCTTCTTGAAATTTTAACAATTGTTCCTCAACAACCTTGAATTGCTCAAGACCTCTCTTGACTTTTAGTTGAGTCAAATTATGCTACAATATCTGGATCCAATTGGGGACAGCACTTTGGTAGCAAAGTGTTGAGAACTTGTAGATCAGTAGCCTTTATTGGGAATGGATTCAAAGAGCACTTGTAGATCAGTAGTCAATACTAGGCATGGAGTCAATACCAAATGGGAGTTGATCCAGTATGAAATCCTCCCAAAACCTGCTACACTTTGGACTTCTTCCTTTATTCTTAAATTGAAAATATTGAACTAGAAATACTACAACTAAAAATTCTCAACTTATGAGCTTATTTATGCACAACTCCTATATATGTATTCATGTATGATCTTAATCAGGTGAAGTCAGCCTTCCAATGGCACCAATCCAACATCTACATGTTAGACCTAATGCCTCCATACTGTTGAAATTTGAAGATCACAATCGGGAGGTACCATGAAAGTTTTCCATATACAAAGATTTGCACATACCTTTGCATAAATGCTTGTTGCTGACAAAAGAAATTTTTCATATAGTCAGCAACTGGATCATAGAAATGGTGAGACCAATTTTTTACTGCCTCCTGTTCTTGAACATCTTGCTGATGTAGACTTCTTTGAACAAGGCAGCTTCCTTCACTGTTTGACTCCTCAATTTGAGGTTTTATATGAGAAGATTAATTGTTGTTTTCTGATATCAAACATTTAGGCCGAAAATACAAATCTATGTTTTGTTCCTCATAATGTTGATGTTCTTAATATAATGCCAATTCTTGAAAAAAATCTTCCCCCTCTTGCAAACACACCTGAGGAGCTCCACTAGTTTCTCCTCTATTCACAAAATCATTAAAATTATGAAAATTGTAATGATCTTCCAGACATTCAACTTGTAGTTTAGTTGTTGCAACGAATTTTTGACCAGAATCTTCAGAATGCTTAAATTCTTGTGTTTCAACAATACAAGAATCCTCTGACACCTTCTGAAAATCCTTGTTCATGTTTTGAATTTGCATTCTCTTGTAAATAAATTCCAATGTTTTCTTAACAAGCGTTCTTGTCTTCAACAAAAATTGTTCTTTCAACATGACAGGAAATATTTCTACAACCCCACACATTATCTTTGATTTCCTGTGCATAAAGAAACATCAGCTCCATAGTGCAAGGCTTTCTCTCCTTAAGATAAAAAGCCAAGACACTAGAAAGAGCCCTCAAATAGTATATCATAGTTGCATCTTCAGGAGGTCGCATTTCTTTTGGCATGTTGATATATATTTTTTGAAACCTCCTAGTAAATGAAGCGATTGATTCATTACTCTGCCTCTGGATGGAATATAACTCCAAAATGTGTGTTTTTTATGGCTTGTGCTCACCCCAATATCTAAGAAAGATGTCTTGAAAACTCTTCCACGAACTAATTGAACCTTCCTCCAAACACTGGAACCAATCCTGAGCACCCCGATTTAATGAATGTCAAAACATCCTTAAAGCCACATCTTCATAGATAATTTGAAATTTTTCCAAAAATTATTCAATTGCTAGGAGGTGTTCTTCAGTTGCAACCTCATCACTTTCTCCAAAAAAACTTGGCAGAAATTTAAATATTTTTAAAGGATATTGATAAAGAACTATAGGCAACACCAAGGTTTTTAAAATCACCTTGGTTCTAAGCTGAAAAGAAGTGGATTGTTTATGAGGTAGAATATTATCACCCAAAGATGACGAATCCTCACCTTTATGCCCAGACTATGACAGATTATCTTCAGGAATTGTAATGCAACAGTCATATCTCCTCTCATATTTAGGAGATAAAGTTGTGTCAAGTTCAATAATACAAGTAGAATAAAAATCTTCTTTCTCCAATAAAGAATGTACTTTTTGGGCCTTATAATCTTCTAAGAATATAAATTAGGAAACAATCTTCTTGATATGTATGGGAAAATAGACCACTAAACTGATAGTGAAAAATAAAACTTCCTTTAAAATATTCAAACTTTGAAACCTGTTTTTTCCACGATGCTTTTTCATTTTCTTGCTAGCAAAATTCCTTATCTAATGAAATATTCATCAATGGAGTCGCCAGGTGGATAATAAACAACCAAATTTTATATCTAAAATCTTGTTCACCATCAAGAAATAGATCTCAATACCTAGGGAAAAATAACTTCGTGCCTTCATCCCTAGAAACGGTGCCAGAAAATCTTGTATCTTAAGAGACAATCCCTTGGTTGTGAAAGGAATCAGTGCTTAAGACATTTTAAAAGTGTGTCATAGAAATAATTTTATCATGAGGTCTTTGTTCTATCCATCTGGAAAATGTTTTCTAAAACCCTTAATGATATGGAATAATAAATATTTCACAATGCCAATGACTGCTGATATCTGAATGGAAAAGAATAATTGTAGAGGAAACTCAAAGTAATATTTTGTAAACACAAAATCTATTACTTTTAAGTTGAAGAGAGAATTCATGGAGAGGGAGGAAACTCAAAATAATATGTTGTAAATACAAAATTTATTACTTTAAAGTTTCAGAGAGAATTCATGGAGAGAGAGGAAACTCAAAATAATATGTTGTAAACACATGATCTATTACTTTTAAGTTCCAGAGGGAATTTGTGAAGGGAGAGGAGTTAGAGTGAAGGAGTGCTTATTAAGGCTATTTAACTCTTACTTACAAACATAAATCAGAGACCAGTTGCTTCTTTACTTCACTTCATTCAAGGAAGAAACAACATAAAATGACACAAGAAACATGAATCACCATCAACAGTTGTAGGAAACTTGTTGCTTCTTTCATTCACTCATCAGAAAAAGAAGTACAAAATGTAGTCTCCAAGAGGTCCAAAACTCGAAACCCCTCCTCTCTCTTTCTCTCTTCCTTAAATACAAACAAAAGTAGTTTGTAACTGCTCGAGCTTCTTGAAACTCCTAGACTGCCTAAACTATTAAACTATGTATTACATTGCAATCAAGGAAATCATTTTAGATTCGATCTTAACAAAGAAAATAAAATAAAACTTAAAATATAATCCTTTTGTTGAATCTGATTTGTTGTTGATGTGTCTCCTTATGTTTCTGTTGTGATACCCTAACAGTCTACATAAATGCATCTCTACCCTACTTTGTCCATCCTTTTGCGTTTCGAACACTGTCATTATGTCACCTACTACCCGACTCTGCCTCTTTTTCTCATGCCCGCAATGTTTAGTCTTTGATTAATAAACTGTCACAAACGCATATCGTTGTTCTGCATGTAGTGTCGAGTCTTTTCTTACCCGAGTCTACCCTACATTCAGAATTTCCTTTGTAACTGTCGTAAGACTAGACTTGATAAGATAATCCAATTTTCCTTTGAAAACTATCGCGTCTGTCCCTTGATCGCATTTCTCATTTCGTCATTCATAACATATTCATGATTCCTCTAAAACTTGTGATGTACGATGTGCGATGTGCGATAAAGGTAGGGATGAAAGGGCAAGTGGAGGTGGGGCCGATCGCAAATTGCAATTGGCGATATAAAACCTTGTCGCATTTCGTATTTTGGCATTCATAACATATTCATGAGAATCATTCCTCCTGAGCTTGTGATGTGCGATGTGCGATTGGAATATATTAAATCATAGTTCTGAGTTGCATTGCACCTGCTTCATTATCACACTTCGTACTTCGGTAAATCCCGTTATCTTATGATTATTATCCTTTCTGAGCTTGCGATGTGAGATATGTGATAGGGTCCCATAGCCCGACTTTAAATAATTTAGATTCAAGCTTCAAACTATATCGCATTTGGTCCTTGTATCGCATTTCGCATTTGGCGATTCAACATTGTTATGTTCCTCCTAAGCTTTGCGATTGCAATTTACGATATGTGATCAAGCCTTCCACGTGTGATTATGATTAAGTTTTCGAACACTGGTTCTATATGTATATTTGCACGAATCGACCTCGACCTGTGTGTAATGTTCTGAACGCAGCAATCGGCCCGACTCTTGAATTGTTCTGCACGTGAATAAGCCCGACTTGACCCTTGCTGCACAATTTTCTTTGATGTTGCTCCTCTGGCTTAGATTACACCTCCAATTTTTTTGCTTCCTTGATTTTGGTTCCAGTGCACATGTTATGATGAATCCTATTTGAGCTTGTGGTTATCCATTTGAACATGTTGCAGGTCTTCTTGAAATTTTAACAATTTTTCCTCAACAACCTTGAATTGCTCAGAACCTCTCTTGACTTTTAGCTGAGTCACAGTACCAATATTTTGAAACACCTTGTAAGGACCATAGTACTTTTGAAATAATTTATTATCCTTCTTAGCTTGCTTGAGGTACATTTGTTTGTATGGTTGTAGCCGTAAAAATACCCAGTCTCCTACATCAAAACTTTTCTCGTTGCGATGTTGATATGCCTATTGTTTCATTCGATTTTGTGCCAAATTTAGGTTATCCTTTAAGAGTTGGGGAGCTTCTTGTTGATGCTCGATGTGATTTTCCACTGCTTGAACCTTATAATTTTCTCTTAAATATGATGTGATGGACGGTGGATGATATCCATAAAGTGCCATAAATGGGGTCATTTTTGCTGTAGTATGGAAGAAAATTTTATACCACCATTTAGCGAGAGGTAACCACTTGACCCATTGTATTTGTTTATCATATAAAAAACTAAAAATATATCCTTCCAAAAATTTATTCACTATCTCATTTTGACCATCGAATTGAGGATGATAAGATGAGCTATGATCTAGTTAAGTACCCCAACAATAAAATAACTTCGTCCAAAAATTTCCAGTAAAAATGGGATCTTTGTCGCTCACAATAATCTTTGGGTTTCCATGTAGCTTTTGAATAGTGTCAATAAATGTAGTAGCAACTGTACTTGCTTTAAATGGATGAGATAATGCACAAAATTGTGCATACTTGGTAAGTCTATCAACTACCGCCATGATGACAGTCTTTCCTTCAAATTTAGGTAAACCTATGATAAAATCCATTGAAATCTCCTCCCAATGTTGACTTGGAATGGATAAAGGTTGTAGAAGACCCGAGTCTTAATTGTCTCAACTTTATTTTACTGGCAAACCAAACATTCCGCCACAAAATTTTGAATATCAAATTTAAGGCCATCCCAAAAAAATTATTTCTTCACCCTGTGGTAAGTTTTTAAAAATCCTGAGTGTCCTCCTAAAGGAGAAGTGTACAATTCCAAAAGAATCTTTTGTTTTAGTTGGGAATTCTTACAAATATATAAGTGATCTTTCTACCATAAGAAATCATTTTTCCAACTAATTGTATCAGACGTACTAGGATCTTGCTACAACTTTTGAATGAGTGTCCACACTTCTTTGTCCTTCTTCCATTCATCCCTTGCTTCAGTTATCCAATCTGGTTGGATAATAGAAATGGCACAAAGAAATGTTTCCACCTCTTCATTATTACTTGAGAGTGCATCTGCAACAACATTTAGCTTCCCTTTTTTGTAAATGATTTCAAAGTCATAACCCAACATCTTTGTGACCCATTTTTTTTGCTCTTCTGAAGATGGTCTTTGTTCCAAAAAGTGTTTAAGACTATCATGATCATTTTTTACCTTGAAGTGTCTTCCCATTAGGTAAGGTCACAATTTCTTTAGTGCATGTAGTATTGCTAACATTTCCTTCTCATAAATAGTGACTTTCAAAAGCAATGTATCTTCCTTCTTTCATTAAAATAGAACCAATTCCATTTCATGAGGCATCACATTCCACAATAAAGGTTTTTTTGAAGTCTGGCATATCTAAGACCGGTGTTAGGCACATTGCCTCTTTAAGATGTTCAAAGGCCTTAGTTTCTTCAGGAGTCCATGAAAATGCATCTGCCTTCAATAATGTTGTTAGAGGTGATGATATTCTCCCATAATTCTTAACAAACTTTTGATAATACCTTGTTAACCTGAGAAATCCTCGCAACTTCTTTATGGTTATGGGGACTTTCCATTCCTTAATGACTTTAATTTTGTTAGGGTCTACCTTAAGACCCTCGTGAGATACAATATGACCCAGATATTCCACCTCTTGTACTCCAAAGAAACATTTCGATGTTTTTGCATATAATTGTTTCTCCTGCAATAGTTTGAGCACTCTGTCAACATGTTGAACATGATCCTTCCAAGACCTATTGTAGATTAGTATATCATCAAAAAATAATAGCATAAATTTTCTAAGGAAGGGTTTGAAAATTGAATTCATCAACCCTTGAAATGTAGAAGGTGCATTGGTAAGGCCAAAAGGCATGACCAAATATTCATAATGACCCTCATGAGTTTGAAATGTTGTTTTTGGAATATCTTCAGTCTTCATTGTAATTTGATGGTATCCTAAACGAAGATCCAACTTGGTAAAATAAATTACTCCATGTAATTCATCCAATAATTCATCAATCATGGGAATGGGAAATTTATCTTTAATAGTGAGCTTATTGAGCTCCCTATAATCTGGACACATGCGCCATGATCCATCCTTATTATGCACCAATACTACTGGAGCAGAGAAATAACTTTTACTACGTTGAATTATACTAGCCTCTAACCTTTATGCAATCATACATTCAATTTCGCTCTTTTGGACATAAGGATATCTATAAGGCCTAATGTTTGGAGGAACACTTCCTGGAATCAAATGAATAGAATGATCATGATCACGAATAGGTGGGATTCCTTTGGGAGTTTCAAACACCTTAGAATGATTGTCCAAGAATTTTTGGAGATCTAGAGAAATAGATGATTTTGATGTTGGAACTTCTAGTGAGCATAATTGTGCAATTACGCATTGTTGTTCTTTCTTCAGAAGCTTTGTCATGACATTAGAGCTTATTATCTTTCCCAAATTCCCTGCAATACCCCTTAATTTGACTTCCTTTCCTTCTGTTGTGCTATACAACAACCCCCATTTATTTTTATAAATAGGGACCCTTTAGAAATAAATAGGAAATTCTTTTAAATTTTCTAAAAACAAAAAACTTAGGAAAAAAAATATTTTCTTTCTAGTTTTCCCCTTTATTTTCTTATAAATTTCAAAGACTCATAAACCTTAAAATGTGCGAGTTGTGATATGCGCTCAATATTTTCTGAAGATATGTTTAAAACTTTAAAAAAAAAACTTCAATCACCATTATATTCACTTTATCGCACCGTACCTCACTTAGTCAATCAAAAACATTAAAATAAAATTGATATAAAGTTGCAACCCCGCGGACCTGATGAAAAAATAAAGAAATGAATATAAAACCTTCAGAAATCGCGGTCATTTAAGTTTTGTAAAAAGTGCAATTCGCATCTTGCACAACTTATAACATACACCAAATTGTTATGCTATAAAATCTGTGATCTGCGATTTGCGCAGATCGCATTTCACAAACTTTAAAAGGATAAGTATTATGAATGGTTATAAGTTATAACTTGTGATACATGCGCTGACGCCATTAAATGGATCAAGCATGTAAAACAACTTGTGTCATGTCAAAACGAAGTTCAAGGTCTTAACGGCTTTAAAGAGATTGATAGATTTTACGTGTGGAGGTATATGAAATATTAATTCAGAGATTATGAATGATAATTGATGTTATATCTTAAAATATTGATATATGCTTGCGTGTATTTGAAATAAATGTTAGATTTGTCTCTTTAATACACTATACTTGTAAAAATTCTCTTTGTTTTCAAGAAACCAGTTAACGGATTGAAGAAGAGAAAAATGAGCAAAAAGGGTAAGTAAATTTCTCAGACATCGTCCACTGAAGATACAGAGATGTCTCCATTATTTTCAGATACCGCCTGCAACAAATATTATGGCAGTTTGACATGGGAGGAAATGTATAAGATGTTTGAAAGTGAAGGACCAAGGGTGACAACCAAAGTTTCTTCTACAGGCATGGCTTCTACCTCCGACGCAAATCTTTTTGACGTTGCATGCTCATACATTCACAGGATAGTTGCAAGACCAAAGATTATTCCTAACATAGACATGATTAAGTGGGAAATTGACCACTTAAACATTGAAGATAGAATGTTCGAGAATTAGAAGGGAGAAACTATCGGTTCTTTCAGGGCAGAATATTTAACAGCAATGTACCATCTACCACCCCCACATCAGAAATATGACAAAGAATATTTGCAGAATTTTAGAGGAGAAATCCAGATCTTATTAAATTATCCAAGAAGGGAAGGATAATCAGGGGAAGTTGAAGCAAGATCATTTTGGTACGTACCCAATTTCCCAAATTCCTAATCCTTACTGTTAT
Organism: Pinus albicaulis; assembly: GCA_034641835.2. Classification (NCBI taxonomy): domain Eukaryota; kingdom Viridiplantae; phylum Streptophyta; class Pinopsida; order Pinales; family Pinaceae; genus Pinus; species Pinus albicaulis. The sequence continues at coordinate 1,062,657,657 of CM076572.1, forward strand.
GCTGCCAGTATGTTATGTAGATTATTTTCCAAACCTGATAGCACTAGATTCTCAAGAGAATGGGTTCCCCTGATTGACACAATCGTCAATTCATCAATTTTGAATTGGGCAGAAATCTTATCCAATAACCTAGCCAAACACATTACTGAATATAGGAATAAAAGTATTATTTCATCCAAAGAGATTCCTCCCTTTTCTATGTCTGCCTATTTCATGGATGCTATCTGTTTTACTTCTATTTTTTCTACCATTGGATGGAAATGGACTACCCAAGACTCTACCCCAATCCATATTTATCATAGATAACTCTGGGATTCAGACTTCCACCTACACTTCTATAAAATCTTTTATGGAGTAATATTTCCTATGCACCAGATGATTTTCAATAAAAATGCCCCTAGGGTTTCTAAAGAAGTCAATGTAGACATTCTTCCTGTAGCTAGATGGTTCGCAGAGGAGAATTTTACATATATTAGAGTATTCGGGAGTTATGCTTACCCCCATGTTTTACCCTATTATGTTCCCAATAAGTTACTTGCAAAAGAAGTAGCCTATCAGCTTGTTAATGGTGTTACAAAATAGTTGAAAGATGCTAAAAAGGCCATTTGGCCCAACTTCCCTGTACAATGTGGCACTTTTTCATTATCTAACATGGGCCATACTTACAAGGAAGTTTCAAAAATTCATTTATTGAAATTGGCAGTAATGCCGAAAAGATTATATGACCCAAACGATGTGATTAAAAATTACATCGCAGAGCTTAAGTTGAAGCCTTTTGTAAAGGAAGAAGATGGATTTGATGATCTTTTCCAGGGCATGGAAAAAATTTCAGATATTATCAAGTATGTATCTAGTCAACTAAGTCAAGATGATTTTGAAGCTTTTCAAGCATACAGAAACAAGAGACTAGAGAAAGTCCCTCTAAATTTGTTAACTATTGAAGATGAAAACAAACACACTCCAAGTGTTAGCCTGGATGATGAAGTAAAAGATATGCCTGAAGACGAATCAGGTCAATCACAGCAGCAATCTCATGATTCGGATCACTCTGAAAATGAATCCAAATCTGAAAAGGAAAACTCAGAAAAGATAATTGACTGGGTTATTCAGGATATGGAAATGCTAGAGGAGACGAGAAACAATGGAACAGAAACAGATTCTCAAACAGCTCGGCATAGTCAAAATATGCTAGATCAGTCCAGTTCACTACAAAAAAAATATCTCATAGATGAATGGAAGGATTTTTCCAAAGCAATAAAAAATCCTAAAGAGAATCCTAATATTGATCAATCAACGAGTTTCCAAACACCTGAACACTCCCAAAAGATAGTGGAAATTGTTAATCCAATGCAAAGAATTCCAGCACAGCATGATAAAGAAATCATACCAGCCTACCCTACATATCTAATTCTACAAATTGAAGATATTCCTTCATTGGATATTTTCTATAGTCCTAGTTATAAGGTTGTAGTTAAAAGAAACAAAAGAAGTAGAATGATGAAACAACTTCAAAGCCTATAGATGAATCAGTTGATGTACTATGGAAAGATTCCTCAGATGATCCTACTAAACATCTAACCAAATTATCACAGTATGTAGGGGCATATGCCACTGCTACTGTTGATAAAGCTACTGAGGTTAGAGTGTTGTTAAAACAAAAGGAAGCTAGAGTACAAGAATTAGAGAAGTTTTTGAATGACGAGAAATCTAATTCCAGTGAGCAAGCCAAAGTAATCATTGTTCAATTTCATAAAGATATTGAAAGCCTCAAATTGCAGCATCAAACAGAGGTCAATGAAAAACAAGCACATCTGGAAATAGCAATGACTAAGTTACAAAGTCAACCACAATTAGAGAAATTTATCAAAGAAGCATTGGATTTAAACACTAAGTTAAATAAATAACAAGAAGTGTTTTGTCATCAAACTTTTACAATTATTCTTATTGTGATTCAAATAAGATAATGATTCAGCAGATAGCGATTTAGAAACTTGAATGTGAAAGACTTGAGAAGAAAATTGAAGAACACATTTAATGGCAAGTTTTAGATTCAGGAAAGGAAGCTAATCTACCTCAAATAGATAAGCTTCACAAAGAAATTATATTTAGAGAATGGAAAGCACAAATCAAACAGGAAGAGAAAGCAGCAGCAAAGACATCCAAGATATCAAATGAGATTATTGAATCTATGTGTGAGCAACTGTCCATAGCAGAACTTCTTAAGGAAAACATGTCTGATGTGTTTTCAGAAACAAGACAGGTGGAAACACAGTGGAAACAGAGAGCAGATATACAGGAGTAAATGATTAAAAAGGTAAATAAGTTTGATCAAAAAATTTACTGGAATTTTCTAATCAAACCTTATTATCAGCATCAAACTCTACAGTCTCTTACAGATTCAACAAAGAGATCCCAGTTAGCAATCTCAAATGCTATTTTCAAGGGATAGATCTGATCAAGGATAACACAGCCAGCTCAGCTCAAAGAAATGTTCGATATTTGTCAACTTTGTGACCACATTCAGAAAGAATGGCAGAACTCATGAATTAGAATTGTTAGTTTAATTTCCTAGATTGTAGTTTAAGTTAGCTTTATGAGGAAGGTTGTTTTACACCTCCTCTATATTTTTTTAATAATCTATTTCAGTTTATAGTTAGTTTATTATTTAAACCCTTCTCATGCATTTAGAGAAGGGTCCATAAATTTGTCAAAAACATTTGCAAATAATGCACTATTAAAAGTTTCTGAGTGCTTTGATGAATTAATGGAACACATCTGTTATCTTTTAAAAATTAAAGTTGTTTAACTGATGTTGCACTATTGTACTCTTTAAATTTCTTGAAAGTGAGAAGGAGAAGATTCATTGCTGTCAGTTTACATGAGTAGAACTTCGTACATATGGTACTTCTATTCACTTGTATTAAGTCTTACTTCATAGATTGAAAATCATCTTTTTATTGTATTATATGTTTGAAACGTTATCATATATAAATATTACATGCACTTATGTTCTAATATTTAGCTATGGTTTCTTATTGAATATGTAATCATACAGATAAATGTGATATTTTTTTCACAATTCTTCTATGCAAACTACTTTGTTAGAAGAATCATTTTACATAATTTTCATCTCTTTCAACTGTTAAATGATCTACGTTACTGATAGTTGAAAGATATCATTTTAGATCGCATAAAGGAAAAACACCCCGGGTATAGATTACATTAATAGTTTAGATAGATGTGTATAGATTAAAATCATTATCCATTTACATGCTATATTCACAACACCCTCAAAATCATCCTTATTGGGAAATTGGTCCCATTATCCCCAGTCGGAGCCACTACACCGAACAGAAAAGGAGCTGATTTAAGGTCTGAACTGGGTGGTTTTCCCCCATGTTTTGGCAGAAGAACTATGAGGCCTCAACATATTAGTGATAGAAGGAGGGCAAAGTGAATGGCAAAAAGGTCTGATCAATCTAAAGGTCAATCAAAAAGTCTCTCTCCCTCTAGATCCCCATCAACTTCTAGAAAATTATCTAGATCCTCATCTATAAAATCTAAAGTTGATCATATTTCCCCTAAGTCTCCTAGTGATACTCAAACTATAATATTTCTCGAGTTTCACCAACATTCTCCAGAAGTCCAGTATTTGATAGAAAATCTGGAGAAATTATCTACTTCTGTTGAAAAGTATGAATCTTCTCTATTATTAGATCTTAGTATTTTGTCTTCTTTACAACCTCAAAGAATATTAACTTGATCAGAAGGTTAAAAAACATGGATTCTCCCTTTTGAATTTCCTATCAATAGTACTCAGAAAAAGATAAAGAGGACTAAATCAGAGTCAATCACTAGCGAGATCTTATCTCATTCACCCCCATCACCTCCGCTCACTTCCACAAATTTTATTCCAATAGTCGGTATCACTTTCACTAGTTCCAATACTCAAAATACTAGTCCTAGTGCTCAACCTACCTCATCGTCAATTCAAAATCCACTCAACCAACCCATCCAAAACCCAATGGCAGGTCAAATCCCTCCACCGAATGTAAACCCATGGAGTAATCCAGGGGCTATAAACATGCCCACCCCTCTTCATGCTCTGCCTAAAAATCCTGAAAGATGGCTACCCAAATTTAATCCTGATGATGGTCTTCCTACAAAAGAACATATTCATAATTTCATGTTAGCTGTCAATCTGAATACAGTAGTTGAAGAGGATTGCGTTGTACGATTATTTCCATATACTTTAAAAGGATCTACAGGATCCTGGTATTTTTCATTGCCTACTTGCTCTATAACTATCTGGAATATGTTTAAAGAACAGTTTCTAGCAAATTTTGGAGATGATAGAACTACTGCTACGCTCATCAATGATATTTCAAATCTTAAAGCTAAACCAGGTGAGAAGATAAAAGATTTTAATTCAAGATTTAATAGACTACTCAATAAAATTTCTATTACAGTAGTGCCTGGTGTAGAAGTTAAAATCGAGTGGTATATTTCATCCCTTCCATATAATATAGCTATTTTTTTTTATAGAGAAAAACTAGCAACACTTGCAGAAAATATGAAAGAGTCTCTATCTGTAGAGAAACGCATAACTGCTCTTGAGAAAAAGAATTCTCAGGAAGATCGAAAACCAAAGAAGACATCTTTCAGTAATGACTCTAAGAAGAAGATGTGATCCGGATTTATGCAGGAACGCAACAAAATACAGAAATAATCATAAACATACAGATGCAGCGGAAATAATGCTTCATTTCATTAATATCAAATAACATAAACATGCTTACAAACATAATGGAAATAAAATAGCTAGGGTGTTGGTAACGAATCTCTGAGAAGAGATGTGGTGGCTACAGACCTATGAACTATGTTACAATGAGGCTCGAGGGCCTATTTATTATTTAGAAACAATGGAGAACTCTAAACTTCCAAAAAAATAACCCTAGGAGATGAAGCGCCAAAACTATGGGCCTCGTTTGGGTAAATTGGTGTTTCAACTTCCCAAGGTCGTAACTTTGGAATACTATCTATGTTTGACGCACATGATACATTGTTAGAAATATCTATCCGAGGAATACAGCTGTTGTTGCAAATATCAATTCCAAAACAAAATCATATTAGTCAGACAAACGATGCCCAAAAGACGTCGTTTAGGGCCCCAAAATGGCTTCGAAAGTTCAGGACCCGAAAAACTACTAAAAATAGTAAGTGGTGCTACAACTTAAAAACTGAAAGAACTGATGGTGGGGGTTCAAATGGAATATTTGGGTGGCCACCAATATCCACCTGGATCATTAAGGCCCCAAAACGGCTCCAGGAGTGCAGGACCCGAAAACCTGCTAAAAAGAGTAAGTTGTGCTGAATGTGAAAAGATGCAAGAATTGATGGTGCAGGTCCAAATGCAATAGGTGGGTGGCCACCAATATCCACCTAGATCATTCCTCCCTCCTTAGGAAGCAATGGTCCCCATTGCGTTGAGATCCTCCATGAGATGAGGCAAATTATGTTGAAGAAGATGCCATGGACCTGCGAGCGGACATGCTGGATGCAATTAGTAAATCTGGTTTCTTTATCAGCCTCAGATAGTACATGTGTGGATTCTATTTGTGTAGTCGCATGAGCTATGGCAACATCAAGCAACGGTGCGTCAAGGGTCAGATCAATGGAGTGCTTGTCCTGACAGTGTAAAGGAACCTTTGTGAGTGAGGAGAAAATTTCCTCATATTCCTCCATGACTTTGTCCATCTACTGCAGCTGTGCATGGGAGCCCTATTTCGAGGTTGTGGCCACAATATTCTTCTTCCCTGTGAGCAAGTTGTAAGGAAAATTAATTTTTCTGGTTTTGGAAACAATCTTACTGCATTGTTTTGCAGTATTCAAAGAGATGATAGGAGGCGATGCTACCTCTGATATCATGTACAACTTATTTCCCAAAGTAATAACAACATTACGAGGCCTAGACTCATACACATCATGTCGCCTCCACAAGTACGGTTGGCCCAATAATACATCAGCTACATCAAGAGGAGCAATATCACACAATACCTCATCTGTGAATGGCTTGATATTGTACAGAAGGCGACATTTCTTGCGGATGCAGAGATCTCTCCCTGGGTGGAGCCACCCAATGGTATATATTTGCGGGTGTGTTATGGTCAGTAGGCCGAGCCGCTTCATGACCTCTACTGAAATGAGTTTCTTTTAGCTTCCGTTATCAACAAGAAATTGCAGCAGAGAACCCTTCACCCACATCTGCGAATGGAAGAGGCGCTCCCCCTCCTCTGGATCCTCTAGATCATCTCTTTGGATCTTGGTGGTGGAAAAAATGGCACTGGGATCCGCATCAATGATCTGCTTCCCTTTTTCATTGCCTTTTTTTGGTTTTGACTTTGGATCAGAAAATGCATCTGATTCGGGTGCCTTTAGTTCAACCACTAATGACTGTTTGGCCTAACACTCGTTTGTGTTGTGAGCGGGGCTATTATGAAATTCACACCACTTCCCTGTGTCCTTCTTTGGATTTGTGGTGTTGTTATGAGTCACACCGCTTTGACCTTGCCCCTTGTTCTTCGGTTCGGGGGCACCTTTCGAATTCGCAGATCCAAATTCTTGCTTCTTCCGCTTAAATTTCTGCTCGATCTTGGCGGCATAGCGATATGCCGTGCCAAGCGATGTAATGTCGAGGAACTCCATTTCCTCTTGAATGTGTTTGTGCAGAAAACCGCAGTACTTGAGCACCAAATGTCTCTCTGAATCTTTAATACCCAACTTTGTGTGTAGGGTATGGAACAGATTCGTTAGTTCGTGCACATCTTGATCCCTTTGTTGCCGCAGCATGGTCCATTGGATGTATTTGTCCTCATAGCTCCCCACGGGGTAATATTGTTCCTTAATGCCGTCTTGGAACAAATTCCAAGTGGGTTTGGCTGAGAACAGAGAGGGTTCCCCTTCGTCCTCTTGCTCACAATAGGTTTCTCACTAGTCTTTGACATGGGGGGCGACTTTTAGGAGTGCAAAAATAATATTTTCTCAGTCGAAGAAATCATGGACCGAGAAATGCCCTTCCAAAAAATTCAACTATCTACCTACGACGTCTGCATCTATTTGGCCTTCAAATATAGGAATGTCAAAGTTTACATGTACCTTGAAGGGAGTGGCGCCTCAAGAGTGGTTGTTGGATGCAGATGCACCATAGGTGGGCAGTTGTTGAAGGATCTGAGCAAAGTTATCCATCATCGCATTCCTTTGTTTCTCGAGGGCCTCCTCAAGCAATATTTTGATAGGATCTCCTGCTCCCTCGTCTTTATTTTCTTCCGCCATGGGAGGTCATCGAGGTTTGCGAGGCTGATCTTGCAAGGGTTCAACCAGATCGAGCCCTAACTCCTTATACCCTGGTCGCATTGGGGACATGCAAAGAAAAACAAAGAAAGAGCAGACCGCTCTGATGCCACTGATCTAGACTTATGCAGGAACGCAACAGAATACAGAAATAACCATAAACATAGAGATGCAGTGGAAATAATGCTTCATTTCATTAATATCAAATAACAGAAATATGCTTACAGACATAATGGAAATAAAATAGCTAGGGTGCTGGTAGTAAATCTCTAAGAAGAGATGTGGGGGATATATACCTCTGAACTATGATACAATGAGGCTCGAGGGCCTATTCATTATTGAGAAACAATGGAGAAATCTAAATGTCCAAAAACCTAACCCTAGGAGATGAAGCGCCAAAACTATGTGCCCCGTTTGGGTAAATTGGTGTTTCAACTTCCCAAGGTTGTCACTTTAGCATACTATCTCCGTTTAATGCACATGATACATCGTTAGAAATATCTATCCGAGGACTACAACTGTTGCCTCAAATATTAATTTTGGAACGAAATCCTATTCGACAAACAAACGATGTCCAAAAAACGTCGTTTAGGGCCTCAAAACGGCTCCAGAAGTTCAGGACCCGAAAAAATGCTAAAAATAGTAAGTGGTGCTGCAACTTAAAAAATAAAAGAACTGATGGTAGGGGTTCAAATGGAATAGGTGGGTGGCCACCAATATCCACCTAGATCATTAAGGCCCAAAAACAACTCTGATAGTGCAGGACCCGAAAACCTGCTAAAAATAGTAAGTTGTGCTGAATGTGAAAAGCTGCAAGAATTTATGGTGCAGGTCTAAATGGAATAGGTGGGTGGCCACCGACATCCACCTAGATCAAGATGCCGAAGGATCCATTTGATGTAGAAGTTCTTCAAAAAAAATTGAAAACCATGACCAATGAGATGGTAGATATCAAGAAACAAGTCGCCAAAAATTCAAATTCAAAAAAGTGATTCAGGAATTTTAAGAAGAAACAATCTTCTGATTCTCAACCTCCAAATATTATATCTAATGTTGAATCAGATCAAGAAGAGGAGGAAGAGCAAACAGAGGAAGAAGAAGACGATGAAGAATAAGAAGTTGAACTTAATGGAATATGGGATTTCATCCTATCAAATGAAGAACAACTTGAAGCTTTACCTGTTAGCACATGCAGCAAAAATATTACTGAAGCAACACAACCTAGTCAATAGCAAAAAAATTCCACTCTTGCTAAAGACAAATTAGTAAGCAAAAATTCTAATTCAAAGACTACGCAAACAAATCATGTCACCTCAGACTCTCCACCTATATCTAAAACAATGGTTGTCTCAAATACCATTGAATACAATATAGTTGAAGACATGAAGAAGACTAGGGAAAATATTTCAATTCATGAGCTTACCAAATTAAAGCAACAACGGAAAATCATACTTAGAGAATTAAAATTTGTTCCGGCTTCAAATTTACCTGCTCTAGTCATAGTTCAAGATGAAAATGAAATGGGTAAGCCACCTTCTCGTTTAGTCAAAATAGATGCTTTAGATTTAATTATGATAGGTGATCGATCCATCTCTTATGCTCCCCAATTTCTCCTAACCTATGAGATCTATAACAAAAATGTTCATAACTGTTTAATAGACTCAGGGGCTTCTTCGAATATAATGCCAATATCTGTTTGTACTAAATTAAACATAACTCCTCAGAGTTCTCTAGTCCATATAGTACAACTTGACAGAACTAGGGTAGAATTCATAGGAGCATTAAATTATGTTTCCATCAGATTGTCATCAAATCCCAAAGTTACTCAAAAAATTGATATCTTGGTGGCAGACACTCCTAAATTTTATGGTTTAATTTTAAGTCGTGACTAGTCTGAGAAACTTCATGGCTATTTTTCAATAGACTGGTCACATATGTGGTTACCACATAATGGAAAGCCAAACCAAATTCGAGTTGACCGTGAAAATTTTATGAAACACACAGTGATTGATCTTGAAGAACTTAATGAGCTAGTAGTATTCAATAATAACATTATTGGAAACTACTCTGTAGAGTCATTCTTAGGAAACTTTAATAATCAACTATCACCTTTCTTTGATAACGCGGTTGTATCTCAGATCGAGAATTTTTCCCGGCAGGATAATTCTAGATGTATTAATTTTTTAGATAGAAAAATAGTTAATTCTTTTTTTTGGACACTTTATTTTGACAGTTCAAAATCTGAAGATGGTGCAAGTGCGGGTTGTATTTTAATAAACCAAGATGGATAAAAGACTATGTTAGCCTGCCAATTAGAATTTGATTGTACCAACAATGTAGCTGAGTATGAAGCATTAGTTCAAGGTTTATTAAAAGCTATTGGTCTGAATATCAGATATCTAAAGGTTTTAGGAGATACGAAAATCATAGTTAGGCAAGTGAGAGATACTATTCATTGTAATTCTAGACATTTAAAACATTATCAATCCTTAGTCCAAGAATTAACTACTCATTTCTTAGCTTTCAATATTTCTTCTATACCTAGAATACAGAATGCTAGTGCAGATTTACTGGCTAATGTAGCATCAAAATTAATCCCATCCCAAGAATTTAGTCTCGATAGATTTTCTATTGAATTTATTTTTAGACCATCTATTCCTGATAATATCACTAATTGGAGAGTATTCAATAATGACTCAAATATCATATATTTTTTAACATCTGAAGAATCTTACGATAATCAAATCATGGATGAAAGCAAACATGACACTCAGATTAAGAAATAATAGGATGAAAATCCTATTCAAAAATCTATTGTCAAGTTAGAAGACTTATATGATCTAAAGGATAGATTTAAAAGAGTAACTAACTCAAAAATACAAAGTTCTACCTTAAGATTTGAGTTAGTTAATCTAGGAAGTGAAGAAAACCTCAAAATATAAATCTAGATCTTGGTCTGTCTTCTGAAGAAATATTATCATTCATCATATTGTTTAGGATGTACAAAAGTGTATTTTCTTGGGATTATTCTGATCTTAAAATATACGATACTTCTGTAACTCAACACACAATTCCTATGATCTCAGAGGAAAATCCCATACAACAGAAATTGAGAAAGATTCATCCAAACTTGGAAAATCAAATTAAAACTAAATTGAATAAACTTCTCAAGGAAAAAATTATCTTTCCAGTCATACATTCAAAATGGGTATCAAATTTGGTACCTGTTAGGAAGAAGAATGGTGATATTAGAATTTGCATTGATTTAGAAATTTAAACAAAGCTTGTCAGAAGGACAATTTTCCACTACCAACCATGGAACAAGTATTGCAAAAAGTAGTTGGTTCTGAGCTCATGTCTTTTCTAGATGGATTTTCAGGTTATAATCAGATTCTTGTTCATCCAGATGATAGATTGAAAACTAGGTTCAGAACTAATTGGTGAACTTATGCTTATCAAAAAATTCCTTTTGTATTAATTAATGCAGGTGCCACTTTCCAAAGAGCCATGGATACAGATTTTAGGGGACTCATAAATAAAATAGTAGTTATTATTTAGATGACATTAATTTCTTCTCTAAACAAGCAACTCATCATGTGAATGACCTAAAGAAAGTATTTGAACGTTGCAAAAGGTATGGAATTTCATTAAATCCAAAGAAATCATTTTTTGCTTTAGATGAAGGAAAACTTTTAGGATTCATTGTGTCAAAAAATGGCATCTATATTGATCCTGAAAGGTTTGATGAAATTAAACGAATTTCTTTCCCTCATAACAAGAAAACCATGCAATATTTCCTTGAGCAAATTAATTTTGTTAAGAGATCTGTCCCTGATTTTTCTCAAATAGTTTTACCATTACAGAACATGATTAAGAAAAATTGTGTCTTTAAATGGGGACATAACAAAAGAGAAGCATTTGAATTGATTAAACAATCAATTGTCAATGTTCCATTCCTGACCACCCCCAATTTTCTTAATCCATTTACGTTATACACTTTTTCATCGGATACATCATATGCATTTGTTTTAACACAGTTGAATGACCAACAAATAGAAGCATCGATATCATTTTTTAGTTAAAATTTACAAGGTGCAGAGCCGAATTTCACATATGTTGAAAAACAAGCATTTGTTGTTTTTAAAGCCATAAAACATTTTAGACATTTTCTCCTAAAGTCTCATACGGAAATCATAGTTCCATTTTCTGCAGTAAGACAACTTTTGACGCAAAAAGAATTAGGAGAAAAAAAATCTAACTGGGTGACTGTGTTACAAGAGTATAATGTAGAAATTAAACCCTCTAAAATTATTAGAGGTCAAGGTTTTTGCATAATGCTAACAAGAGAATCACATTTTTCAACAAAAGGAGATTCAGGTAATAATGCGCAATTATCAGAGGTAAGCCTCAATGATTCAGAATCACAATATGTTGATCTTATATTTTATTTGAAGAATGGATATGCTCCAAATCATCTCATTTACAAGACAAAATGAGCTCTTAGATTAAAAGCTAAATAATATGAGTTAGTCAATGATGTGTTATTTAGAAAAAAATTTGATTTTGTACTTCTAAGATGCTTAGAAAAATCTCAAGCAGAGAAGGTCTTGCAGGAACTCCACGATGGACCAACTGGAGGACATTTTGGAGGAAATGCAACAGCTCATAAAATCCTGCATGCAAGTTATTATTGGCCTACACTTTTCAAGGATGCCCATGAATATACAAGAAGATGTAAAATATGCCAAAATACATCTGGAAAACAAATAAATCCAACATTCCCATTACAGCTGATCAATATTAAACAACCATTTGAGCAATGGGGATTAGATATAATCGGTGAGATTGTTCCTAACTCTTCCAAACAACATAGATATATTCTCACGACTACATATTACTTTACCAAATGGGTGGAAGCAATTCCATTAGAAGTATCTAATTTAGAAAATATCATTGATTTCATTGACCAAAATATCATAACTAGGTTTGGCCTACTAACTAATTTGATGTCTGATAATGCATCTTATTTCTCTGGAACTGTTATGATAGATTTTGAAATTAAAATAGGTTTTAAACTAAAATATTCTGCAAATTATTATCCACAAGGAAATGGTTTGGCAGAATCTACTAACAAAAATCTGATTAGAACAATCAAAAGAACTGTTGATCAAAATCAAAGAAATTGGCATAAGTCATTGATTTTTTCTCTTTGGGCAGATCGAATAACTCAAAAAGCTTCTATAGGTAATTCTCCATTCAATCTTGTATATGGAAAAGAAGCTATACTTCCCACCAACATAGTTATTCCCTCTCTTTCCTTAGTTCAATTCATTGATGAAACTCCTACTTCTTCTTTACAATTTAGACAAGCTCAAATTCTTAAGTTAGAAGAAGAAAGAGAAAAAGGCAAACAAACTCATGCTCATCATCAACAAATAATAAAAGCCTCGTTTGATTCAACTTCTGTCACTCCAAAAGAAAATCAAATTGGTGATTTGGTATTGAAATGGGACAAAGCGCATGAGGAAAATGGTAAACACACGAAGTCAAAAACTCTAGCTAGGTCCATTTCAAATAATTAAAGAAATAGGCCCATCAACATTTTAATTGCAAAATCTATCAGGCAAAAAGGATTTTTTGCCTGTTAATGGGCAGATTTTAAAAAAATATTTCTCATAGAAGGTAACCCCTTCTATCCTTGTACACTAGTGTCTTTTTCTTTTCTTTTTAAGAAAATAAAAATTGCTTAGTATTAATTTTTGGCTTTTCAAGCATAATCTCAGATGATTTTCTTTTTTATTTTTCTTTTCGCTTATAAAAAATGGAAAATGTTAAGGGAAAAAAATCGAAAGATTTACCAATACAAATTGATTTTATCTTTCTGAAAAATGGAATTTCACTAAAATCATTTATTCTTTGATGAACTCTCATCTTTGTATAGCATGAATATTCTATTTTTAGTCAAGAAAATAATTTTTAACATAGTAAAGACCTGTTACAGAAAAGCAATCTGAAACTCAACATTATCATCCAGAATCTTAAAAAGACCAATGATTCATCCCATCTAGAAAATCTTATAAATTTTTGAAATAAATTCAAATAAAATATATTATGATTAGAAGAAAAAAACTTAAAATATAATAATTCTCATCACGAGCTTGTTTACCATGTTCATAAGGAAATAGTTAAACTGACATTACCAATACTTCCTACCAAAACAGGGTAATGACTTGAGATTATATCAAAAGGACAAGGGATCTCATCAAGAGCCATCTTGATCAGCTTAATTACTACTAGTGAATGGCATTGTCATCATTTGGTTACCAATTCAAGACAATGGCTTTTAAGTAAATAAAATAATATATAAAAGAAAATTTATCAAAGGTTAGAATTTACTTCTGAAAATTATAAGAAATATTGGATGGAACAATGAATCATTGTTGGGTAAAAGATAACCCTACCAAAAGCTTAAATTTCCTATTGGAACAGAGGCTCTATCTGTGATAAAAGAGTAAATTTTTATAAAGATAATCTATAAAGGCCGCCTACTTTATCTTTTTAAACTGAGTAAGGACTGATATAGATTTTTATACTTATATCTTTAATAGAGGAATTCTTGTGAATAGTGAATAAGAAAAAATTTCATTGCTTAGTAAGATATTTTTATTTGAAATTTCATTCTTATAACTATTTTTATTTTCTAAAAGCTTAGAAATTTCAAAAATTTTTATCAGAGATATCTTGTTCACCCAAGTGAATCACAAATTGTTGTGCTTTACAACAACCCCCATTTATTTTTATAAATAGGGACCCTTTAGAAATAAATAGGAAATTATTTAAATTTTCTAAAAACAAAAAACTTAGGAAATAAATATTTTCTTTCTAATTTTCCCCTTTATTTTCTTGAACGCATCACAAATCGCATATCTTATAAATTTCAAAGACTCATAAACCTTAAAATGTGCAAACTACGATATACGCTCAAGCTTTTCTGAATATATGTTTAAAACTTTAAAAAAAAAAACTTCAATCATCGTTATATTCACTTTATCGCACCGCACCTCACTTAATCAATCAAAAACATTAAAATCAAATTGATATAAAGTTGCGACCCCAAGGACCCGACGAGCAAATAAAGAAATGAATATAAAAACTTTCTCGATCGCGGTCATTTAAGTTTTCTAAAAAGCACAATTTGCATCTCGCACAACTTATAACATACGCCAAATTGTTATCCTATAAAAGCTACGATCTACGATTTGCGCAGATCGCATTTCGCAAACTTTAAAAGGATAATTATTACGAATGGTTATAAGTTATAACTTGTGATATGCACATCAATGCCATTAAATGGATCAAGCATGTAAAACAACTTGTGTCATGTCAAAAAGAAGTTCAAGGTCTTAACGGCTTTAAAGCGATTGATAGATTTTACGTGTGGAGATATATGAAATATTAATTCAGAGATTATGAATGATGATTGATGTTATATCTTAAAATATTGATATCTTCTTGCATGTATTTGAAATAAATGTTAGATTTGTCTCTTTAATACTCTATACTTGTAAAAATTCGCTATGTTTTCAAGAAACCAGTTAATGGATTAAAGAAGAGAAAAATGAGTTAAAAGGGTAAGGAAATTTCTCAGACGTAGTCCACTGAAGATACAGAGATGTCTCCATTATTTTCAGATACCGTTTCCAACAAATATTACGGAAATTCGACATGGGAGGCAATGTATAAGTTGTTTGAAAGTGAAGGACCAAGGGTGACAACCAAAGTTTCTTCGACAGGCATAGATTCTACCTCCAACGCAACTCTTTTTGACATTGCATGCTCATACATTCATAGGATAGCTGCAAGACCAAAGATTCTTCCTTACACAGACATGGTTAAGTAGGAAATTGACCACTTAAACATTGAATATGGAATGTTCAAGAATTCAAAGGGAGAAACTATCAGTTCTTTCATGGCATAAGATTTAACAGCAATGTGCCATCTACCACCCCTGTAGCAGAATTATGACAAAGAATATTTGCAGAATTTCAGAGGATAACATCCAGATCTTATTAAATTCATCCAAGAATGGAAGGATGATCAAGGGAAATTGAAGCAAGATAAGTTGGTACGTACCCAATTTCCCAAATTCATAGTCCTTACTGTTATGCTACTAGTATGTTATGTAGATTATTTTCCAAACCTGATAGCACTAGATTCTCAAGAGAATGGGTTCCCCTAATTGACGCAATCGTCAATTCATCAATTTTGAATTGGGAATACATCTCATCCAATAACCTAGCCAAACACATTACTGAATATAGGAATAAAAGGATTATTTCATTCAGAGAGATTCCTCCCTTTTATATGTCCGCATATGTCATGGATGCTATCTGTTTTACTTCTATTTTTTCTACCATGGGATGGAAATGGACTACCCAAGACCCTACTCCAATTCATATTTATCACAGAGAACTCTGGGATTGAGACTTCCACCTACACTTATATAAAATATTTTATGGAGTCATATTTCCTATGCACCAGATGATTTTCAATAAAAAGGCCCCTAGGGTTTTTGAAGAAGCCAATGCAGACATTCTTCCTTTAGCTAGATGGTTCACAGAGGATAATTTTACATATATTAGAGAATTCAAGATTTATGCTTACCCCCATGTTTTACCCTATTATGTTCCTGATAAGTTACTTGCAAAAGAAGTAGCCTATTACGAAACAGTTGAAAGATGCTAAAAAGGCCATTTGGCCCAACTTCCCTGTACAATGTGGCACTTTTGCATTGTCTAACATCAGCCATACTTACAAGAAAGTTTCCAAAATTCATTTATTGAAATTGGCAGTAATGCAGAAAAGATTATATGAACCAAACGATGTGATTAAAAATTACATCACAGAGCTTAAGTTGAAGCCTTTTGTACAGGAAGAAGATGGATTTGATGATCTTTTCATGGCATGGAAAAATTTTCAGATATTATCAAGTATGTATCTAGTCAACTAAGTCAAGATGATTTTGAAGCTTTTCAAGCATACAGAAACAAGAGACTAGAGAAATTCCCTCTCATTTTTTTTAACTATTGAAGATGAAAACAAACACACTCCAAGTGTCAACCTGGATGATGAAGTAAAAGACATGTCTGAAGACGAATCAGGTCAATCATAGCAGAAATCTCATGATTCGTATCACTCTGAAAATGAATCCGAATTTGAAAAGGAAAACTCATAAAAGATAATTTACCAAGTTATTTAAGAGATGGAAATGCTAGAGGAGACGAGAAACAATGGAACAGAAACAGATTCTCAAACAGCTCAGCACAGTCAAAATATGCTAGATCAATCCAGTTCACCACAAAAAAAAGATCTCACAGATGAATGGAAGAATTTTTCCAAAGCAATAAAAAATCCTAAAGAGAATCCTAATATTGATCAATCAACGAGTTTCCAAACACCTGAACACTCCCAAAAGATAGTGGAAAATGTTAATCCATTGCAAAGAATTCCAGCACAGCATGATAAAGAAATCATACCAGCCTACCATACAGATCAGATAGTTCTACAAATTGAAGAGATTCCTTCATTATATATTTTCTACAGTCCTAGTTATAAGGTTGCAGTTAAAAGAAACAAAAGAAGGATAATTGATGAAACAACTTCAAAGCCTGCATATGAATCAGTTGATGTACTATGGAAATATTCCTCAGATGATCCTACTGAACATCTAACCAAATTATCACAGTATGTAGGGGCATATTCTACTGCTACTATTGATAAATCCATTGAGGTTAGAGTGTTGTTAAATCAAAAGGAAGCCAGAGTACAAGAATTAGAGAATTTGTTGAAAGAAGAAAAATCTAATTCCAGTGAGCAAGATAAAGTAATCATTGTTCAATTTCATAAATATATTGAAAACCTCAAATGGCAGCATCAGACAGAGGTCAATGAAAAACGAGCACATCTAGAAATAGCAATGACTGAGTTACAAAGTCAACCACAATTAGAGCAATTTATCAAAGAAGCACTGGATTTAAACACTAAGTTAAAGAAATAACAAGAATTTTTTTGTCATCAAACTTCTATAATTGATTCTTATTGTGATTCAAATAAGATAATGATCCAGCAGATAGCGATCCAAAAACTTGAATGTGAAAGACTTGAGAAGAAACTTGAAGAACACATTCAATGGCAAGTTTCAAATTCGGGAAAGGAAGCTAATCTACCTCAAATAGATAAGCTTCACAAATAAATTCTATTTAGAGAATGGGAAGCGCAAATCAAATAGGCAGAGAAAGCAGCAGCACAGACATCCAAGATATCAAATGAGATTATTGAATCTATGTGTGAGCAATTGTCTAGAGCAGAACCTCTTAACAAAAACACGTCTGATGTGTTTTCAGAAACAAGACAGGTGGAAACACAGTGGAAACAGAGAGTAGATACACAAGAGGAAATGATTAAAAAGTTAAATAAGTTTGATCAAGAAAATTACTAGAATTTTATGATAAAACCTTATCATCAGCATCAAACTCTACAGTCTCTTACAGATTCAAAAAAGAGATCCTAGTCAGCAATATCAAATGCTATTTTCAAGGGATAGATCCAATCAAGGATATCGCAGCCAGCTCGGCTCAAAGCAATGTTAGATATTTGTCAACTTCATGATCACATTCAGAAAGAAGGGTAGAACTCATGAATCAAAATTGTTATTTTAATTTCCTAGATTGTATTTTAAGTTAGCTTTATGAAGAAGGTTTTTTTACACCTCCTCTATATTTTTGTAATAATATATTTTAGTTTATAGTTATTTTATTATTTAAACCCTTCTCATGCATTTAGAGAAGGGTCCATAAATTTATCAAAAACATTTGCAAAGAATGCACTATTATAAGTTTGTGAGTGCTTTGATGAATTAATGGAACACATCTGTTATCTTTTAACAATTAAAGCTATTTAGCTGATGTTGCACTACTGTACTCTTTAAATTGCTTGAAAGTGAGAAGGAGCATATTCATTGCTGTCAGTTTACATGAGTAAAACTTCGTACATATGGTACTTCTATTCACTTGTATTAAGTCTTACTTCATAGATTGACAGTCATATTTTTATTGTATTATATGTTTTAAACGTTATCATATATAAATATTACATGCACTTCTATTCTAATAT
Organism: Pinus albicaulis; assembly: GCA_034641835.2. Classification (NCBI taxonomy): domain Eukaryota; kingdom Viridiplantae; phylum Streptophyta; class Pinopsida; order Pinales; family Pinaceae; genus Pinus; species Pinus albicaulis. Next base: position 1,062,676,179 of record CM076572.1, read on the forward strand.
TTAGCTATGGTAAATGTGATATTTCTTTCACAATTATTCTATGCAAACTACTTTGTTAGAATAATCATATTACATAATTTTCATCTCTTTCGACTGTTAAATGATCTACATTACTGATAGTTGAAAGATATCATTTTAGATCGCATAAAGGAAAAACACCCCGGGTATAGATTAGACTAATAGTTTAGATAGATGCATATAGATTAAAATAATTATCCATTTGCATGTTATATTCACAACACCCTCAAAATCATCCTTATTGGGAAACTGGTCCCATTATCCCCAGTCGGAGCCACTACACCAAATGGAAAAGGAGTTTCTTTAAGGTCCGGACCGAGTGGTTTTCCCCCATGTTTTGGCAGCAAAATTTCGAGGCCTCGGCACCTTCTGAAAAGAAAAAAAAATTAAGAAAATTTCTTGAAAATTAAAAGCTATCGTCCCCAAAGATTGTAACCATTGTACTCCTAGTACAACAGTAGCACCTCCCATTGGAATGGAAAGCATTGGACTATTCAATACATATTCCCCCGTAGTTATCTTGATATTATGGCATTTTCCAAAGCAAATTATCGTTCCTCCATTTTCAACCATCACTTGACATTCTGGTGTTGGGTATAGGAAACAATTCAATTCCTTGGCTACCTTACAATGAATAAAATTATGGGTACTACCCGAATCAATCAACACTATTACCTTTTTCTTCTTGATATGTCCTATCTTGAGAGTTTGAGGAGTGGTAATTCCTACCAATGCATTACATGATATGGTCGGACTCATTTCTTCTTCTTCTAGGGTTGGTTCTTGGTGTATATCCTCTTATTTTGAAGATTCTTGTTCATTTTCTTCCTCCTCTTCACAACCTATATAAAAGTATTTCTTCTCAGCACACTTGTGACCTTTAGTGTATTTTCTATCACAACTGTAGCAAATCCCTTTTGCTCTTTTTTCTTCCAATTGTTGTGGTGTCAACCTTATCGGTTGTGGAAGTCTAGGAGTAGCAACACTTCCGTCTTTATAGATGTGAGTGGTAGGCTTCCTTGTCGCCATAATTTTACATTCAATTTTTCTTGCCAGCCTGAATTCCTTCTCCAATGAATCAGGTTCCCAAACATGAACCTCGTGTTGGATGTTATCCGTTAAAGTCCCTATGAATACATCAATTATGTGTTCCTCTGGAATATCAGTTACCCTTATATTCAATTTTTGGAAGTCCTCAATGTGCTCCACCACTGAACCCATTTGTTTTAGATTTATAAATTGGATAAAAAAGGTGTTTCTCTTTGTATCCTCGTAATGTGCTATCATTTCCTCCATAAAAATTGACCAAGTGACAATTTTTTTATGGGAGAAAAGCCATCGATACCATACAAATGTATTTTGTTCTAAATATAAAGTTGCAATGTGTACCTTTTGTGTGTTTTGCGCATTATTGAGATCAAAATATTTCTCCATCTATAGTATCCATGTTACGGGATCCTTTCCATCAAACTCCCTCATATCGATCTTTGGAATATGGTGTTTCTTCCCTCCCACATTAGATTTTATCAAATCACGATTAACATTTATTTTTTTCTCATCATGAGTTTCCTCTACTATCTTTTCTCCATTAGGAAACATTTCTTGTATCAACTTTGTCAAACCTTCCATGTCTGCTTTTAGATCATTCTTCACATTTTCCATGTTTTCATTCATCTCATCCATCTTAACTTCCATGCTAGATTCCATGACATACATATTATCTTCCATGCATTTCTTCAAACAATCTATCTTTTCTTCCACACCTTTCTTCAAAACTTCCATTTCATTTTTTGTTGCTCTTTGCAAGAGCGAAATTTGGTGCATTTGCCCTTGTAATTTTGATATGTCATGGTGCACTTATTCATCTTCATGAGTCATAGTAGAGCCTTTTACAGGCTTAATGGGTGTTGAATTATTTTTAGGGGGTATTTTAGAACCCAATATTGATATCTATTCTACAATATGCCTTTGGAATCAATTCAAACTGATTCTTCAAGCAAGACTTATGCAATTTGGAAGAAAAAATACACACCTTTTTCTTGCTTTTGAGGAGCTCGATATTGAAACTGGATTATCTTTGTGAGCTCGATATTGAAACTAAAATATCTCTGTGATTATTTTACCCAAATATTTTAACCATTGAACTCCTAGTACAACATAAGCACCACCCATTGGAATGGAAAGAATTGGATATTAAATACATATTCCCCCATGGTTAGATTGATATTATGGAACTTTCCAAAGTAATTTATAGTTCCTACATTTGCAACCATCACTTGACACTCTATTGTTGGATATAGGAAGCAATTTGATTCCTTGGCTATCTTACAATGAATAAAATTATGGGTACTACCTAAATCAATCAACACTATTACCTTTTTATTCTTGATGTGTCCTTCTATCTTGAGAGTTTGAGTGGTAATTCCTGCCAATGCATTACAAGATATGTCAGATTCATTTCTTCTTTATCTAAGGTCGGTTCCTAGTGTATATCCTCTTCTTTTGAATTTTATTTTTCAGTTTCTTCCTCCTATTCAAAATCTATGTAAAATAATTTCTTCTCAGCACACTTATGACCGTTAGTGTATTTGTTATCACAACGGTAACAAAGACCTTTAGTTTTTTTTCTTCCAATTGTTATGGTGTCAACCTTTTAGTTTGTGGAAGGATAGGAGCAGCAACACTTCCATATTAATAGTTGTGAGTGGTAAGCTTCCTTGTTTCCATAATTTTGCTTTCAACTTTTCTTACCAACCTGAATGCCTTCTCCAATGAATTAGGTTCCCAAAGGTGAACCTCATGTTGGATGTTATCATTGAAATTCCATATGACTACATCAATCTTATGCTCCTCTTAAATATCATTTACCCTTATATTCAATTTTTGGAAGTCCTCAATGTGATCCTCCATTGAACCCTTTTATTTGAGATTTATCAATTGGCTAAAGAAGGTGTTTCTCTTTGTATCTTCATAATGTGCTATCATTTCCTCCATAAAAACTGACCAATTGACAAGTATTTTACGATAAAAAATTCATCGATACAATACAAAATAATTAGGTTCTAAATATAAAGTTTCAATGCGTACCTTTTATGTGTGTTGCACATTATGGATATCAAAATATTGATCCATCTGTAGTATCCATGTTGTCGGATCCTTGCGATCAAAATTTCTCATATCGATATTCGGAATATGGTAGCACTTCAATCCAACGTTAGAGTCTATGAAATCATGATTAAAATTTATTTTTTTCTCATCATGAGTTTCATCTAATACCTTTTCACCATTACGAGGGATTTCTTATAGCAACTTTTTCAAACCTTCCTTCAAACCTTCCATGTTTGCTTTTAAACCATTCTTCAAATATTCCATGTTGCCTTTCATTTTTTCTTCTATGCCATCCTTCAAACATTACACGTCTAATTTTAAACCATTCTTTAAACTATCCATCTTATCTTCCATTTTGATTACTCTTTGCGAGAGCGTCATTTGTTGCACTTGGTCTCATAATTTTGATATATCATGTTGCATTTCTTCCTCTTCTTCATGCATCATAGTAGAGTTTTCTAATTGCTTAATAGGTGTTTATGTTTTCTTACTTCGATTCATTTTGGAATAAAACAATGATATCCAAGATTCACTATTCCCCTTGAATCACTTCAAACTGATTTTTCAAACAAAACTTATGCAATTTAAAAAAAAAAAATACACACATTTTTCTTTTCTTTGTAGGAGCTTGATATTGAGTCTATTGTATCTCTATAATTTCAGATCCCCAAGATTTGAACTTTGGTCTTGTATTATCCCTATGAGTCTTCTTTCCAATTCCACGAGTCATACCTAATTTAGATTCTTCAAGGTAAAGTTATGCTCAATCTCCCACAATGACCTAATTATGGAATGGTTCAGTAGAGAGAACTTGTACAATGTGCCATGTGTCACTTTTTTTACCTTCACCTCTGAAATAGATACACAAGAAACTACAGTTCGTAAAATTTCAACCATTTTTTACATAATTAAAATCCGATGCGTGAAAATAAAGTTATGACGATTTTCCCTTGGTCACCTGTTTGAGATAAAATTTTAGAGCCTACAAAAACCCTAACTTCCTTAGATCATATCCCTGACAATATAGTGAACCAAGATTTGAAATTCGTATATGAGGTTCACCAATTTTTCGACTCCACGTGGTTTCAATTTCAGCTTCTGAATCTTTGTAGGAAAAAAATATTGCGAAAATTCCAAGATGAACTATTTGAAGAAGCGAAACCCTAGAATCAAAAGCTCTCATACCAAATGTTATGTAACCAGATCACAAAATAGAAGAATATATAGATCAAAGACTTAAAAATTATCCACTTTGAGGGGGAAACCTCCTTTACATTACATAAATGAACCATTCTTGGATGATACAAATGAAAAAACATAATTTCTATATATAGGATTCTAAGGGGTCACAATATAATCAGAGCCTACATAACAATAATAATGTAAGGGCACAACAATAACAATAAAGGGCTACATTGGTGTTATAGGGACCTAACAAACTGAGTACCTGCACTGGTGTGTTCTCCATCTACCCATCGACTTCTTATAATCTTCCGTTGGAGCACCAACACCAAGATTAAAACATAATCGATGACCCAGATTATGTCCCTGTCGATCCACGTGATTTCTAGAAAATTCCCACCATGACTTAATTATTTTTTATTAATTAATCACATTTCACAAGTTTAGACTTAATAAATATTAAAAATCTATTAATAAATCTAATTAAGTCATCTCTAGGTGGAATTTCTAGAAACGAATTATGGGTTTTTGAGAATACATATATTCTAGCCCCTCCACCACATCTTGTGGCTAGAAAACATTTTATGCTACAAAAACTAACACAAATAATATAAATATCTCCCATAATAAATGCAAATATGTGTGAACAAGTATACCACCAAATATTTTCTTAATAAATATGAAATAGTATCAACTTTAATTATGCATACGCAACTTGCATCAAGAGTATGATGGCTCCATTGATACCATATGATGGATAGCCAACATGACATATAACATGTTTATCCTTCATCATTTGTGGACTATGAATGCTTAAAAGGCTATATCTTTGTGGACTATGAATGCTTAAAAGGCTATATCTTTGTGGACTATGAATGCTTAAAAGGCTAGATATGTGAGACAACATCATATGAATAAAGGTGACTTTCTCCATCCATGAGCCTAAGTAAATGGGACATCCACATATAAACCATACACTAATATATGCTTTCTCCCCAAAACATGTGATGTCACAAAAGTGTTCCCATCATAAAATAAACATATGTGTGCACCATAGACCTATCCAACGAACAAGATATAAGGAAACCATGTAGCTTCACATGATTATTAAAATAATATTTTAATAATACCACATTCCTCAACATGTGTTCTTTTACATGATTATTCAAATAATATTATAATAATATCACATTCCTCAACATGTGTTCTTTTGATAAAATATATGTTCGCCATAGTAAAAATGTTGTTCTATTAAAATAACAATATGTTATATCTATGTATGTGCCTTCAATGTGAGTGGAAGGAAATAAATATATAGTTGGCTCCATACTGTTGAGTATCCCATATTAACATCATTCAAACTTAAACATATGGTGACCATAATAATATAACAAAATAGGACTTTATGGAACACCCCTTCTTAGTGACAAACAAATATACATCATTATGTAATAAAATCATGTTATGTCATTATTAATTTATCAATAATCACTAAGGTGATCATGTCTCAACTTACATCATTACCATCTTATCATCCAATCCCTTGTGGGGCTAAAATCTGTATATGTATGTGTTAGGAGAAACACATGATGAGAAACATATCAAGCACAACACCATGATGTGAATACAAGTCAATCTTTACTAACTATTCATTAACATGTTAATCCATCCATCAACAATATGCCACTATGAAGAGAGTATCAACAAAGAAACCAAGGCAGTGCACCACAAGCCCATCAAAGTGAAGTTTCCTATCCAATCCAATAAAGTTCTATATCCCCAGACCATTTGAAAATCCATGTGTACCATCATGTTACAAGCTTAATCCTTGTGATAAAAAATCCTAAGTGTTGTGATGAAAAATCACAATTGCATGCCTCATCCAATATGAAGTGTAACAAGCATGATGATATTTACTAGATCTGTTCATTTTTTTTGTATTCAAACCATTTGAAAACAAAAAAAAAATTGATAAACTTCCATTGGCTATACTATTTTGCAGAAGTAACAAACTACTTTAGTGAATGCAAAACAGTTAACCACCCAGCCAACGGTGGGAATGATATTCCATAACAAAATTCTTTAGTGAATGCAAGATATTTAACTGGCAAGCCAACAATGCTAATGATATTCCCCCAATGGTAGCATTTGACTCGGTAATGCGGTGCCTTGGTTAGCAATACAACGTGTTAGTAATTCATTGCATTGATAATACATTGTGTATTAGCATTGTGTTGATAATCCATTGGTTGGTACATCATGTATTGGGATTATATATAGTATTAAAAATATGGTTACAATATGTAACATATGTGTTTAATCTCCATATATGGTATCAAGCCCAACCTATTGCATTTAATATCCATCGAGGTTTATGCCGCAAAATCCAAGGCAAAGTATATTTTGTGTATATTGGCATTAATCGTTGAGGCGATTTTATGAATTAGGGCTTTGATGGCTGGTAATTTTAAGAATTAGGGTTTTCCGCCTTTCATATTTTGGAGATGTGTATATGTCTATTATAGTTTGGAGATAGTTCGAAGCAACGCCATTCATTCATGGAGAGCATTAATTATGCTCTAATTTATCAAAGGTTTGGTTTGGTTGTCTTAATTGCTTCCAAGATTTTTTTTGCACTATTGTTGAGTTGCATATTCAATTCAAACATGGCAGGACTTGTCACACAAGAAAATTCCCTGCAGCAAATTAAATGCATTTCGTGTTAAGAGGGAAGAAATTTTTAATTAGAACAGCGGATTGTTTGGGAAATATACATCTCAATTGTTAGTGTATTTTCAACCTTAAAACCCATTTCCATTGATGTCAAAGGGGGAGGTAACCATAGGTATGAAGGCAGGGGTATTTTTTTGTAAGTAGAGATGTCAAATGATCATGTTAAGGATGCTTGATGTTTGATTGTTGTTGATTGTGTTAAGGTTGATTTATGTTGATTACTAAACTGTCATTGTTACAAGATTGCTTGAATTTAAAATGCTAGCAAGCGATGTGAAGTGAAAAGGTTGATGTTTGTTAACTATTCTAATCATTGTTGAAGGTTGATCATTATTAAATATGTTGATTGGTTATCTTGATGTACAAATTACAATTAAAATGAAAAATGGCACCCAATATCTTGAGACATAAGCTGGAAAATGTATGCTTTTATTAAACAAGAATCCTTAAAGGCATTAACATGTGGTTGGTAAAAATCTGAAAAATGTAGTTAATACAAATCTTTAAAATTTTCAAAATTTGTCTTTTGTAATTATTGTTGCTAGTCTATATTATTTCAGCTCTATTTTATATTACAAAATTATGGATTTCAGATTTGGAAATGAAGAGGCGAGCAACCTTGGAAGAGCAAGATATAACTCGTTATTTTGTATTCTTGTGTAAAATAAAAACATTCAATACTACTATGCTTATAAAATATCCATTGTTAAATAATAAGAGAACTTTTTTTATCAGAAAAATGTGTATGAGAGTGTTCACTAGCAACATTTTGGTAAGTAGAAAAAGAGAAAAGTAGCAGAAGAGGAATAGAATTGAAGAAGAGAAGTAGAGAATATAAGCAGTACACAAGAGAGTAGAAATTACTATTACGTAAATATAATACTTGATTTTGTATTGTGATTGGTAGATTGCAGTCTCCTTTCAAGTTGTAGCTTGATAAAGAACAGGTTGAGGTAGGAGCCTTCTGTGGGTTGTAGCCTGCAGAAAACTTTGTGGGAGTTAGTGCTTCCTTGAGGTAGTAGCCTCTTGTAGGTTGGATCCTACAAAAAATTTGATGTGATAGGGGAGTAGGAGATTTCCTTCACATCACTTCACCCAAAAGTTTGTGGTTTTCTCCCTTATGGGTTTTCACTTATATATGGTGTCTTTATGTGTTACATGTTGAATGTTCTTGAGTTAAGAATATGTATATATGCAAATGTCTCCCTCTAGTAACTACAAAATAAATCATTAATAATTGAACATATAGACAAGTCATTAGGTGCATAAGAAGATAATAGAAAAAATGAAATTAATTTGAGCTAAGTAATTGGAAAGATATAATTACTAACACCCCCCCCCCCCCTCTCAATAGAAAAAAGGAAATTAAGACGGTTGATCTTCATACTCCAAAAAGTAACTTCTTTGACTTTGATTAACAACAACCATATCTTCACACAACCAAGCTTGAGATGGCTCCATACAAAATATGCAAAACATTTCTTGCCTATCCTACAACAAACATGTAGATGAATTATCAAACCAAAGTTCAAATCTTAAAAAAAAAAGTTAATTAGCTCCCAATGGAGGGTTTGTTGCCTCTAATTATATGGCTAGAAATTTTTGAAACATACCATAAAATGAAAGGTCATTTGCCCCATACATATTTTAGCAATAAAAACATATCTTATAACTGTATTTATGCACATAACTTTGGAAAAAGAATGAAGATAGATGTGGCTCAAAATTTCTGCAATAAAACCCATCAAACCCCGTGCAATTTATAGCCTTCAAAAACTCCTCTAATATAATTTAGTTCCCCATGCATAAATCCATAAAATTATGTCATAAATGATGGCTCAAAAACTATTGAACTTGGTGTGTCATATGCATGAACTGTAGGCCAAAACAAAATAGAATAATTCTTCATCAATCATGCCTATAAAATATTATAAAAAATTTCATTTTCCTCCATTTTCTAAGCTATCTAGTGAAGTCTAAAATCTGCAAGTTTAGCACTAAAAATATGTTCATTATTATAGTAAATAGGATCTCCATATCAAATTTAGCGATCTATATACTAAATATTATCGCCAATGTGTAAGAAATTTTCAATATATTCACCCTCATGGCTATCATATTCCTCTTCACTTCAGGAGATGAATGCATGAAGGTTTTCCCCAATATCCAATGGTTCTTCTACAAAGTCAAGACTCTAAATTTTCAAGAAATGCACTAGAAATTTGAGAAAGAATTAGGACTTATCAACCTTTCTCTTTATGAAATGATGGTATGGAAACATGAGATTCTCCTCACCAATATGTTCTTGATATACATAATCATCAATGGATTCACAAGTTGGTTCGCCAAATCTTCATCAATCGCATCAGCTTGAGAAAACTCTAGCAAAACCATTTGGTATGTTTTAATGAATAATATGGATGAGTAGAATAAATACTAGTGTCTTATAAATTGGTAAAATATGATAATACTAGTGTCATATCAAGGATCAATGGGAGGTATGATGGTCATTTAGGTTGAAACATGCAAGTTACAACAATTATTCCCTTCATGTCCCAAACTGCAATAATATAACTAGAAGATTACTAGTGTAGATCAATATTCATGAAAATTATGGTTATTAGGAATAACATATATGTGCATCCACCCTAGAGTAGAGAAATATTTAATCATAAAAAATACACCATTAATAACATAAAATAAAAAGGAAAGGTGTTACCAAATTCATGACTCCATGAGCATATGTTAAGATAATTCTAGACAAAAGTATAGTATTAAGGTTTACAATATGTTCTCATACACAAGTTTTCATTGATCCTCCAAACACATCTAATAGATATTACATTAAGCTACAATGATTTTTTCCCAAATTCAACTATACATCAAAAGGAGAGAACAAACTCTTATATAGGTTTTAACTTTATCTCCTCAACAATAAAGTAATATATGTTTTTTCTAGATCCATCAATTCTCAAATGAATGATAAAATTTCTATGGAAAATAACACAATAGTGCTCTCATGTAACCAACTCTATGAGACAAGTCAACAATAAATAGAAAATGGAGTTGGTTATGCAAAAGTATCCAAAAATATTACAAGTAACAACCTCCCAAAATAGTTATATGACTTTGACAAGCACTCCAAAAATCACCATGATCTCCTCCAAGGAAAAATGTGTTACCACCTAAAACCTAAAATAATTGATTAATACTTAACCTCCAAAGTGAAACTCCATCAATAATGCATGGACAAAAGTGTAATAAAAACCTATATAAATGTGCATGAATGACTCAAGCAATAAATTCACCCATAATAAAAATATCCACCCCTTAAAATTAATGGCCAATGCAAAAGAAAATCTACGTACACCACATTCAAATTATGAAAATTCTGAAATCTAGGATCCTACTACAGCAACTGATATGATTTCTTCTATTTGTTAAATTAATTAAACAAATTATTTGTTGTTTCCTACGGCAAATATCAAAACATATACACTGCATCCTTCACAAAAGAAATACTAAGGAAAAGTAAATGTTGATAAAATTAGAGAAATTCTAGCACACACATAAAGATATTGACACAGTTATTTTTGGGTAATTGTCCTCGGAAAAACCCAATGCGGGAAAACCGATGCAACAGATGAGGATTTCTTTATTAATCTTCAACATTAATTCATGTACAAGAATTCAGACAACAAATTAGAAGAAAAATAATAATATAAATTTAGTGATAAATTTCTCACTCTCCACAGCGATCTTCTAACACTAAAATAGACCCCCTGCCCTTACGTTGGTCTCATTGTGTCATCCTCTATGCAATGCTCTGATGTATTGCATCCTTCCTCATGTTGACGCTTCCTAAATTCTTCCTGCACTCCAAAATACTATTGATACCCTCTCTCTCTCTCACCTACAACTCACCCTCTGGCTCTATATTCTCTTGCTGAACTTCACCCACTGAGAAAATTGATATGTCTGTGAAACTTAGTACCCGCACTGGTGTGTTCTCCATCTACCCATTGACTTATTCTTATAATATTTTTTTGGACCACCAACAACCAATATTAAAACATAATCGATGGCCCATATTATTTCCCTGTAGATCTGTGTGATTTTCTAGAATATTCACACCGTGACTTAATTAGTTTTGATTAATTAATCATATTTCCTAACTTTAGACTTAGGAAATATTAAAAATTGATTAATAAATCTAATTAAGTTATCTCTAAGTGGAATTTCCAGAAACGATTTCTAGGTTTTGGAGAATACATATATTCTATCCTCTCCACCAAATCTTGTGGCTATAACATATCTGATTCTACAAAAACTAACACTCTCTATTAGTGAGGAAAGTGTTCTAGTATTGAAACTACAATACATTGTCTCTTAACCATTGCCTATCATAATGTTGATGTTTGGCTACTGCTACCCACCAACTACTGTGCAACTCTGATAAGTGTTGCATTTGTGTTGTTGCTGACCTTGTTGTATTGTTGTCAACTGCTACATCTGCACTACAACTCCCTCTCGTCTGTTGCTGCTGCAACTGAGAATCCATCTGTTTCTGCTATAAAAATGAGTTCTCTGTCATACCCATATGTTCCCTGAACTAGATGAACTTAGTTCTCCCTAGATTTTTTGTGAGTATGTATGCTACATGATCTCCTATGGAAACATACTACAACTGGACTGCCCCACGTTGAACATGGTCTCTGATAAAATTACATCTGGTATCAATGTGTTTCAACCTATTGTGAAACATTGGATTCTCGGAGAGCTTTATGCAACTCTGGTTATCACAGTAAAAATTGGTCGCGTCAATATTCTTCTTTAACAAAGTCACGAGAAACTTCCAAAGGCATATAGCTTTGCATGTTATTGTGATGGTTGTGATATATTCAGCTTTTGTTGAGCTCAGTGCTACTGACTTCTGCTTCCTGTTGCACCAATAAACCATCCTTGACCCAACATTGAATCAGTACACAGAGGTACTTTTTCTTTCCACTGAACTACCTGCCCAATCTGCATTTGTGAATCTGCCCAACCTGATGTCACATTGTCGATTATATTTCAACCCATGTCTAACTATTCCACGCACATATCTAAGAATGTGCCTAGTTGTTGCCCAATGTACCATTTTCGGTTCCACCATGAAATGACTAAGGGTATTGACAGCGAAACAAATGTTTGGCCTAGTGTTGACCAGATACATGAGCGGCCCAATGAGTTGTTTGTACAAGTGGGATCGACTTCCTTGTCTCCTCATGCATTTATATTCTTCCAATTGGTGATCATGGGCATTGCCATGGGTTGGCAATCCTGCATTCTAAATATATTCAGATGAATTTTAGCATATCTCCTTTTCCCAAGGAATATCTCCCCATTCTTCTGCCATACCTCCAGTCCTAGAAAATAATGCATCAGCCCCATATCCTTCATGTCGAATTCTTCTTCAAGGTTCCTTTTGCAATCCTTTATAAGCCTTAACAATCATGTCATAAATAGATCATCCACATAAAAAACCAAAATGAGAGGCTCATTCTCCACCATCAAATAGTATATATTTGGATCTGCATCACTCTTGATGAATCCCAACTGTTGCAAATAATTGTCTATTCGACCATACCATGCCCTAGGTTTCTTCTTGAGCATGTATAGGGCTTTCTTCAACCTCCATACATGAGTGCACTTCTCATGAGTTTTGAAGCCTTAAGGATGTTCTATATACACCTCTTCTTCTATCACCCCATTCAAGAATGTTGTCTTGACGTCCATCTGGTGAATCTCCCATCCCATCTGTGTTGTTAGGGATATAACGGATCTGATAGAGGTATATCTCGCAACTGGGGCAAAGGTATCCTCATAGTTTATCCCTTCCTTTTGTGCATACCCCTTAGCCACGAATCTAGCCTTGTAATTCTCTACATTGCCATCTATAGTGTAATTGATCTTGTATATCCATCGAGAACCCACAACTGATTTGTCTTCGAGTATGGGCACTACCTCCCAAACATCATTTTTCATGATAGAATCATATTCCTCTACCATGGAATCCACCCACACCTGATGTTATGCGGCTTCCTGAAAGTTGGAGGGTTCTGCAACCTGAGCTACCAATGCTTGATATCTATTAGGTTGTTTATGTTGTCTCTTTTTATCCTAGGATCTCTAACAAACTCCTATATGTCTCTCAAGATCTGTTGCACTTCCCTACTAGTTCTTCCACTAGTGGTGGGAGGTTCCACCAATTCCTCCTCATGTTCATGCTACTCCATCTATTGAGAACTCCCTTGATCTCATACTCCTAAGGAGATACTGGTACTGGTCATTATACTCAATCCTTGTGATTGTCCTCCTGCTTATCCCACCTTTTGTCCTTGTTGTTGGACTAACAGAACTTCTATTTACTGATCGCCTATGGGCATCTCTCGAGATCTTCGAAAAGCTTTATCTTCCATGAACTTTACATCTTGCCTTACTACAATATTCCTAATGTTAGGAATGTAGAACATATATGCCTTTTAGGTCTCGCTATACCCTACAAGGAACCCCTTCTCTGCAGTATGATCCAATTTGTTGTGTTTTTCATCTGATATGTGGCACTATGCCACACTCCCAAATATCCTCAAATGAATTGCCTCAAGATTTTTTCCTTTGAAGACCCCCTGTAGCGTTTTCTTCCCCACTTCTCTATGAGGTGTTCTTTTTTTAATGTACACCATTGTGTTGCATTCCTCTGCCCATAAAAATCTAGGAAAATCCTAGGCATACAACATAGCCTTTGCAACCCCAACTATTGTTATGTTCTTTCGCTCTGCTACTCCATTCTGCTCAAGATTATATGGAGCTATCCATTCTCTTCTAATGCCTTCCTTTACGGAGAAGTCTGTGAAGTCTTTATATGTGTATCCTCCACCATTATCTGAAAGTAGCACCTTGATATTTTTCACTGTCACATTCTCTACGAGAGCCTTGAACTCTATAAACCGATCAAAGACCTCATCTTTGGTCTTTAAGAAATAGATATAGGTTTTCCTGAAATGATTACCAATAAAGGTGATGAAATAATTTTCGTCGCTAAGAACTCTAGTGGACACAGGGCCACAAATGTCTAAGTGTATCAATCCAAACATTTTATTTCCTGTGTTGTTACTTCTAGGAAATTTTTTCTTTGCGTACTTCCAAAGTATGCATCCTCTACAAACATCATCGCGCTCTAAGCTGAGAACGGGTACTCCTGTTACAGTTTCTCTGAGCATCCTAAGTGCTCCATGGTGTAAATGTCCCATCCTCTTGTGCCATAGCTCATTCAGCTTCTTCCCACTTCTATTGTCCCTGCTTATCAGTCCCATAGGAGAATCAATCTGCAACGTGTAACCTATTTCTCCTAGCTCCAATATGTCTCACCTTTTTCCAGCTAAAGTGTTTGACATGCACTTTCTTCCCCACGAACTGTACATCGTACCCCTTGTCCTGCAACTGGGACACTTAAATTAGGTTCATACCCAATCTCAGCACATGTAGTACATTGGTAACGTTGGTGTTGTTTCTTTTTTTTGTCTGAAATTTTATGGTGCCTCTCCCTACCGGAGTACACTTAGTTTTGTTCCCCATAGTGATTTTGAAGTCCATCTGCTCCTCCTGATAGCTAGAGAAATATTCTATAACTCTAGTCATATGAGATGAAGCTCCATTATCAATATACCAGACACCAAATGATTTCGAACTTGACAAGCATGCAAACTCATCCTCCAACCTGGAAGATAATTCTGAGGTTTCCTCACTGTTGATTCTATCCATGAATTTTTGTGTTATTTCTCTTTCCCTTCCCAAAGCTCATTTTGCTGCTTCAAAATACTGCATCCTAGTTTGAAATATTCTCTACAAAAGAAATATTGACGCTCCCTCTTCCTCTGAAAATCTTCAAACTTGAAATTTAATTTCTTTGTCGACTCCCTTAGAGAAATAAATTCTTCCTCAAAAATTTACTTCCTCACCAAATGGACTACGTAGCCTCTAGAGTTTCAAGTAAATTCTTACACAGTGCTTCGAAGCTCCTTCTTCCTAACTACAGTTGAGATTCTCAGATTCTATCTGTGCTCTGATATCATGTGAAAATTCTGAAATCCATAATCCTACTGCAGAAACTGATATTATTTCTTCTATTTGTTAAATTAATCAAACAAATTATTTGTTGTTTCCTACGAAAAATACTAAAACATATACACTGCAACCTTCACAAAAAAAATATTGCGGAAAAATAAATGCTGAGAAAATTAGAGAAATTCTAGCACACACATAAAGATATTGACACGGTTATTTTTGGACAATTGTCCCTGGAAAAACCCAATGCGGGAAAACTGGTGCAACAGATGAGGGTTTATTTATTAATCTTCAACAGTAATTCATGTACAAGAATTTGGATAGAAAAATAAAGGAAAAATATTGAGATAAATTTAATGATAAATTTCTCACTCTCCACAGCGATCTTCTAACCTCGAAATGGACCATTTCCCCTTATGTTAGTCTCACTATGTCATCCTCTGCGCAGTGACTATGCAGTGCTCTGATGTATTTCATCCTTCCTCATGGTGTCCCTCCCTGAATTCTTCCTACACTCCAGACTATTGCAGATACCCTCTCTCTCTCACCTGCAACTCACCCTCTGGCTCTATCTTCTCTTGTCGAACTTCAACCACTAAGAAAATCGATCTTCCTAGGCAATTGTATTATGCAACCAGCGCAAAAAATAGAAGAAAATATAGATCAACGACTTAAACATTATCCACTTTCAGGGGGAAACCTCCTTTACATTACATAAATGAACCATTCTTGGATGATACAAATGACAAAACCTACTTTCTATATATAGGAATCTAAGGGGTCACAACATAATCATAGCCTACATAACAATAATAATGTAAGGGCACAACAATAATAATAATGGTCTTTTATGGGGTGCAATAATAACAATATGGGGACTACATGGTCACAACAATAACAATAAGGGGCTACACTAATATTATAGGGACCTAACATGCCCCTCTCCTTCAAAAAAGTGTTTTCATCAACACTTGAATAGTTATGGAAGCTTCTCTATAAAATTTTCATCCTCCATGTGGAATCTTCAGTGGGTAAGTTCTTCCACTTGATGAGATAATCTGAGATTGATCGATTTCGTAGATGTCGAGTTCTTTTTTCATGACTAATTCAGGTTCCAATATGATTTTTCCTTCCTCTTCAATTTTTGGAAATATTGTTCGAACTCGAAGTTTGTCACCTATAACCTTCTTTAATGATGAAACATAGAAATCTGGGTGCACTCGACAAGATGCAGGAAGCTCCAATTTGTATTCCATAATACCAATATTTTGTAACACCTTATAAGTACCATAGTACTTTGGCGATAATTTATTATATTTCTTAGCTTGCTTGATGGACATTTGTTTGTATGGTTGTAGCCGTAAAAATACCCAGTCTCCTACATCAATGATTATTTCGTTGCGATGTTGATCTGCATGTTGTTTCATTCGATTCTGCGCGAAAGTTAGTTTATCCTTTAAGAGTTGGAGAAGTTGTTGTTGATGCTCGATGTGATATTCCACTGCTTGAAACTTATAATTTTCTATGAAATATGATGTGGTGGATGGTGGATGATATCCATAAAGTGTCATAAACGGGGTCATTTTTTATGCAGTGTGGAAGGAACTGTTATACCACCATTCATCCATAGGTAACCACTTGACCCATTATGTATGTTTATCAGATGCAAAGCAATGAAGATATCCTTCCAAACATTTTTTCACTATCTCAGTTTTCCCATCAAATTGAGGATGATAAGATGAGCTATGAGCTATTTGAGTACCTAGATAATAAAATAATTCCATCCAAAAATTTCCAGTGAAAATGGGATCTCTATCACTTACAATAATATTTGGGTTTCCATGTAGCTTTTGAATTGTTTCCATAAATGCAATAGAAGTTGTATTGGCTTTAAATGGATGATATAATGCATAAAAGTGTGCATACTTGGTAAGTCTATCAATTACCACCATGATGACAGTATTTCCTTCGAAATTGGGTAAACCTATGATAAAATCCATTGAAACCTCCTCCCAATGTTGACCTAGAATGGATAAAGAATGTATCAAACCCAAGGTCTTAATTGTCTCAACTTTATTTTGTTCATAGACCAAACATTCCACCACAAACTTTTGAATATCATATTTAAGTCCATCCCAAAAAAAACTTTCTTGACCTTGTGATAAGTTTTTAAAAATATCGTGTCCTCCTAAGGGAGAGGTGTGCAATTCCAAAAGAATATTTTGTTTTAGTTTGGAATTCTTTCAAAAATATAAGTGATCTTTATACCATAATGAATCATTTTTCTAGCTAAATGTATCAGATGTACTGGGATCTTGCTGCAAATTTTGAATAAGTGTACACACTTCTTTGTCATTCTTCCACTCCTCCCTTGCTTCGGTTATCCAATTTGGTTGGAAAATAGAAAAGGAATAAAATAATGCTTCCACGTCCTCATCAGTTTTTGAAGTGCATCTGCAACAACATTTAGCTTCCCTTTTTTGTAGACGATTTCAAACTCATAACCCAACATCTCTGTGACCCATTTTTGCTGCTCTTCTGAAGATATTCTTTGTTCTAAAAAGTATTTAAGACTATCACAATTTTTTTTTTACCTTGAAGTGTCTTCCTATTAGGTAAGGTTTCCATTTCTTTAGTGCATGTAGTAGTGCCAACATTTCCTTCTCATAAATAGGTTTTTGTAAGTACTTTCCTTTGATTGGATGGCTTTCAAAAGCAATGGGTCTCCCTTCTTGCATTAAAACAGCACCAATTCCATTTCCTAAGGCATCACATTCCACAATAAAGGTTTTTGTGAAGTTTGGTGTATCTAAGACCAGTGTTTGGCCCATTTCCTCTTTAATATGTTCAAATGCCTTAGTTGCTTCTGGAGTCCAAGAAAATGCATTTTTATTTAATAATGTTGTTAGAGGTGTTTATTTTATCCCATAATTATTAACAAACTTGCGACAATACCATGTTAACCTGATAAATCCTCATAGATGCTTTATGGTTGCAGGGACTGTTCATTCCTTAATGGATTTAATTTTGTTAGGGTCTACCTTAACACCCTCATGAGATACAATATGACCCATATATTCCACCTATTGTACTCCAAAGAAACATTTGGAGGTTTATGGATATAATTGTTTCTCCTCCAATAGTTTGAGCACCCTATCAACATGTTGAACATGATCCTTCAAAGACTTATTGTAGATTAGTATATCATCAAAAAATAATAACACAAATTTTCTAAGGAGGGGTTTAAAAATGGAATTCACCAACCCTTGAAATGTAGAAGGTGCATTGGTAAGGCCAAAAGGCATGACCAAAAATTCATAATGACCCTCGTGAGTTCTAAATGTTGTTTTAAAAATGTTTTCAGTCTTCATTCTAATTTGATAATATCTTGAACAGAGGTCCAACTTGGTGAATTAAATTTCTCCATGTAGTTCAACCAATAATTCATCAATGACAGGAATGGGAAATTTATATTTAATAATGATATTTTTGAGCTCCCTATAATCTGGACACAAGCCCCGTGATCTATCCTTGTTGTGCACCAATACTACTAGAGCAAAGAAAGAACTTTGACTAGGTTGAATTATACTCGCCTCTAGCAATTCTGCAACCATTCATTCAATTTCACTCTTTTGGGCATAAGGATATTTGTAAGGCCTTATGCTTGGAGGAACACTTCTTAGAATCAAATGAATAGCATGATCATGATCATGAATAGGTGGGGGGCCTTTGGGAGTCTCAAATACCTTCGAATGATTTTCCAAGACTTTTTGGAGATCTGGAGAAATAGATGATTTTGATGTTTGAAACTATAGTGAACATAATTGTGCAATTATGTCTCGTTGTTCTTTCTTTAGAAGCTTTTTTGTGCCATTAGAGTCAATTATCTTTCCTAGTTTATGTGCGATACCCCTTAATTCAACTTCCTTTCCTTCCCAAAAAAAATTCAAGAAGAGTTCTTGAAAATTAAAAGCTATCGTACCCAAAGATTGTAGCCATTGAACTCCTAGAACAACATAAGCACCACCCATTGGAATGGAAAGAATTGGCTATTAAATGCATATTCCCCCATGGTTAGATTGATATTATGGAACTTTCCAATGAAATTTATAGTTCCTACATGTGCAACCATCACTTGACACTCTAGTGTTGGATATAGGAAGAAATTTGATTCCTTAGCTATTTTAAACCATTATTTAAACTATCCATCTTCACTTCCATTTTGGTTACTCTTTGCGAGAGCGGAATTTGTTGCATCTGGTCTCATAATTTTGATATATCATATTGCATTTCTTCCTCTTCTTCATGCATCATAGTAGAGTTTTCTGATTGCTTAATAGGTGTTTATGTTTACTTACTTCGATTCATTTTGGAATAAAACAATGATATCAAAGATTCACTATTCCCCTTGAATCACTTCAAACTGATTTTTCAAACAAAAATTATGCAATTTAAAAAAAAAAAAAAAAACACATGTTTTTATTTTCTTTGTAGGAGCTTGATATTGAATATATTGTATCTCTGTAACTTCAGATCCCAAAGATTTAAACTCCAGTCTTGTAGTATGCCTATGAGTCTTCTTTCCAATTCCACAGGTCATACCTAATTTGGATTCGTCAAGGTAAAGCTATGCCCGATCTCCCACAATGACCTAATTATGGAATGGTTCAGTAGAGAGAACTTGTACGGTGTGCCACGTGTCACGTTTTTTACCTTCGCCTATGAAATAGATACACAAAAAACTACAGTCCGTGCAATTTCAACCTTTTTTTACATAATTCAAATCCGATGCATTGGGTCATTACGATTTTCCCTCGGTCACCTGTTTGAGATAAAATTCTAGAGTCTACAAAAACACTAACTTCCTCAGATCATATCTCCGAAAATATAGTGAACCAAGACTTGAAATTCGTACACAAGGTTCACCAATTTTAAAACTCCACGTGATTTCAATTTCAGGTTCTGAATCTTTGTAGGAAAAAAAAATATTGTGAAAATTTCAAGATGACCTATTTGAAGAAGCGAAACCCTAGAATCCAAAGCTCTCATACCAAATGTTATGCAACCAACTCACAAAATAGAAGAATATATAGATCAACGACTTAAAATTTATCCACTTTGAGGGGGGAACCTCCATTACATTACATAAATGAACCATTATTGGACGATACAAATGAAAAAACCTACTTTCTATATATAGGAGTCTAAGGGGTCACAATATAATCAGAGCCTACATAACAATAATAATGTAAGGGCACAATAATAATAATAGTTGGCTTCTATGGGGAAAAATAATAACAAAATGGGGACTACATGGGCATAACAATAACAATAAAGGGCTACACTAGTGTTGTAGGGACCTAACAAACTGAGTAACTGCATTGGTGTGTTCTCCATCTACCCATCGACTTCTTATAATCTTATGTTGGGGCACCAACGCCAAGATTAAAACATAATTGATGGCCCATATTATGTCCATGTCGATCTGTGTGATTTCTAGAATATTCCCACCATGAATTAATTAATCATATTTCCTAAGTTTAGACTTAAGAAATATTAAAAATTGATTAATAAATCTAATTAAGACGTCTCTAGGTGGAATTTCTAGAAATGATTTATGGGTTTTGGAGAATACATATATTCTAGCCCCTCCACCAAACATTGTGGCTAGAAAACATACGATGCTAAAAAAACTAACACAAATAATATAAATATCTCCCATAATAAATGCAAATATGTGTGAACAAGTATACCACCAAATATTGTCTTAATAAATAAGAAGTGGTATTAACTTTAATTATGCATAAGCAACTTTCATCAAGGGTATGATGGCTCCATTGATACCATATGATGGATAGCCGACGTGACATATAACATGTTTATCCTTCATCATTTGTGGACTATGAATGCTTAAAAGGCTAGATACGTGAGACAACATCATATGAATAAAGGTGACTTTCTCCATCCATGAGCCTAAGTAAATGGGACATCTACATATAAACCATACACTACTATATGCTTTCTCCCCAAAACATGTGATGTCACAAAAGTGTTCCCATCATAAAATTGAATGTGTGAACATATGTGTGCACCATAGACCTATCAAATGAGCAAGATATAAAGAAACCACGTAGCTTCACATGATTATTAAAATAATATTATAATAATACCGCATTCCTCAACATGAGTTCTTTTACATAATTATTCAAATAATATTATAATAATACCACATTCCTCAACATGTGTTCTTTTGATAAAATATATGTTCGCCATAGTAAAAATGATGTTCTATTAAAATAACAATATATTATATCTATGTATGTGCCTTCAATGTGAGTGGAAGGAAATAAATATATAGTTGGCTCCATACTATTGATGATCCCATTTTAACATCATTCAAACTTAAACATATGGTGACCATACTAATATAATGAAAGAGGACTTTGAGGAACACCCCTTCTTAGTGACAAACAAACATACATCATTATGTAATAAAATCATGTTATGTCATTATTAATCTATCAATAATCACTAAGGTGATCATGTCTCAACTTACATATTTATCATCTTACCATTCAATCCCTTTTGGGGCTAAAATCCTTATATGTATGTGTTAGGAGAAACACGTGATGAGCAACATATCAAGCACAACACCATGATGTGAATACAAGTCAAGCTTTACTAACTATTCATTAACATGTTAATCCATCCATAAACAATATGCTACTATGAAGAGAGAATCAACAAAGAAACCATGGCAGTGCACCACAAGCCCATCAAAGTGAAGCTTCATCTCCAATCCAATAAAGGTATATATCCCCAAACCATTTAAAAATCCATGTGTACCATCATGTTACAAGCCCAATCCTTGTGATAAAAAATCCCAAGTGTTGTGATGAAAAATCACAAATGCATGCCTCATCCAACATGAAGTGTAACAAGCATGATGATATTTACTAGATCTGTTCATTTTTTTTTATTCAAACCATTTGAAAACAAACAAAATTCTGATAAACTTCCATTGGATATATTATTTTGCAAAAGTAACAAACTACTTTAGCGAATGCAAAACAGTTAACCACCCAGCCAACAGTGGTAATGATATTCCATAACAAAATTCTTTAGTGAATGCAAGGTATTTAACTGTCGAGCCAACAATGCTAATGATATGCCCCCAATTAAATTTTAAGAAGACAATAAAATATATTCAATATTAAAGAAAAAAAGGCATGTCCTTCAACTTTGCTAAATCGCCCCTTGTAATTAATTGAAAATTTGAATAAACATACTCTCATTGTAAGAAAGAATTTTGAGAATCATTGTGAGTATGCACTTTCAACCTCATAAAGTAACAATTTTTAACTGAATATAGTGCTTCCAAATTCAACTACCAAGTAAGGCTTTGTAATTTAGTGCTACTAATAGACATAGTGATTTAAAAGCAGATGACCTACACCAGTACCAATTTTTAGTAGTGAGCAACTTAAAAAGATTCTACAATTTCTTATTTGTGGTTCTTACTTGATATGTTGATTAACTTTAAATGGAGAAATCTAAACATTCTACTATTTGGACATTTTTCGACAAGCATCACTGAAATCCGATTATAGAAGAATTGTTGGAGTTGAAATTTTTCAATAATGAAATTGCATTTTTGAATGCATAAATGAATTTAGGAGTCTCAAAAACCCATATTGCACCTGGGTTGTGCAATTTTAACAATTAATATCAACAATTCCAACCATTCTTCTAAACTTTCAGATAGATTTTTATCAAAAATTATCTGAAAAATATTCAAATTTTAACATGTTTAGATTACGCAATTTTAAAATGATCCTTCTATGCCAATGCTCTGTCGAATCAAATTTATGATTCATCATATGAAAATAAATAAATATACCTCTATACCAAGGCAAAGAACCTACCTCCGTGTAGAGATGATTGATAAGGTAGTTGAAACTCAACCTAAGTCACATTTATATTTCATTGTCTGCATGAATAATCAGTACTTAGCAACTCAACCTTAGTCACATTTATATTTGGGTGTGTGCAAGAATAATCAGTACCTAGCATGAATGTGTAAGCATGTGTAGACCTTGAGATGTATCCAATGCTCCATTTAGTTTTATAATAGTGTTTTAAACCAATGTCCACATACTGAAAAAGATAATGATATTTAAGCATGTTACTAGACAAGAATATATATTTGATTCCATATAAAACAACAAGCATAAATCCATCTCAATCCTAGATTTATCAAGCACCAAGGGGATCAAATCCCTTCAGGTGTAAATTTTGATCATTTAGGATGGATCTAGGTTGGTTGTGTTGAAGAATGTAACTAGTGTCGGTCTTCATAATTGTATTTGACTCACAATGTAATGTATTTGTCAAAAGAAAGAAAAATAAAATTTATTGTAAAAGAAATTGACTTATTAAAGTATGGGTTTCATGCTTGGATCAATGATTTTTAGGTCAAAGCCTCCATTGCATGCTTCTAAGGTTTGTATCAAGAGTCATTGTCCTTGTCATTATGTAATAGATCCTTCTTAGGATTCTTGAGTGAAGAAAGAAAATTATTTTAGGGTAAAATAAGTCATTTAGGCCTCATCCAGCAAGTCGATCTCACAAGGGAACTCGACCTCATGGAAGCAGTGTAAATAGAGGAAGCATGATTCATTTGGATATACACACACAAAAAAAATCGATTTGTAGTAGATCGAAGTAGTAAAAGGGTGTGAAATTCAAGGAAGGAGGAGGAAAACCTAAGAAATGAGAAGGTAGTTTTTTTCAAGAAAATGAAGTCGATTTTTTTCTCTCTATCTCACACATGCGAAGGAGCTAAAGTTGTAGGAGGGCCAAAGTTGCAGACTTGAAGTTGGGCCAAAATTCTGAAGCAGTAGAGCCAAAGTTATGTCTTTGATGCAATATTGATGCAATGTTGCTGCAATTGATCTTTGAAGTTTGGGTGGGTGATTTGAGAGATGACTCGGTGGAGGAGGAAGGTCATTTGGTTTGTTCCAAGACCTTGGTCTATCTCAATTTGAATTTTCTAGTGGAAGAGCTGGAATTGTTTTTCCCCTATAGAGGGGCTTTAGCCTTGGCTGAGTTCCCACATCTAGTGCCACGGATCTTCATGTTTTTATTTGATGATTGCTTGATGAAAATGAGATAAAAGAATAACATAAAGAAATTTAATAACTTGTTTATCCTTCATCATTTTTGGACTATGAATGCTTAAAAGGCTAGATACGTGAGACAACATCATATGAATAAAGGTGACTTTCTCCATCCATGAGCCGAAGTAAATGGGGCATCCACATAAAAACCATACACTAGTATATGCTTTATCCCCAAAACATGTGATGTCACAATAGTGTTCCCATCATAAAATTTGAATGTGTGAACAAATGTGTGCACCATAGACCTATCCAACGAACAAGATATAAGGCAACCACGTAACTTCACATGATTATTATAATATTACCACATTCCTCAACATGTGTTCTTTTGCAAGATTATTCAAATAATATTATAATAATACCACATTCCTCAACATGTGTTCTTTGGATAAAATATATGTTCACCATAGTAAAAATGTTGTTCTATTAAAATAACAATATAGTATCTCTACATATGTGCTTTCAATGTGAGTGGAAGGAAATAAATATATAGTTGGCTCCATACTATTGATGATCCCATATTAACATCATTCAAACTTAAACATATGGTGACCATAATAATATCACAAAATAGGACTTTGTGGAACACCCCTTCTTAGTGACAAACAAATATACAGGATTATGTAATAAAATCATGTTATGCCATTATTAATCTATCAATAATCACTAAGGTGATAATGTCTCAACTTACATCATTATCATCTTATCATCCAATCCCTTGTGGGGCTAAAATCCTTATATGTATGTGTTAGGAGAAACACGTGATGAGCAACATATCAAGAACAACACGATGATGTGAATACAATTCAAGCTTTACTAACTGTTCATTAACATGTTAATCCATCCATCAACAATATGCCACCATGAAGAGAGAATCAACAAAGAAACCATGGCAGTGCACCACAAGCCCATCAAAGTGAAGCTTCACCTCCAATCTGATAGAGGTCTATATCCCCAAACCATTTATAAATCCATGTGTACCATCATGTTACAAGCCCAATCCTTGTGGTAAAAAATCCCAAGAGTTGTGATGAAAAATCACAAATGCATGCCTCATCCAATATGAAGTGTAAAAGAATGATGATATTTACTAGATCTATTCGTTTTTTTGTATTCAAACCATTCGAAAATAAACAAAATTCTGATAAACTTCCATTGGCTATACTATTTTGCAGAAGTAACAAACTACTTTAGCGAATGCAAGACAGTTAACTGCCCAACCAACAATTGTAATGATATCCCGTAACAAACTTCTTTAGTGAATGCAAGTTATTTAACTGGCGAGAAAATAATGCTAATGATATTCTCCCAATTAAATTTTAAGAAGACAATAAAAGATATTCAATATTAAAGAAAAAAAGGCATGTCATTCAACTTTGCTAAGTCGCCCCTTGTAATTATTTGACAATTTAAATAAACATACTCTCATTGTAATAGAAATTGTTGAGACTCACTTTGAATATGCACTATCAACCTCAAAAAGTAACAATTTTTAACTTAATATAGTGCTTCGAAATTCAGCTACCAAGGAAGGCTTCGCATTTAGTGCTACCAATAGACATGGTGATTTAAAAGCAGATGACCTACACCAGTACTAATTTGCAGCAATGAAAAACTAAATAAGCTTCTATAATTTCTTATTTGTTGCTCTTACTTGATATGTTGATTAATTTTAAATGGAGAAATCTAAACATTCTACTATTTGGACATTTTTCAACAAGCATCATTGAAATCTGATTATAGAATAATTGTTGGAGTTGCAAATTTTCAATAATGAAATTGCATTTTTTAATGCATAAATGAATTTAGGACTCTCAAAAACCCCTATTCCACCCGAGTTGTGCAATGTTAACAATTAACATCTACAATTCCAACCATTCTTCTAAACTTTTAGCTAGATTTTTATCAAAAATTATCTGAAAAATAATCAAATTGTAACATGTTTAGACTACGCAATTTTAAAATGATCATTCTATGACAATGCTCTGTCAAATCAAATTTATGATTCATCATATGAAAATAAACAAATATAGCATCTATACCAAGGCAAAGAATCTACCTCTGAGTAGAGATGATTGATAAGGCAATTGAAACTCAACTTAAGTCACATTTATATTTCAGTGTGTGCATGAATAATTAGTACTTAGCAACTCAACCTTAGTCACATTTATATTCGAGTGTGTGCATGAATAATCAGTACCTAGCATGAATATGTAAGCATGTGTAGACCTTGAGATATATCCAGTGCTCCATTTAGTTTTATAATAGTGCTTTAAACCAATGTCCACATATTGAAAAAGATGATGAAAGTTTAAGCATTTTACTAAACAAGAATATATATTTGATTCCATACAAAACATAAATCCATCTCAATCCTAGATTTATCAAGCACCAAGGGCCTCAAATGCCTTTAGGTGTAAATTTTGATCATTTAGGATGGATCTAGATTGGTTGTGTTGAAAAATGTAACTAGTGTCAATCTTCGTAATTGTATTTGACTCACAATGTAATGTATTTGTCAAAAGAAAGAAAAAGAAAAATTATTGTAAAAGAAATTGACTTATTAAAGCATGGGTTTCATGCTTGGGTCAATGATTTTTAGGTCAAAGCCTCCATTGCAAGCTTCTAGGGTTTGTATCAAGAGTCATTGTCCTTGTCATTATGTAATAGATCCTTCTTGGGCATCTTGAGTGAAGAAAGAAATTTATTTTAGGGTAAAATCATTTGGGCCTCATCCATCAAGTCAGTGTCACAAGGAAATTCAACCTCATGGAAGCAGTGTAAATAGAGGAAGCGTGAATCATTTGGATATACAACAACAACAACACAAAAAATAATAATAATAATAATAACAATTAAAATTTAAATTTAAAAAATAAATAAATAAATAAATTATGATTTGCAGTAGCTGAAAGTAGTAAAAGTGTCTGAAATTCAAGGGAGGAGGAGGAAAACCTAACAAATGAGAAGGCAGTATTTTTCAAGAAAAAGAAGTCGATTTTTTCTCTCTGTCTCACGCATGCGAAGGAGTTGAATTTGTAGGAGGGCCAAAGTTGCAGACTTGAAGCTAGGTCGAAATTCTAAAGCAGTAGGGTCGAAATTATGTCTTTGATGCAATATTGATGCAGTGTTGTTGCAGTGGATCTTTGAAGTTTGGAAGGGAAATTTGAGAGATGACTTGGTGGAGGAGGAAGGTCATTTGGTTTGTTCTAAGATCTTGGTCTATCTCAATTTGAATTTTCTAGTGAAAGAGTTTGAATTTTGTTGCCCCTATAGAGGGGCTTTAGCCCTGCCTGAGTGCCTACATCTAGTGCCACAAATCTTCATGTTTTGATTTGATAATTGCTTGATGAAAAGAAGATAAAAGAAAAACATAAAGAAAATTAGTAAGACTACAAGAATATCACAAGTAATTATTAATATAAGAAAATCTTTCTGTTTTTCTGATTTTCTAACATGGTATCAGAGCTAAGGTGAAGGAGGAAAGAAAAAGGCAACTTGAAGGTCTATTGAAAGAAGGGTTAAGAAGGAAAGGGTCATCTATATCAAGTGAAGGAGATATTGTAAATTATTTGGCAACCTCAATGAAGACAGAAAATAACTTAGAAGGAGCTTCCAACTATAAGGCATGGAAGAAGAGGATAGATCTTCTTCTTCCGAAGCATAAAGTTTTGGATTTTTTTCAAGGAAAAGTTAAGAAAATTATAGATGATGCATGAAAGGAAAAGTACATGGAAACTGATATCTTGGCCATGAATCTAATAGTAGATGGAGTAAAGAACAATCTAATCCCATACATATCCAATATAGATTCTGCACAATAAATGTCTGAAGCCCTCTCCAAGTTGTTTACCATCAAGAACATTGGTCAGATAGCTAGTCTGAAGAATTAATTAAGAACAATAAAGATGACAAAAGATGATAATATGTCATCATACTTTGTAAGGATCTCTAGAATAAGAGATGAACTCCAAGTTATTGATGAAGTTTTACCAGAGAAAGAACTCGTTATTGTTGCACTTCTAGGTCTACTAAAATCTTGGAGCTCTTTTGCATCAGGAATTAGCAGTTGAAAAGACACACCAACCTTTGAACAAACGTGGAATGCATGCAGTCAAGAAGAAG
Organism: Pinus albicaulis; assembly: GCA_034641835.2. Classification (NCBI taxonomy): domain Eukaryota; kingdom Viridiplantae; phylum Streptophyta; class Pinopsida; order Pinales; family Pinaceae; genus Pinus; species Pinus albicaulis. The sequence continues at coordinate 1,062,704,633 of CM076572.1, forward strand.
CTCGCATCTCATTAGTAAGTGACAAAAAGGAGGATGAAGAAAACAACACTTCAAATGCCTACTCTACTCGTCACAAGAAGAAGGGATTATACAAGAAATTCAAAGGACCAAAGAAGAAGGTTGATCTATCAAAGAGTGAATGCTACAAGTGTCATAAAATGGGACACTACAAAATTCAATGTCCTGACAATCCAAGAAATAAGAGAGGGAGAGAGAACATGCAAATGTTTTCAATGAAGCTCCACCTAAGAAGAATAAGACTAGAGCATTTGAATTCAAAGACTTATACTATTAAGTCTTCTCTCGCATATCCTTCTAAATTTATTATTCGAAGTTTTGTAATGTTTTGTGTTTTGATTTTTTGGATTCATAGATCCAATATGTTTCGTTAGGAATTATTGAATTGTTTTTTAAAGTTGTAGGTATCCCTCAAAAGAATTGGATTAAGAGGGGCCTTCACCATTTTACCAAAAGATAAGTACATTTTTCTTTGTTTCAATTTTCATGTTTGGTTTCCTCCTCACATTGAGATTTGTTTGTAGTGGACACTCATAATCATTTATTTATATTTTCCTTTGTAGGAATTCTTACAGAATACACAAAGGTTATGGAGGAGACTTCTAAGGAAAGACTTGAAAGAAGTTTTGTTGCAAAGAAGACCCTTCAAGAATTAATTTCCTACAAGGTTTGTTAAAGAACAACTCAAGGAATGTCATAAACTACAAGATTTGTTGCAAGGCTTTCTTCATAAAAGTCCAATTATCAAAATACGAAGTAAGATACAAAATGAAAGGGAACTATGTAAGTATATTAACAAATATAGAAACTATAACATATTATTGCTAATAATTAAAGCATAATATAAAATTATATATTTTTTAAATTAAGAAAATAAGATTTATATCAAAAAGGGGACCAATGAATATAATTAAAAGACATGAATGATATAACATATAAATATAAGATTAAATAATAAAATATAAAGTAAAATAAAATAATTTAAATTAAAGAATAAACATGAATTAAAAACTATGAATAAAATTAAAGTGAAACATTATAAATAAAAATCCAAAGGTACATTACGGAGAGGAATTAGACCGCCTCTGGAGTGTCGTGGGAGGCAGATGACAGAGCTGCTCTTCCACGTGTTGAAGGAGAACAAAGCCAACAAACCCAGAGAAAAATGAAGGCAATGGAATGGAAGGTATAAGGAGAAAGGAATGAACACAAAGCGAGGGAGGAAAAATAAGGGAAAACTGGAGGAAGGTATCAAAACAGAGAAAGCCAGACACGGAGAAATGTGGATTGTTCTTGGAATTATGGACACGGGAGCGCCAGAAGGTTTATCTTCTAGATCTGGACACTGTACAGGTAGACCCCAGATAGGTTGGGAGGTAAGATTGGTTTGGTTAACTACAATAACGAGAATATCAACAACACAAACGAGAATTTCCAAGTATTCTCCTCAAATCTAAGTTGTTCTTTAAAATTCCAATGATTTACTGAACATTATTACAAAATTGGATTTTATTTTGTTAATAGATGTGTTGCACAATTTCTCTGGTTAAAATTATTTATGAATTAGGGCCTTACATGTACAATTTCTATGGTTAAAATTATTTCTAAATTAGGGCCTTACATGTACAATTTCTTTGGTTAAAATTATTTCCGAATTAGGGCCTTACAATAAAAAAGGTGTGATCATTTTTCATTTGAAATTTGCTTTACACTACTAACATCTTTATGTCTAGGGTTTTGAATCATAAATATTCTTGTTAGGGTGATTAATCATTAGATTGAATCTACCCTTCTTATATTGTCTCTTGTCATTTAATCATTCTTGTAACCCTTAGGGTTCACTGTAAAACCCTAGCCTCTTGATGTTAAGGGTATGTCAATGTTAATAATAAAACCCTAGTCCTTTAGGGTTTGCTATTAATGTCTTGGTTATATAATAAAACCCTATATTTTTAGTGTTTGGTAAAATTTACGATTTATGAATGAAACGCTAGTAATAACTAAAGTAAGATCATAGGAATGAAACCCTAGGTGTATATTTGCATGTATGATCAAAACCCTGGCCTAATCAAAATTGTTGTATATCTAACTTCATATATTGATGTTTGTATCTTGGGTTTACCTAGTAGATATTGATATGAAATGTTAGTGAATGATAATGAAATCCTGGATATGTATATGCAAATATGCTAACTTGATTGTTGATTAATGGAATCCATAGGTTTTTCACAAAACCCTAGTAAAATCTGTTATGAATTTTAGGACATAATATTGGAGCCCTAGAGGGAGGGAATATTATGACAGTCATAATGAATACCTTGAAGAAAGAATGAAACCGAAAAAATGAATGAAAGAACTACAAATGGATGTTCATGATTCATGAAGTTGCAAGACACTTGAAAAGTTTTGAGGTTGTATTTGGTGCTACTAAAGAAATGAAAGAAGAAAGCTTTCGACAAGTATTTGGATAACTTGATGATGATATAAGTGGCATCAGAATGACTGAGGATCCTGAAGGTTTGTGTCTATATATATATATATAAAGGTTATTATTGATTGGGGTTGTGATTGTGCTTGATCTCTCCGTAAAAGGGTTCAACTTTTGAAGCATGCTTGGATTGGTGGATATATCTGATTTAGTTGATTCAGACAAATAAAACACCTTGGGGCAACAAGATGTTTGGGAGGACATTTGGTTGGCCTATGTGTTAATGTCTAAATCTCGAAGTAGGGAAGGTCACGTTGGTCTTGGAGCTCCGACCTTCGATGTGCACCTAGATCCCTAGGTTGGTTTTAGAGATTAAAAGCCTTATGATACCTAGAGTGGCTAAAGCTTGAGTACACATTAGTCCCACCCAATTAGAGTACCTTGGTTAGAAATCTAATCTATAGCACTACGTGGGTTGTGACTCTTCATAGAGCATATCATTTTGAGATCTTCCATGTACCTCTGTATATATGTAATTATGAATACCTCCCTAGTTACGAGGGAGTGTTGAAGAATATAACTAGTGTCATTTGTCAAAAGAAAGAAAAAGAAATTTTATTGTAAAAGAAATTGACTTATAGCATGGGTTTCATGTTTGGGTCAATGATTTTTAGGCCAAATCCCCCATTGCGAGCTTCTATGGTTTGTATCAAGAGTCTTTGTCCTTGTCATTGTGTAATAGACCCTTCTCGAGCTTCTTGAGTCGAGAAAGAAATTTATTTTAGTGTAAAATAAGTCATCTAGGCCTCATCAAGGGAATTCGACCTCATGGAAGCAGTATAAATAGAGGGGGCTCGATTCATTTGGAGATACACTAACAAAAAATAAAGTTGAATCTGTGGTAGCTGGAAGCAGTAAAAGGGTGTGAAATTCAAGGAAGGAGGAAAACCTAGCAAAGGTGAAGGAAGTATTTTTTCAAGCAAACGAAGTCGAATTTTCTCTATCTATCTCACACATGCGAAGCCGTTGAAGCTGCAAGAAGGTCGAAGTTGCAAACTTGAAGTTGGGCTCAAATTCTAAAGCAGTAGGGCCAAATTTTTGTTTTTGATGCAGTATTATTGCAGTCGATCTTTAAAGTTTGGAAGGACAGTTTCAGGGTTGACTTGGCGGAGGAGGAAGGTCATTTGGTATGTCCTAAAGTCTTGGTCTATCTCAATTTGAATTTGCTAGTAGAAGAGTTTGAATGGGTTTTCCCCTATAGAAGGGTTTTAGCCTTGGCTTAGTGCCTACATCTGGTGTCACGGATCTTCATGATTGTATTCGATGATTACTTGATGAAAAAAAGATAAAAGAAGAACATAAAGAAATTTAATGAGACTACAAGAATATCACAAGTTATTATTAACATAAGAAAAAATCTTTCTGGTTTTCTTACAAGTTGTATTGTCACTCAACTCCATAAAGAATTTATAACCCACTTACAAAGAATAAAATATATAAAAATGCAATTTTGATTATTGTTAAGATATTTATATTTGCATTGCATTAATAGTTCCATATAAATATACACCACCCCCCTATAACGCCTTCTGAATTGGTCGGTGACATCTCAGTTAACAATAATACATTACCAAATTACAAATACTTGGCATTCCAAAGACCAAATATAATCATTCCATGCTGAACTGTAAAAACACCTTTCGACACAATCAACAAATATTTTAGTAAATTCGAAACACGCTTCTAACAACATCTGAATCGGTAACATATAAGTTAACAATAATACATACCAAAATAGAAGTATTGCTATCCAAAGACCGACTATGATCCTTTATTGTCTATTGTACAGCACACTTCCAGTGGGTCACGAGTCAATAATAATAGTATAAAAAACTTAATAAACGAGCGATAATATTAGAAGACCACTTAAATTCTCTTGTTATATAATATGTTAATAGTCTCCCACTCTCCTGTAATAGTTATCTAAGTCTACAGTTGACGAGCAAGACTATTCATTCCAATTAATGCAGGAACCTGCATGGCATTGAATCCTTGAATTTCCCTCATATATTGATTCGTTGGTGAAAATTTAAATTACTTTTCCATGAGACACGCTAGGAGCTTGGTTCTCAGGCGAGACTGGCAGCATAGAAACAACCTTGAAATGAAGGCCCTTATCTAGCTAAGGAGAGAAGCTTAGGTCTAAGATCCAAAAGAAAAAGGAAGAGAAGATAGTGAAATTTGAAGTTACTTGTATTTCCTTCACATATAATATGACAGACAATAGCCCTGCAAATTGATATAAGCAACACAACTTGGCTTTTCAGGAACACAACTAAACGACAAACCTATCACATTTCTTAAAATAAATACCGTGATTTAGGAACATTTCATAATACAAACCAGCAAGATAATGCTAGTTAAAGGCATATAAGCATTTACTTTTTGTTCAAATGTAAGGAAATTACATCCAATCCGCTTGCACACATCTCTCTTATACTTGAAAATATATTGTTTTTCCTAATATTGCAGAAAGAGCTACCTAAATTATTAGCTGGAGCTCTTCAAAGATAGATTCTACAAAGCTAACACTGGTGAAACCTAATAGCTTAAGACCACAGTTCGCAAAGTGAAACGAAACATAGGGTTTTCTAAATTTGGTGACCTTTTTACTGTGACTCATCTTCATGGTATAGATACAAGCCAAGGCCAAATCTAGCACATGCTCTTCGGAATGCCATTGCCTCTGCCACTTGCACGGGATCTTCAAATTGATTATCATCCAGGGATACAGTTCCTGACGACTCCCGGTATGCCTGTAAAGACAATCATCAGTGAGACTCGCGAGCAGAAAAGTGCAAGATACAATAAAAGATAACATTGAGGGAAACTACTTCTCATGCAAGATACAATAAAAGATAACATTGAGGGAAACTAACTTCTCATGCAAGATACAATAAAAGATAACATTGAGGGAAACTAATTTCTCATGCAATTACACCAAGCATGTTCTTCATTTGAAGTAAAACAGTGTTGCTAATGATAATATCGCTCTGCAAAGAAGAAAAATAAGGCTTTTGAAAGCGCTTTGGTATTTAGTCCTTGCATATGTTGGTGTTGCAAAGTAGGACTCAACCGAAACTGTTGAATCGCCTCAGAAATTCTCAAGAAGACATTGAGAATCAGAATAGATATTTTGACCTATTTGTCGTATACTACCAAGTGAGCCTCATGACATTTCACAACTGTTCACCGACCAAAAGTTGTTTCACTAGATTTGCATTAAATTAATTTTGGATATAATTTAGTATACTAACATGTATCCCATATATTTACATCTAGAAAGGGTCATTAGATACAATACTTTCACTGGTTTCAGCTTGTCTTTGTTAATGAAGATACTGGCAAAATGTTAAATATTTCATGAAAAATGTTTGTCAAACTGAAATAAACCCTCTGAATCTTCCAACAACACTCATTGTTAGACTGTAAGTCCCTGGACAATCACAAGTCCAAGATCACCTGCTTATGAGTCATCATCCTTATCTGCTAATGAGTTGCCAATGTGTTGACACACTTCAGTTACCAAGGTGATTACATCCATGTACTTTGTATTGATAGCACGGGATGAATATAAGCTGAGATGGCTAAAGCCTTTTCTGCCAATTATTGTCTTGTGTAGTGCTTGCTCTATTCATTAACAAAATTTTGTATCAAATGCAATTGAAACAAAATATTTGAAGCTTCATAATTAATAAGCCTGAATCTGTGAATTTGCAAACATTGTTTTTCTCTCCTTACTTTCTTAGGTGAGAAAGATCTTTTCGCATCTATTGTGGTTGGTTTCTTAAATTTACAGGAGGTGAAATAAGGCTTAGATGTTTGCAAAGCTTGTAACATGGTCAATGTTGGAACATGGAGAACAATGACGACTTCTAATTGTATTTAGACAAACATTGTCGACATTGCAAGAAGTGAAACTTGCAAACATTATAAGTAAAACATTTGAAGGGTGTTGAAAGATCTTACAACAAAATTATCAACTTTTTTGTGGTGGATGTGTCCCTATGGTTGACCTGTCCTGAGATCAGAATAAGGGGGGCCATACGTACACTATGAGTACTCGTGTGCAACCGTTGATGATTTTTTTTAGATGCTTAACAGCCTTTTGTGTCTAGTTCTCGACATATTTAATTTGGAAAACAATACGCACATGGAGTAACAAGGTGTACAAAATCCAGATCAAAGAAAGGCACCATTTCCACCATACATGTATCACTTCATTTCATATTGTAAATTCTCAAATATTTTTGGGTCAATGGTTTGTAAATTGAAGAAAAAGGTTGAGTCATTGAAACTAAAGCATAAGGTTGAATGAAGCATATGATTGAATTAAGTCATTGAATTACAAAAAGGGTGGAGTTACAAACCCTTTCAAAGTCAAGTGAAAATTGTCATAAAGCCTGAATGAAAATTTTGAATAAGGTACTCATTTTTTATCAAAATCAAATCATTGTAAAATCATGCTTTGGGATGCATTTTCAATTGTGCCTGACACCAATATTGTTAGCAGCAAGAAAGCAAATATGACACATAAGAAAACAATTAAGCAACTGGGTGAGTACAAGCATGTGTGACACAAACATAAAAGCAAGCAAGAAAACAAACTTAAAATGGGTACAGGAGAAAAGCATTTGAAAATGCAAATCAAGAAGTTAAAGAAATATAGGACTCCTTACATGATTTGGATAATTCAGTTCTTAATTGTTAAATTTGGACAACTAGGTCCAAACTCCATCTTGTGATGCTCAGATGAAGATTCCAATATTTGTATTGGATTCCTCTTTCAGAGAGGTGTAAAATCGATATAAAATTGATTTTAATCTGATGAGCAGAACATTTATTTTGAATTTATTATTTGTAATAAATTTTATGTGCAGGTCGGCCTTCAGGTTTTTACCCCCAGCAGATGTGTCACACACCTCTCATGATTGATATTTATAGAGTCAACGTTGGAGCATTTTCAACTCATCTCATCACACATCTTCTCCTCTGATTATATACGAGCATCTGAGAGGCAGTTTCATCTCCCACGTGAGAAGAAGGATGAAATCTACTGCAGCAAAAAGGATGAAATTTACTGCAGCAAATTTTCTGCAGTTAGGGTTTCTGGGCAAGTTTGACCAGCGTTGACTTTGGTCAACGCATGGTCCGAATTGGCTGAAATTTTGTGAAGAGTTCGCTTTTTGAAGGTCGTACTCATTGTCACAAAAATCGAGGTCAAAAGGTTGACCAATGTTGGAGCTGCATTGACTTTATTGTTGCTGCCCTGCGTTGACTTTTCTAGGGTTGACTTTGAGTTGACTGGGTGACAGATTTGAAGACTATTGTGACACATTCTGGGTTGGCCAACCAAGAAGACTTTGTTGGTTGAAGCATCCTGCTGACCGCCGTAACGCACCAACACATTCTCCTGTTTCTAGTTTGTCTTCTATAGATCCACTAGTATGTTCTATTAGCATTTTACTTAATTGTTTATGTGATTGTTGTTATAAAAGTAAAGTTGCATCAAGCATAGAACATCTACATAAATTTACATTAATCTTCACAAGCAAATAAATTGGAAGGATAAATTCATTGAAGCACCTCAACTAAAATTAATTGATAAGGAGCAATAAATTTAGAACATAGTTGATGCAACTTGTGATACAAATAACCTCATACAAATAGTAGTTGTTGTTGGAGAATGCATAGAGCAGTTGTTAATTCAAAATCTCCTTAGCCTTAATAATTGCTTATGAACTTTAGTTATCTTCTTATGTTTCTTTATTAGATCTTTTCATCAAACAATTACAAAGAACGAAAAACAATAAAGACAATGGATACAAGTATTAGGCTCCAACCCAGGGGTAAAACCCCTCCAAGGGGAAAACCCATAAAATCTCTTCTCTCCTTGTAGAATCTGCTTCAAATGAGAAAACCAAGACCCAAACTTCAAGACCAAGACCACCTCCTAGAACCAAGTCATCCCTCCAAGAAACCCTTCCAATTAGGTCAAAAAAAAAACAAGTCACTAGGAGTCAAACACTTCTAGAACTGCATCAAACTTAGAATTTCAGCCCCCCCCCACAACAATATTTCGGACCCGCAGTAGGTCTACAACTGTGGCCCCTACAGCAGTTCAAAATCATTGCACGTGTGAGAGAAAACTAGGGAAAAACTTGACCAAAAACTCGATTTTCCTTCCTCCTTTCTTTAGCTACTTTTCTCCTTGCCTTTCTTGACTTCCTTCTTGAATTTCGCACTTCAGATCGAACTTCTTGATTGTAGATCAAATTGGCTACCAAATGAGGTCGAGCAGCTTCTATTTATAGTCTTTTGTGGAGGTTGAATAGCCCTCTCTGAGCCAACTTGTGCAAGGAGGCTTATTTTCATTGTCGAGACTTTCATCTTGCCCAAATGGGTCTTATATACATGCCATTGACTCTCTTGATTCTTGACAATAAATCTTAAGACATGACAAACCCTAGAAGCATGAAGAACATGCTTTTTACCTAGAAGACCAATCAAAAGAAGTATGAAACACATGATTTAAAAATAATATTTTTATTTTCTTCTTTTTCTTGTTACATAAGATATACATATTGACATGAGTATAATGACAATTATGAAGATTGAAACTGGTTACTTTTTCCAACACTCCCTCTTAACTAGGCAGGTATTCATAAGTGTACAACTAGTATAAATTTATTCTCAAACTGAAGAGTTCTCATAATAAGAGTCGGATCGGTAAGCCATCTTTAAGCATCAAACATCATGACCAACATTGTCAACATAGAAAGGCCTTAACTTTGACAATCTCTTTCTTATAAAGAGGATAATGTTGGGAGGCTTTCCGTGAGATACCACACTAACTCTACAAGGCACATACCCCATCTGAATGTTCACTAGGTATGTCCTTTTAGGACTACTCTTATCTTGGATTCCCAATCCTCAAAGAATATCGGTCCTCTCCAACCACTCTTGTCTTGGATACCTGTCCAATCCTCATAGAGTGGAGGTCCATTTTCTATCTTGGATTTTTCTATCCTCAAGGAAATCACAGATGCTTATCCAATCCTCCATTCCCCATTCTCCCTCCATGGCCTTCACTTAGACATATGGTTGTTAGTCCTGGCCTAGTGCATGACACATGAAGAAGAGAATACAAATGTGACGTTTATCATCACTCCCTTTCAACCAGAGAGGAGATCCTTATTCCCACTTGATTTAGGGAACAAATCCTTGCTTCTTCACAAATATTAAGGAGACTTCATACTCCCTCTAAAGCATAGAGGAGATTCTTTCACTTCCTTTTGGAAGTCCTAATCACAAAATTTATAGCTTGTCTTCATAAATGTATCAGCTACCAATTCTTTATGGGGATAGTTCCATGGCTCCCTCTTTCCTTTGCATCTCATCACGTTGAGCTTCTTTCTTCCAGTATTTTTTGGAGCCATTCTTCCTTCAATCTTGTGACAGGGTTCAAGCCATCCATCTTGCAGATCACTTTCCTTTAGATATCATGAATGAAGGCATTGTATTGAGCCTTGCAAAAATAGAGTTAATCATAGCTTTCTTTAAACATGAAAGTGATATTCATGAAAATTAGGTTATCCTCTTAAACTGCTATCTTTCAATCACAAGGTGATGATGTGAACACCCACTATATAATTTTCAAAACTATACACTCAATCCATATGTTCTTTGAATTGAGTTCAATATCCACAGTTGAATTTGCCTCAACTGTGATCATGCATTCCTGCAATATCCTTCTAGGTAGCAAAATAATATAATGGCCAGATAACCAATATCAAAATATTAATATCAGACTTACCTTATCACGATGGCCTTCTCATCAAAGCATTAGCTTACTTGAGTTCTTCAAGATCAACATCCTTTCACATGATACATCTACACATGAATCTTTCTTCATGCATTCATTTTAATCAGAGTGCCCATGGATCGAACTTGATTACCAAGCTACAATATCTTCCTTGGAGTTGTTATTGTTAACCCCATTTCTTTCTTCCGAAGACTATAGTTGATGTTGATCAATGTCCTATGCAATCTTGCGAGAGAGTCTTGATCTCTACCCATTCCAAAGTATGTCAATTTTTTTCTTTCAAGCATCATGTAAACATATGGAAGACCTACCAAGCAAATTCTCACAACCACTCTTCTTGCATGATTCTTGTAGATATGAACCTTACCCTAGAGAAGATTTATTCATACCTTTGCTTTCAAAAAACCATCTAGCCATCCTTTCTTGAACGAGCCTGCTTCTTATACATGTTGAAGATAAGTTTCTTTACCTAGGAGTAGAAAGACTTTTATTATGCCCTTCATACTGCAACTCGACCATCTGCATTCCTTCATCCTTCAATAGTATTGTTTCCATAGTAGATGGAATATACACTAGTCATGTCATAATGCTCCTTCAAGAACCTTCCAAAATGATGGTTCTTATAGGATCTTGATGATCCCTCTTTCCAAAATGACCACCTCTAACATGATGTTAAAGAATGCTTGGATGAATAATAATATGCAATATAGTTCCAATCTTCTCATTCTCTTTAAACTAGATGATCTTTCCCAAAGAAAATTAAATAAGAAGATTCTAGTTGTTAAACTATCATGAGCTTCTATCTATGATGTCATGCCTTTACAAAACCAAGACTCTTCTAGAGTATACAATAATGCATGCAACTCTACTTTCAATTTAATAAAAGAAAGACAAAATTTCATAAAGAACCTAACAGAGATGAGACTTCCTTCAATAATAAAGATCCTTGGGATCTTCTCCTTTTGGCTTCTTCTCATGTTCTCCCTATTCTTCAACTATGTGAGCTTCACTTCTTTCCTTTCTTTGGTTGTTCTGCTTGTTTGGGCAATCCCTCGTAAAGTGTCCATACTCATTGCATCCAAAACATGGAACCTTGGACATATCTGTTTTCTTCTTGGACTTTCCAAACTTCCCTTTCTTCGGCTTCTTGGTCCTAGCAATAAAGGCTTGAGACCTTTCATTTCATTCAATGTCATCCTTTGCCTTGATCCTAGATTCTTTCAGGATACATTGAGCCCATATTTCATCAAAAGGTGTAGTATCCTTCTTAGAGTGGATACTCGTAGAAAAATTGCTCCAATCAGGGGGCAAAGCATTCAAAACACAAATGGTCATTTCAGAGTCGGAAACAGTCTCCCCAAGCCCTTGCCACTGATCTCTTATATGTGATATCTTCATAAGATAGGTGGCCATGTCTTCATCCTTTGATTTCCTTATTCTATATAGTTGATTCCTCAAGGAAATCCTCTGACGTGATGTACTAATAGAGTACAACTTTACCAACTTATCATACATAGTCGTGGTTGTCTTCAAATCGGCAACAAAGGGAACAAGATGATCTTTTATGAATTCAGCAATGATCCTTTGTGCTCTTACTTATCCCTTTTTGTATTTTTCCAACTCTTGAATCTTCTCTTTATCTGGTATAGCTACTTCACCAAGGACATATTCCATGACCTCATTTTCTGTGAGTGTCAAAGTCAATCCTCTTCTTCCATGCTAGGAAGTTTGTTGATCAAACGAGCTTGTTGCTTTCCTTGCAAAATGTAGCCATGTGATCTGTAGATTGAGACATAGAAGACAATATAAGACTTACTTGTTAACCAAGAGTCCTTTATGATGTCTCCAACTATCTTGATGCTTCCAAGACCTTCAAGGACACTTCAAAGATGCCCTAGAATGATGACTTCTAGGATGCCTTCAACAATGGTGTCTTTGAACAGCTTCAAAGAGTGAATAATGATCCAAGATTCTTTGATGCTTCTTCTTCTTCAAGATGATGGAGTGTACTAGAGGATTTCCGACAAGAACTTGTCCTTCCTTCCTTTAATGAGAACTTGAACCTTTTTGAGATGCTAAAATCCTTGATGTAGTGCCCTTCCTTCTAGGTCAATAAGTCTTCTTCTACTTTCTTTGTGTCCTTTTGCTAATGATTCTCTTGACAAGCAAACCCTTCAAGATGATCTTCCTAGCTTCCTTCGCTTGTTCACCTTAGCTTTGATAACATGTTGGAGAATGCAGTAGGGTAGCTATTAATTCAAATACTCCTCAACCTTAATAACTGCTTGTGAACTTTAGTTATCTTCTTATATTTCTTTATTATATCTTTTCATCAAACAATTATCAAGAACAAAAAAACAATAAAGAAAATGGACACAAGTATTAGGCTCCAAGCCAGGGAAAAACCCCTCCAAGGGGAAAACCCAGAAAATCTCCTCCTCTTATAGAATTTGCTTCAAATGAGAAAACCAAGACCCAAACCTCAAGATCAAGACCTCCTCCTAGCACCAAGTTAGCCCTCTAAAAAACCCTTACAATTAGGTCAAAATCAAACCAAGTCAACAGGAGTCAAATCCTTACAGAACTGCACCAAACTCAGAATTTTGGCCCCCAACAACAATATTTCGGACCTGTAGTAGGTCTACAACTTCGATCCCTGCAGCAATTCAAAATCTTCGCACGTGTGAGAGAAAACTAGGGAAAAACATGACCAAAAACTCATTTTTCCTTCCTCCTTGCTTCAACTATTTTTCTCCTTGCCTTTCTTGACTTCCTTCTTGAATTTCGCACTTCAGCTCGAACTTCTTGGTTGCAGATCGAATTGGTTACCAAATGAAGTCGAGCAACTTCTATTTATACTCTTTTATGGAGGTTGAATAGCCCTCTCCGGACTGGCTTGTCTCTGGCAGGTTCGACTTGTGCTAGGAAGCTTATTTTTTATTGTCTTGACTCAAAATAAATTATTTTACACTGTACATCTTGCCCAGATGGGTCTCATATACATCACATTGACTCTCTTGACTCATGACAATAAATCTTAAGACATGACAAACCCTAGAAGCATGAAGAACATGCTTTAAATAGAAGACCAATCAAAAGAAGCATGAAACCCATGCTTAAAAATTAATATTTTTCTTTTCTTCTTTTTCTTGTTACATAAGATATACATATTGACATGAGTATAATGACAATTATGAAGACCAAAACTAGTTACTTTTTCCACAGTTGTTACTTGTAACACAAAAGACTTAATTCAAAAAATGGATGTTATTTGAGATACTGACGCTCTGTTGGAATCACGATTGTTGTTAGACCAAAACCCGCAGGCGTTAGTCTCCGGTGCAATCGCCAAAGTTAGGATCCACAAGAGGCGGTTAGTCCATGTCGCAAAACACACAGGGAGCGTTGAACCCAATGTCCAACAATCTCCCCACCAACGCAAGCTGGGTGAGTTTCGAACTCGAGACCTATCGCTTTGATACCACTTGTTGGAATCACGATTGTTGTTAGACCAAAACCCGCAAGCGTTAGTCTCTGGTACAACCGCCAAAGTTAGGATCCATGAGAGGTGGTTAGTCCATGTCGCAAAACACACGAGGAGCGTTGAACCCAATGTCCAACACGATCTTAATGCAAATGCTTGATGCTACTTGTGACACAAATTATCTAAAGGAAATGGTTGATAAAAATGCTACAAAAGAAATGGTAGATGATTCTTTATCGGGTTATGAGATGAAATAATATTCATTAATAGTGAATTGATGGAGGAGTGCTTTGTTGAAGATAGGTCACAAGCACAAGCACAGAGTGATAGCAATAGCAATAGAAGTGAATTTGAAGTTTTGAGAGAAAACATTTAAGAAAAACTTCAAGAAGTACAAAATGATCTTTCCAAGATGATTGTTAGACCTTGAGAAGAATTGCAATTCAACAAGAAAATTTTCATATTCCAAATCAGTCCAATGTGGTTCAATTTGTGAGTGCAGGATTTCTTGAAAAAAAAATTGAAGGCTCCAAAATTTGATGAAGTTAAGAATGTTGATGATACAGTTGATGACATAAACATTGAAAAAATACCAAATAGATGCCAACATTGTCATAAAATTAGCTATATGCATCCTTAACTTCATTTTGGAAAAACAAATAATCATTCAGAAAGATTCAAAAGAAAAAGAAGGAAACAAAGCAAAAAGTTCATTGTGGTGGATAACTCATTGGCAGTGGAAATTAAAAGCCAAGGTGTTGAATTTGTTTAACCAGACATAGATAAATATAAATTTGCATGGAGAAATCACACAAGCAAAAGGATTTCAAACAATTGTTCCATGTGAAATTTTTGGGCATGATTGAGGCCTTGTTACCACAAAATCAAGCAAGCCTAGTGCAAAGCCTCACTATGCAACCTAGGTCTTATGGAAACAAAGAGATTAGTCACCATTGTCACCTCATTGACCTCTCTCCTATTGTTTTGTAGTTGGATGTCATCCCCACAAGGGAGGTGTAAATTTATGTAGATGTTCTATGCTTGATGCAACTTTACTTTTATCAACAGCAATCACATGAATTTACAAGTAAAATACAGATAGAACATACCAGTGATCCTTTAGAAGACAAGTCAGAAACAGATAAAGATGATGGTGCGTTACAGTGGTCAACAGGATGCTTCAACCAACAAAGACTTCACGGTCAGCCAACCCAACATGTGTCACAACAGTCCTCAAAATAGTCACATGGTCAACTTAGAAGTCAACCTCAGAAAACTCAATGTCGCCCAGAAAAGTCAACGCAGGGCAACAGCACTAAAATTCAACGCAGCTCAACTTCTGGTCAACCTTTGACCTCGATTTCTGTGCCAAAGAGTACGGCCTCCTTAGATCGAAGTCTCCTCCAAAATTCAGCTCAATCGGACTATGCATTGACCAAAGTCAACGCTGGTCAAACTTCCCCAAAAACACTAACCGCAGATTTCTTGCTGCGGTAAACTTCGTCCTTCTTTCCCATGTGTGAGATGAAGCTGCTCCTTGATGCTCGTATAAGAGGAGGAGATGTGTGTTGAGATGATTGAAAAAATGCTCCAACGTTGACCCTATAAATACCAATCATGAGAGGTGTGTGACACATCTGCTGGGGGTAAAAACCTTAAGGCCGACCTGCACTTAAATTTATTATAGATAATAAATTCAAAATAAACGTTTTGCTCATCAGATTAAAATAAATTTTAGATCGATTTTACACCTCTCTAAAAGAGGAATCCAATACAAATATTGGAATCTTCATCTGAGCATCACAAGATAGAGTTTAGACCTAGTTGTCCAAATTTAACACTCCCTCTCAACTAGGGAGAACTCCATCCACCAATGCAATCAAACATTGTGCGTCATCCTGTCGTAACTTGCTTTGTTGGCCTCTTTATTTCAGAACAAAAGTGGGTCAGTCACAAAGACATCATTCCCGGTTGACAAATTCAGCCCAGAGGTCAAAACCTCTATCGGACTCACAAAGAGTCTCCAACCAACCCGAAGTTGGTTCATCTGACCCGAAGTCAGGCGGAGGTCCCAGACCTCACTAAACTTGATCCCAGATCAAGTGGTTGGGCCGTGCCATCCTAGATAGAGAGTACGGCAATCTCTGATGCGTCCATCAGTCTTTGCTAATAGTCTTTAGCTTTTCCCACCTCATTGGCCAAATGAGAGGTACTTCCCATGAGCCCTGAACTCAATGGGTAGGATGCATACGGGGCACAGATAATGAGAGGTGAACCAACTCAATAATCACAACGGTGGGGTCCAAGCACACCAACAAGGTTTGGCAAGCCTGGCCTTGTGGTTGCTCATAGCTCCGAGAAGCTGTCCCCAAAGCCCCCCAGAGCTCTCATTCTCATGCGTCCAACGAGGACCCACATCATAGGGTCGTTCCACGGTACCAAGACTCTCAGGGAAGGTTAGGAACTTGACCTTCCCCAGGGGCTTAGTGAGAATATCCGCGACCTGCTCATCAGTTCCTATATGATCGAGCCTTACGGCGCCTCGCTGTACCATATCCCGGATAAAGTGGTACCTGATATCAATATGCTTGGATCGGTCGTGGAACACGGGATTCTCAGTCATGCGAATCCCACTCTGGTTATCACAGAGTATCACAGTGGTATCTAGCACATGTCCAAACAGCTCACTAAAGAGCTTTCGCAACCAAACTGCTTCACAACAGGCCATACTTGCTGCAATGTATTCGGCCTCTGCGGTGCTCAAAGCCACCGACTTCTGCTTCTTGCTCATCCATGAAATCGAAGCAGAACCAAGATTGAAGCAGCATCCCGATGTGCTCTTACGATCCACCACACTGCCATCCCAATCGACATTAGTATACCCATGGAGTATCACACTCCCAACAGTGTATCTCAGCCCATGGTTTATCGTGCCCCAAAGATACCTCAACAGATTCTTGGCACCAACCCAGTGAATGTGATGAGGCTCAACCATATGTTGACTCAAAGTGTTCACTGCAAAACATACGTTCAGACGGGTGTTCACTAAGAACATCAAGGGCCCTACGAGTTTATGATACTCAGTAGGATTTGCTAGCACAGGCCAAGCAGCACTGCCACTCAACTTTGTGCTGAGTTCCATCGGTGTCGACACGGACTTACAGTCCACCATCCCAAATCTTTCCAGAAGCTTCACAATGTATTTTCCTTTAGAAAGGAAAATCTCTCCAGGTCTCTGCCAGACCTCCAGGCCTAGGAAGTAGTGCATCAGTCCTAGGTCCTTCATCTCGAACTCAGCAGCAAGCTCCCTCTTACATTGATGAATGAGAGGGTCAGCACCTGTCAGGAAGAGGTCATCTACATACAACACTAGAATGAGAGGCTTCCCCTGTACAACCTTGAAGTAAAGGTTCAGATCAGCATTACTTCGAGTGAAGCCCAGCTTCATCAAGTAACTATCCACCCTCTCGTACCAAGCTATGGGTGCTTGCTTTAACCCATAGAGGGCTTTCTTCAACCTACGTACATGGTGTCCCGGACTCGACTTCAAACTCCCAAAGGTTGCTCTACATACGTCTCTTCCTTTATTGCACCATGCAGGTTACTGACATCCAGCATCCGATGAAGACCTATCCTGCGTAGCAAAGAAGGGCTATGATTGATCAAATGGTGGTAAATCGTACACTGCAGTGAAAATATGTCATCATTGTCTATTCCTTCCTTTTGAGAGAAGCCACGGGCAACAAATCTTGCCTTGAACTTTTCAGCACTTCCATCAGATCCATGCTTGATTTTGTAGAGCCATTTTGTGGTGACAACTGATTTGTCCTTCGGTCTTGGAACCACATCCCAGACATCATTCTTCATTATGGACTCATATTCTTCGTGCATAGCATCCTTCCGGACTTGATGCTTTACGGCTTCCTCAAAAGATCCAGTCTCAGATTGTACGATAGTACTCATGGCTGCTAGATACCCTTGGTATCTATTCGGCTTCTTGCTTTCACGGAATGTCCCCCTTGGGGCCATATGTCCCTCGGCATCCTCGAGAGTGTCCCTAAGCCATGATGGTCTCTTCCTCATCGAAGGAGGTGGATCAATCGGGTCCTTTGGTCCTTCAGCATCGGGCATCGTCTCATCCTTCGATTCTTCTTGATTTCCAGGCCTTTCTTCATGATATTCCTCAGATTCTGTTATATACTACTTTCTTCTTGTAGCATCTTTCATTAAAAGTGACATCATGGCATATTCTAGTCTACTTCCCTTGACCAGGTACATAGACTTATAGGCCTTAGAAGTTTCAAGGTTGTGAGCTCATAAATATCTTCTTCCTACATCCAAATTACTTCTCTTTCTTCGCACATGAAAATAAACAGGACATCCAAAAACTCTAAAATGTGAGACGTCAGGTTTCTTACCAGTGAAAACCTCTTCGGGAGTTTTGGAGTCCAGAGCGGAATGAGGGCATCGGTTTTGAATGTATACAGCAATATTCGCAACTTCTCCTCACAGAAACTTTAGTAGACTCTGGTCACATACCATGGCACGAGCAGCTTCCACAATGGTCCTGTTCTTTCGTTCAGCAACGCCATTCTGCTCAGGAGTATAGGCAGTAGTGGTCTCCCTCTTAATGCCAGCTTCTCTGCAAAAGTCCTTGAACTCATTTGACTCATATTCAGTGCCATTGTCAATCCTCAAAATCTTGATCTTCTTCCCTATCATATTTTCCACCAAGGCTTTGAAGGTACGGAACCACATGAAAGCCTCATCCTTATTCTTCAAGAAGTATATCCAGGTTTTGCGAGAGAAGTCATCAGTGAATGTCATATAGTAAGAACATCCTCCCAAGGATGTTACAGGTAGCATACCAGATAGATCAGAATGGACCATTTGCAAAATATCAGATGTCTTTGTGACACTTGAGGGGAAAGGTCCCCTTGTATGCTTTCCTTCAGCACAACCCTTACATACACCTTCATGATTATTGCCAAATTCGGGCATCCCTATCACCACCTTCCTTGCTTCGGGAAGGGCCTTGTAATGAAGGTGTCCAAACCTCCGATTCCATAGTTCAATTTGTCGAATAGTATCACATGTCATAGCTCCCAGTGGACTTCCTTCAACCTGGTAGAGTGTTCCAACTCTAAAACCAATCACGATAGCTTCCTTGAGATTCTTCTTCCACATGCGCACATTTCCATCAGTGAATGCCACATTGAAACCTTTGTCTTCCATGGTTGATATAGACACAAGGTTCTTCTTCAATTTTGGTACATAGAGTACATCCTGCAAATGAAGGACTTGTCCTTGAGACAAGTGTAGGGTCACAGTCCCTGTCCCTTTCACGGGATATGTGGCATTATCTCCAAGGATAATTTCCAGTGTGGCATTATCTCCAAGGATAATTTCCAGATTAGTATCCTTCTCAACCATGTCAGAGAGTGCTTCCTTGAACCCAGTGATGTGTCTTGAGGCACCACTATCTATCAGCCAGACATCCATAGTGTCAGGCGGGGATGCAGCAGAGAGGGCAGATACAAGAATGTATTCATTTCTTTTATCAACAACATCTGACTCCTCATACCTGGAGTTTCTAGACCTTTTGAAAGGTTGATTGTTTCCGCCAGAGGGAGCCTTCCTCTTTCCTTTGGACATGTTTCTTTGATTTCCATTCCTCCAGTTGTTGTTGTTGTCATCACTATCGGGAGAATCCTTCTTGAAAGGGCATTCTCTAGCATGATGACCTGGCCTATGACAAGTGAAACACTTGCCCTTCTTTCCTTGGGTCCCTGCACTTCCTTTGTTCTTTGAACCACCAAAGTTCTTTTTTCTAGAAAGAGCAGCGTAGGCAGCATTTCTGTCATTTTTGTATCCCTTCATTCTTGTCTCTTCTTACATGCATCTTGACAGTAGCTCGTCAAAGTTAGCAATTGTATTATTATTGAGAAATGATAGTGTTGAATACTTGCCATTCATATGGGAGCCCTCCAAGTGCGGTGAGTACCATCTCACAATTAGCTATTGTCTCCCCAATAGCCAGCGGATTGTTCCTGATCTCAGTCAGTTTCAGAAAGTATGTTTGGACAGACTCATCCTTGCCTTTCTTCAGATTCTTCAATTGATTCTTGAAGAATAGCACCTAGTTTGCAATGTTTACTTTGAACATTTGTATCAATTTATCATACATCTCTTTGGATGTGCCTAGCTCAGATATGTAGGCAACCAGACTTTTATGTATGGATTCCCTGATCATTAGCTTTGCTTTGATCTCCCCCTTCTTATACTTGGTTTTGGCAGTAGCAGTAGCAGTGGATGGAGGTTCTTGTATCTTACCCAGTACATAGTCCATGAGATCATGGTCTTCTAATTTGAGATCTAATATCATCTTCCAAGCATGGAAGTCATCCCTTCCAGTCAGCTTGTCATCCTCCTTAAAGCCATAACTTGTGGAACCCATTTTTCTCTTTCGGTGATTGCTATAAGTTAGGGCTTGTCTTCACCTCAGCCCCGATACCATGTAAATTTATGTAGATGTTCTATGCTTGATGCAACTTTACTTTTATCAACAGCAATCACATGAATTTACAAGTAAAATGCAGATAGAACATACCAGTGATCCTTTAGAAGACAAGTCAGAAACAGATAAAGGTGATGGTACGTTACGGCGGTCAACAGGATGCTTCAACCAACAAAGACTTCACAGTCAACCAACCCAGCATGTGTCACAACAGTCCTCAAAACAGTCACACGGTCAACTTAGAAGTCAACCTCAGAAAAGTCAACGTTGCCCAAAAAAGTCAACACATGGCAGTAGCACTAAAATTCAACGCATCTCAACTTTTGGTCAACCTTTGACCTCGATTTCTGTGCCAAAGAGTACGGCCTCCTTAGATCGAAGTCTCCTCCAAAATTCAGCGCAATCAAACCATGTGTTGACCAAAGTCAACGCTGGTCAAACTTCCCCAGAAACCCTAACCGTAGATTTCTGGCTGTAGTGAATTTCATTCTTCTTGCTGCGGTAAACTTCGTCCTTCTTTCCCACATGTGAGATGAAGCTGCTCCTTAGATGCTCGTATAAGAGGAGGAGATGTGTGTTGAGATGATTGAAAAAATGCTCCAACGTTGACCCTATAAATACCAATCATGAGAGGTGTGTGACACATCTGCTGGGGGTAAAAACCTTAAGGCTGACCTGCACTTAAATTTATTATAAATAATAAATTCAAAATAAATGTTTTGCTCATCAGATTAAAATCAATTTTAGATCGATTTTACACCTCTCTGAAAGAGGAATCCAATACAAATATTGGAATCTTCATCTGAGCATCACAAGATGGAGTTTGTACCTAGTTGTCCAAATTTAACAGAGGCTTCCCTGGTAACCTTAGAAGATAGATGGCTAGGGTTTCAAGCCAAATGGCTCTCTAAGGAGCTTGCAGATAAATCACAAAGATATATCTTCAATAAAAGAGGGTTCAAGGGTGATAAGGAGCTTAATGATTATGGAAGAAGGTATCAGCAAATCCTTGGAGGCCAAATGTTTCAAATACACTTTCAATCAACCCCAAAGAACTAAGAGAGGGTTGTTGTAAGTTAGGGTTTCAATGACGCACATATTTACAGCATGCAAAACCATATAACAGGCAAGAAATAGCCTATAAATGGTAAGATAGACAAAGGAATTAAGGCTACGAAAAAGGTAAGCAAGGGATAGGTCAACTCTAAGTTTTTAATGGCTGAAAATGGCCAAAACAACAACATAAATTGGAGACATCATCCATAAATTTTGTGTTAAAGCATGCAATAAATGATAGATTTTTCTTTTTAGACATTAAAAAATGAAATTCCCACCTAAATAACAATAACATATAGGTAATAACTTGCTATTAAATGCAAATTTAGGCCAAACCCTAACCCTAGATACCATGAGAAGGAGAAAATATAGAAATTTAAAATGATCTACACAACTAGACTAATGCCTCTATTCAATTGGGAAACGTAGTCAATAAAGGTGAGTTCAAGATAGGAGCACCTTTGATGAAGGGTGGATGACAATTGCTTCATTTAGAAACCCTAGCAACTCCTTTCATAGGAGATTTAAGGTCAAAAATTGCATGAAAACAAGGTCCTTTGATAGATTCTTGAATGAAAAATTTTGCATAAACATTTAGAAATAAGAGTTCATGAAATATGTTGCAATTATTAATATGCACAATATAAACCCTAATTTCAAAAATTACATGCAAATGGAAGAAAATAGCATTAAGCTTCCACCATTCATGTAAGAATCACTTCATCAATCCACAAAATAATCTCTCCATGCAATAAATATCCTCCCAAATACAAGTCACACTCTAATTGGCCATTACATCCAAGAGAAGAAGAAAAACCCTAGTGTGCACTCTCTTAAGAGAAGAGGAGAGTGATTGTGATGATGATCCAATGGAAATGACTTACATCTATTTACATGATGGCAACAAAATCAATTTTCATTAATTTACAATGAAAAAGGGCCAAAAGTCTACTTGAAGCATTTAACTAGGCTAATAGGTCACAAACCGACATAGAGATAGCTTTACAAATAGATAAAAATGTTAATTTGGCAGCTCGGTAACAAATTCCAACCATTGCATTAAATTCCTCTTTTTGAGAGGACCAAAATTAACTTTTGAAGCATTTAATTCGGATAAAGGAAAGTGGATTTTTGAAGTCAAGCCCACAAGTTCAAAATTGTCAAGTTCGGCGTTGGGTCTAATGACACCTCTCAAGGACAAGATAGCAACCCTCAAATTGCATATAAACACAAGTTGAGTCCCCATTTGGCACATCATCAACACATATCATATCTTCTCTCTCCTTCATTGATTGGTTCATACAAGTCAGAGGCAGCCTATTCTTCTTCATACATGTGACGGTTTGGAGGCATCTTTGACTTTCTGTAGCTAGATAGTTTGACTATAGTTTAACCGAGTTTTACTTCATGTTTTGACTTTCTTTGACCTGGAAAAAACGATCTTTTGAGGCCAATTTGACTGCACAATAACCAAGGAAATCTAGGCAGTTTGACCAAGGTGTTGACTTCTGATTTGACCATAGAAATTTTCAGATTTGATTGCAAGAATTTCTCTCTCCTTTGACTAGACTTTTGAGGATTGTTTTGGGCTGACTTTGACCAACTATTGAGGCCAAGTTTGATTGTTGTTGACCAAGCTCATAGGAGTATTGTTTGACAATTCACTGTTGACTTTTGTGGACTAGTTAAGGCACACTTTGTTGTTGTTGACTGTTATTGACTTGGAAAGATTTGCAATTGCTCAAGATTTCACTTTTGTTGACTCTCTCTCTTGTCTCTAATTTGACAAATTGCTTGGCATTTGGACTTGATTTTGGATATTGGCTAGTCAAAGCTTGACTTTGATTCTTGGATGATGTACTCTCTCTGTTGAACATTTTAAGACAATCTAATAGAAGAAGATTTGCAAAGGGTTTTCCCCCTTGTGGGGTTTTTCCTTGGTCATTGACCAAATATTGTGTCTCTTGTCTCTTGGTTGTCTTTCATTGTGCATTTGTATAATTGTTCTATCTACTATTTCTCTACTGTCATTGGCTAATTGAAGAAGTGAAATTATAATTTGGATGCTACTGGAAATTGTTGAAGTTATAGTTGAAGCATAAAACAATTCATGATGAAAAAATAGCAAAAACATAATAAAATTTCATAAAACCCCACAAGTGTGGGAGGGAAACCTCTCCAACATGACATCATCCTCCATAAATGGGCATTTCCATCAAGCAAGTGATAAAAGTGGGCCCAAGAGTGCTCCTCACTCCAAGGGGCATTATCAAAATGCATGAGTACATCTCCAAGTAACACCTCCTCAACCAAGACAACATCATCTAGAAGGCTTGTGTCATCCTAGGGCATGCATGGTTAACAACTTAACGTGGCAGCCCTAGGGCATAGCATTAGCCTCAAAGGGGAGTGTGCTAGCCCTCCCAAATCATGTCCAGTGATCACCATCGTCATCTAGGCTATAGAACGGGGTGACACCCATCAAGGAGGTATAAGACTAGCCTAGGGGCATCCATGGTTCTCTAGGCACATTGTCAATCAAGCTAACATCCTAGCTTCTTGGCTCAATGTCTCAGCTTCTAGAAGTGAAGAAGGGAGCCATAGATCCATGTGGGGCTCCTGAAGGCCCAACGTTGATCTTTGGAAGGGCAACAATGGCTCTACAAGGTCTCAAGTGCTCTCACATCTTAGCCTAGACATCCTCCTAAGTGTGTTGGAAAGGTGACAAACCATCCCTCAAGAGACATCCAATGTAACCACTTGAAACATACTCTCAAGATCAAGTGAGGTCAACATCATTAGGGATGGAAACCATTAAAGTAACATAGTGCACCATACTCAATGCTAAGGGCACACAAAACTTGCCTTCAAATGTCTTTCTAGCCAATGATTTGTAAGCAAGTTACCACACTTATGTTAGAAATGATTTTTCTATTAGCCCTATTCAGTGCTTCCAACCCCTAAGGTAAGCCCATCAATCCATAGATGCATATAATAAATGTGGTCATGAAATGGGAAATATTTCAAGGAATATAGTCATAGCCATGGTACCAACTGAAGGAGGTCTAACATCTTGAGTATAATGATGATAAGATGGAGCAATCATGGAGGCATGAGTTACCCCTTTCCCCAACCTGCTTTTTCCAACCCTCTAGTGCACCTTGTACTTTAATGATTTGTCTTTCTTTCTTGCATAGTTTAGGTGACCCAGTTTGCCTTGTGCTTTTCCAATACCCCTTAAAGTTGTGGTAGTTTATCGCTCATCTGGGTTGGGACATTCATAAGTTCCTTTATTTAGATAGAGCATGAAATGCTTACGAAATATGTGATGGTTGATGAGGGGGGTAGAGCTCATGCTAGGCTTTTCCCATGTGCTTGTTACATGTCCCAACCATCTTTTGCATTTTTCATTTTCATGCATTTTATGGTTTCATATGCTTTTATCTTTATTTTAGCTACATCAACTTCTTAGAACAAATTTTTCAAGCCATGGCCCAGAGATGAAAAAATATAGGGTGCCAATCCCAATGACTAATGGCAATCAACCCAAAGAATGAATTGGATACAAGGGAGGGATGAAAGGTGGTAAGTATGGATTACCTTGGACACGAGATATCAATCAGTGCCTCTTATTAGTGTCCCTCCTAACAGTGGAAGAAAAGGACCTCAAGGGGGGTCATAGGATGATCTTTCAGGTGACGCATGAAAACAAGTGTACAATCAAGAGAGGTCAATCATCCATCTTGGCTTTTGATCCATATTAGTATGCCCCAAACATTAAATGAAAGCACATGATTATAAAAATGATTAGCATACCTTCCGATAAATTACCTACCTTCAAGAAGTATGTTAGATGGGATAGAGCATAGGTGGAGAACTATGAAGTAAAGCTATCTTTGGATCATCATAGGGTTGCTAGCTAGTTGGATGACCAAAGGGGTTACCCACCACCCAATTATACATGTCTTTTGAATTGAAGCATAAGTGAAAGATGGTACTTTCTACAACTTAAGAGGTGGCAAGGGGGTGTACTTTTCATGGAGTATAATGGCTTCATAATTGATAGTTAGAGGTAAACCAAAAACACCATAATGATGAAAGAGTTATTTAAAAAGAGAAGAATCCAACAATCAAGCTTGGATTCCTTTGACATATTTCTCACCTTGCACCTAATAGTGGGGAATGTTAATAACGATAGTCAAGCTTCAAGTTTCAAAATCCTATCAATCAAAATTTGGGAATTCTAGAATGGAAACTAGTCTCCTCAACAAGTTATCTACAATTCAATCAACTTAAATCAATCTCAACATATTTGGGAAGTTCTAGTATGGAATCTACAACCCTCTCATTTCTCTTCAACTATTCGTTGGGATGTCGTTATATAATTTCCAAAGCCTAGATAAATAATGTCCTTATGATCTCAATTTAACAAATAAATTGTTGAATTTAATTAATATAAAAATTAAATTCAAACCATAGTATCAATCACACAAAAACTGGAAATTAAATAGTGGTAACATAATTCTAGTTTGGCACATGCACAAGTAATTATGCCTTCAAAAATCAATATTTCATTCCTTTTAAAAAATTACAAGGAAACATCCACATTTTGTCAAAAACATCTACATGGTCACAAGTCATCCTAAACTAAGTTGTACGACTATTGAGACAGTACAACCTATTGTATGACTTTACGGACTTAGTTATACTGAGTCTTGACTATACGTCCTCTGTCCATATGACTATATGCATCTCTATATTGTACGACCCTTTCTGTTGTCCAAATTCACCTCTATCTAAATCATTCCTCTCTATCTCTCTCTGAACTTGCTAAAATTATCCATTGTTTCTAAACCCTCTATCTTGACCTATCTTTATACTTTTCGCTGAGACCAAAACCCTAATCTGTTTTTTTGTTTACTTGTAGTCTAAGCCATGCATAAACTCTTCCTCTTAGTGAGGATGGAGTTTTACACCAATCCAAGTATGTCTTTGAATGCCTTAAACTTCCATTTTTCGCAAAGCTTGGTTAAGATATCAACAACCTCTAAATATGTGGGAATAAAGAAGAGCTTCATTGCTCCCTTCTGAACTCTATCTCATATGAAGTGATACATGATATCCATAATGCTTGGACTTGTCATGAAACACTAGATTCATGAAGAGTTCGATTCAACTTTGATTATGACAATAAATGACTATGGGAACCAACTAATCAAACCAACCTGTAACTAACTTGTGAAGCCAAATGAACTCACAACTAACAATATTAGTTGCCATGTATTTCGCCTCTACTAAGCTAAGTGCCTTGGAAGACTGCTTCATGCTAAACCAGAAACCCTGAGGTGCTCTTTCAGTCTGCTACACTAACCTAACCAATTTGAGTTTGCATACCCTTATAACTTCACTTCACCACCACCAAGATAACGCAAACCATATTGCATTATGCTCACTATTAAATCTCCTAATACCAACCCAAATTTATTTTCTCACAACAAATTTAAATTTTATTCCCAACAACTTAGTTATTTTACCAAATAAATTATGAATTGTTGAAAAATAAATTCACTAGTATTTTAACTCTAGAAAATTAAATATGCAATGGAAAAGAAATAGAGAGATTAATCACACATTACAATAGATAAACACCCACAACAATTTTCCTTTATCTATTAATCTGGGAAATCAAGGTTTTGACCCATAGAATTTACAAAGAAAAATAGTGACTGGACCCTGCAACTTCCATATTGGAATAATCTGACCCAAGGAAATTCGGCCAACTGGAAACTAGCCACTAAAGAACTTTTACCTAGAGAAAATCGACCCACCTCTCTCCAGTAAATCGACCCTTGTGCCTTGCCCTCACCTAGCCTCTGCGCGTTCACAAATCGGCCTTTACAAATCGACCTCCCCAGTCACTACGCCTCCTTCTCACTTCAACAATTCGGCCTCTCCAATCTCCAACAAATCGGCCTCCTAGAACACTCCCGAAATTATCCTTGTATTCTCCTTCCTTCTCCTCAGTCAAATTGAGCCTCTCGCTGCAGAGAATTCGCTCTCCTTCTTGAGAAAATTGATTTCCCAAAAATGTTGTAGTTGCCTCTCTTCTTTTCCTGTGTCTTCACCTATCCCTTAGGATTTCATTTATAATCTTCATTAAGCCCCAATTCTTAACCCTAATCTTCCTTCTAAAAGATCTAGGAGATCAATGGTTGAAATTATTTCTAGGTCACTTAAATAATATTACAATTTATCCATAGAAAATGACTTAATAGTCCACAATAATTAATTGACTTTAATTATTGTACTTTTCTTAAGTTAGACTTAGGAAAGAAGACATAAATACCTAAAGAGGTAATAAATCATCTCCAACATGCCAAGACACCAAACCTATGCAAATGACTTTCCGCAGCTACCACTAGCTCCAACACTCCTTAAAAACTGAGCACATGTTTTGCTACTATCCAATGCTTTTGCTTTGGCTCCATAATAAACTAACTCAAGGTGTTCACTGTAGAACAAATATCTAACCTAGTGTTGATCAAATATATCAAGTAACCTATCAACAGCATATACATCATGGAATCCACTGACTCTATATTGAAAGTTGTAACCTTCTCCAGATTAGTGATCATGGGTGTGGCCATAGGTTTGCAGTCCTCCCTGCCAAAGGAAAAGCTTGCTTGGTCTCTACCAAACGTCCAAACCCAAGAAGTAATGCATCATGCAATGTCCATCCTCTCAAATTCAACCTTTTGGACTATTGGTCCTTCTTCCCTACAATTGGTTTACTACTGCAAGACCCTAAGAATCTCAATCAGAAAATCATTATAATACCATGTAAAAATTCCAAGCCTAGATAACTAATGTCCTTATGATCTCAATTAAACAAATAAACTGTTGAATTTAATTAATGCAGAAATTAAATTCACACCATAGCATCAATCGCAGAATAAATGGAAATTGAATAGTGGAAGCATAAAACCAATTCACACGTACACAGGTAATTACTTCTTCAAAAATTAGCTTTAAAAAACTTACAAGGAAACCTACACAAAGTACTAAAATAACAGTTGCATGATCACAAATCACCCTAAACTAAGTTGTACAACCCGTCGCATGATTATACAAACCATTGTTGCAAACACTGGCATCGGGATAAAATCAGCAAGGGTCCAGAAAACTAAAATATTTGTAAAAATTAGCAAACATCGGCAAGCCAAAAAATCACAATTTCGCAATTTTGTTGCGATAAAATCAGGATGTTTGCAACACTGATACAAACTATACAAGCTCTGTCAATAATATTGTAGGGACCTGTCTGTATAGTTGTACAGATCTGTACTGTATAGTCCTACTGTTGTCCAGATTCACCTTTACCTGAATCCCTTCTCTCTATCTCTCTCTATCTCTCACACACGCTCTCAATCTGTTCAAGTTCTCAACCATGTCTAAACCCTTTATCTTAACCTGTTTTTATTCCTTTAGCTAAGAATCAAATACCAAAACCCTAATTCATTTTTGAGTTTACTCCTAATCTAAGTCATACATGTATAAGATTCACATTTTTGGACTGAATAGCTACACATAAGACTTTTCTTTTTTTCCTAAATTGAATTACATAATAGAATGACTTTTCAAGAAAAAAATTACTTCTCAAAAATATCTCGAATTACTTCTCACGCATTCACACGGAACCTGTGCACAAGTTCCTATCTGGCATATAATTGTCAACAGCTGTTTGACACCTGATTGTGTCTAAGTTCCAAGAATGCTCCAGTGATCATGTCTGTTTACTGATAACAGAATGGTGATCCTATTTCTTCACCAATTAGCAAGGGAATGTTCAGATATGGCACTTGTTCACCTCTAGAAAGTCTGCTCTCTTTCAAATATCATTTCAGATGAACCATTCAGCATCCATAATGGTAGTTTTTCAGGCATATCCTGATTGAAGCTCAGTTTAAAAGTCCCAAATTGAAGATTGAAGATGATACCAATTTACGCACTAGTTCATGTTGCCTTACTAGTATAATTATTCAGACTTGAGGTTCAGGGGGGTAATGTTAGATTATGAGTCCTTAGATAATCACAAAGTCCAAGTTCGCCTTCTTTCTTATGATTCGCCATCCTTATCAACTGATGAGTTGTCAGTTTTTGGCACTTTTCAGTTTGCAAGTTGATTACATCCATCTACTATCGTTGATATCATGAGATGAATATGTTGCTAACATGGCTAAAGCTTTTCTGCCAATTCTTGTCTTGTGTTGTGCATGCTCTATTTCTTAACACTCATTCATGCTGAAAATTTCTTGCTGATCCTGAAGATGTAGGACAGCACTCTGCTTTAGACGCCTTTGCTTCCCACCATGGAAAAAAGTTATTTCTAAATCCGTGACCTTGGTGGTATGAGAACCTTGGGCATTGTCATGTTTCAGACATGTGTAAAATAGTTCTTCTTTCCTATTTGGTTTAGAATATAGAGGATTGCGACGATTCTTTCCTAATAAATTTTTAACTTTATAAAAACGATGATGAGTTTATTTATCATGCAGAAAATAATTTTGAAGAAGATATACAAACATTTTAAAAGCACAGATAGAGAGGAGCAACAAAACAAATTGACCAAACATATGAGGTTGCACGCATTTTAAATATTTCTAGGTCACCTCCTTGCAAATTGAAAATGGATATAATATTAAAATACTATTAAACTGATTATGGTGCCATGATTGTATCTGTGTAAACTCATACTCAGGAGCATGAAGGAATTGATAGACATGACAATCACAATCAATTGAACAGAGGTAGTCAGCAACCAAAAAAGTGGAAAGCCAGCAGAAGAAAGCAACCAGGAAATTCTTGAACAAATGTCAAGAGATTTGCATAGTACAGGTTTTATGAAGCAGGCACTGCAAAGAACAAAAATAATAAAAGTAAAATATATACCTCTCCATCAGATCCCCGAATTGTGACACGGTATACCACTGACACACTTCTTCCATCAGCAGAAAACATGACATTGCGGAGCTCTCCACACCAACCTGCATCGGTCCCACCTTTTAATTATCTTGTCAACTGTTGTCAATATGCATGAATGATCTATTATAGTGAAAATCATGCAGTTAAGCTGATATCAGCAAAACATATAAGAAGGCAATTTGCAATGACATGAATGGTTCATATTTCATAATCAATCTGAAATGCGTCACTTGCAATATGTGAGACTTGAAGCTTATATTGACCTTCCACTATGTTCCTTAATAAACTATATTGTGGGTTCTTGCAAGATTGGGTTTGTTTGAAGTAGGTACCACAAAAGCTAAAAGCATCTCCACTTTCTCCAGTCATGTTATCCCTGTTTAATTTGAAGATAGTTTTGGCTTCAACCATCAAAATAATAATTTATAAATGCCATACAGATAGCAAGCACAGATGCAAAATGGAAGAATGGTATACGTCACCCCACAAAGAAGAAGATAAATTCCACACCCCAAAATCATAGAACATAAAAAAAAAGGTTTGGCATCTTTTAAAGGGGCAAAATAGGGCTCAAATATTTCTTTTAATGGATGATTTGCTAAGCCCTAGATTGATATGTATTTTAATGCATTAGCTAGTTTTTTTATGTTTATGTAATACTCATCTATGTACTAAAGTCTAATTCAGAGATGTCCCATTTAGATAGGACATAGTCCTTACATCATATTTTGATTAGTTTATTGTCAGCATGTTTACTTAATTGGGCATTGTTACCCACCAAAATGGGTAACTCCGAGGAAAAAAAAATTATCCTTTATGATCAGCCAGCCAGACAGCCAGCAGCCCTATGATAATCCACATATAGCTTTACTTCAAAGCTCTCTACCCATGCTCCGGTCTGTCCTCTCTCCCATCTAGCATGCTTCATTAATGAAGGTGGGTCATCTATCAAAAGGTACACTAACCATTTCAGTAATCATGTGCTTTCATTTAATGTTAAATGGCCAAGGCAGTCTTATGTGCATCACTGGTTGAGTTGGATGATTGACTTCTCTTGATTGTATCCTTGTTCACACACTTCACCTGGGAAGCCAAGCCAAGAAGTTAACCCTACAAAGGCTAGTGGAGCTCAATCATCCCAATATTATTTTGATCTAGGAATCTATGGTGAACAGGGATCTTTTGATTGTTGAGCTGAGTAAGGTTTTGGGTAATTGGGACTTTCTTGTTGTTGATTCAGAAGGTTTTTCTGGGGAAGAATTATAGGATGGAACTGTTATCCACCCATGTGGGTAACCGATAGGCGAAAACAAAATTCTCCCATTGTTTAGCTTGCTAGCAGCCCTATCATGATCCACAGATAGCTAGCCTCAAATGCCTCTCATCCATGCTCCAGTCAATGCTTTTTTTACATATAACAGGCTTACCTGATAAAGGTGGGTCATCAACCTTTAACCATTAATTATTTTTTAGAAATATTGCTTCTGTGATCCATAAATTGTGATAAAAAATCTTTCGGTAAAAATCACATCCAAATAAATTTGGTCGACACGTTTCGAACCAGCCAGTGTGGTTCATCATCCATTAATTATTTTTTAGAAATATCAAGTCCTGATGATGAACCACACTGGCTGGTTCGAAACGCGTCAACCAAATTTATTTGGATGTGATTTTTACCGAAAGTTTTTTTATCACAATTAATTATTTTTGTATTCAAGTGATTTCATTTAATGTTTAAGGGCATTCTAGTATGGATCACAGGTTGAAATGGATGATAGACCATTTTGGGTTGCATTATTGTTCCCATGCTTCACCTTCGTGGCTATCATTTGCCCCTAGTCCAGTGTGACCTTCCTTGAGGCGTTTATTTCACTGTCTAAGAGGGGGCACAAACAGGAGGCCCTTATTGATGTTGTGTGTCCATGATAATCAATTTTTAAAGCCTTCCATCTCTCCCTTGTATCCACATCTTGTCTTTGGGTTGATTGTTATACGTTACCAATATTGGTTCCTTATTTTCCTCATCCTTGAGTAGGGGCTTGGAAAGTTTACCCTAAGAGGTTGATGCAGGAAAAAGCAAGGAAAAAGCATGAGCCATAATGTTAAAATGTAAAATATTGGCAGGGATGAATGAAAGTGCATCAACAAAAGCATAGCTTAATCTCTACCCCCCTCATTAGCCCTCACCTAGTTCCTATATAATGCATGAGCTATTTAAAAATAAAGGGAATTTTGGATATCCTGTTAGCCACCTATATTTTTCAATTATATCAGCTGGTGGCTAAATTTTCTTGGCAGCCTTCAAGAAACAAATTCAGGCCTAAAATTGTTGATACTTGAAGTCTGTTGGTAAGATTCTAAACCACTGATTGGTTCTACATACTTTTCCTCCTCTCTGCCTCTGATGTTCCATGAAAATCCTAATCGAATATTGCTGCATCCTCCTCCTTTTTCCTCTCCCCTTCTTCCATCTTTCCCTCATTTCTTCAAGTCTCCTTTCATCCATAAAAACCCCATCAAACCCTTTTATATTCCTTATTCCTCCATTAATCTCATTTCCTAAGGTTAAAAACCCACTTTTTTAACCTATCGGAACCTTTCTCCTCTTGCAAAAATCATTCAAAAACCATAGAAAAACATACGTTTCTATGCGTTAGGCGTTAGCCCCTCAGGCTAAGCCCCTTTCCGTTTCTTCCTCCATATGCCCCGACGCCAGAACCGTGTGCTAAGACCGCCAGGCGCTTAACCCTCAGAAATAATTTATTACCCGAAAACATTGAAAACCTTTGTAAAACGCAAAGTCGGGTTTATTTTATTTTTCCACCAAAGAATATCATATTAAAACTCAGCCGTAGATCTGTCCCACAGATCAACGGTGCGGAGTGTACCCCCATACCCTGGTGGACCCCCCCTTTTTCCCCCCACGCTCGCTTTCAAAACCGTGGTAAGTATCCCGCACCGCTTTCCGCGTTAAACGGTTTTCTCCCGTCGGCCAGCGATTCCGCCCGCTGGCCAACACGTGTTCTCCACCTCACCCCAAAACCGCCGTGCCATGTCTATTGCCCGCGCGTTAAACCTCGTCCTATGGCCCCGCAGCGGGATTCATCCCCACCGTCGGATCTGGGCCCTCCCATCCAACGGTCCCTGATCGCCTTTTCCACTCACCCTTTAACGAATTCGCCCGCCCGATTAAATCTTCCCCGGCGCGTTTAAAGGCCAATCCCCGTCGTCGATCTCTGTAGATCGACGGTCTACATTCACTCTTCCAATTCCATTGTACAGTCCACCTTTTTCCCCGTTGACTGTTCAGTTTGCTCCCAACCGTTGATTGCCATACGATCAACGGCTCTGATCGCTCCTTTTTCCCGCACGCCCTCCGATGCAGTCTATCCATATAACGCAGGATTTCCTCATTTTTCTTGTTTTTTGCAGGTTTTTAAGGTTTTTCTTCGTGTTCTATGAAGATCTAAAGGACGAGAGTGACGACTCCAGTCCTTCCGATTAATCCAGGGAATCGATCATACGGAGAAGAACAATGATATCAACAAAGTTTCATGAGCTTTGGTTGCCGCGCATCCCTGTAAAGCTCGAAGAATGCCATCGATGTCAGAACAGAGAAAGAGTATCAGGTTTTGAAGGTAAAATGAACCAGAGCAGCTGTTTTATGAATAAATTGGTGGGGATTACGGCTAAGACGGTTATCAAAAGCCTAATCCCCGGCTCAGAACACGGATTAAAGCAAAACCTAAAAGTGTTCATCAGACAGATCGCCTCCACCGCCATACTTTGAGGCGAATTGATTCCTCAACCACCACAGTGCCACCTATTGCCTCAGAATGCTCAATCAGAGGATGAATTTATTGAACGAGATCAGATATTATGCCTCGAAACAACCAAGAAGTTATTACTGCACCAGATTTCAATGACAGAATGTTTGCAGAGTAACCCTAACAGTACGCAGAGCCTCAAAGGTCAACATAAGCTCCCTTCGAGCTTACTTCATCAGTGTAAACACATTAATGCAATATAACACCTGTATAATTTCTTCATCGAACCTCACGGGGTCAGGAAGACATTAATTCTGCATTGATTGTATTTGAGATCTTTTTATCAGATCTCACCTCCTCATCCTTCTATAAATACTCCAGAAGAAGATGAGTGAAGGGTTGGATTAGTTGGTTGTCAATGTAATTGCTGAAGCGCTGTAGTTTTTCTGAGTGGAAAACTCTTGACTGTAAATAGTGGTTTCATGGGCCCTTGGAGCTCTGCTTGTAACAGATAGATTAGGTTGTGAAGAGAGGTGAATTAAAACATTGGATTTGAAGATTGTAACCGGTTTGAAGCAATCAATACAAGCTGATTTATGGGATCCTGGTCTATGCTGATGGTGATGTTATTCTCACCGTAACTTGTCATTTTACTTCTGTTTTCAATTTGTTTCATTTTCCACTATAAAGAACAGTTTAAACAGTGTTAGAGTTTGCTGCATATCAGTGACCTTCTCTGGCTGAAAAATCTTTATCCCAATGTTTTCTTCTAATTGTGTTATTTAGAAATGATTTAATTCAATCTAAGCACAGAGATGCTGGCGTTCCCTCATCTTTTCGTCACTGCTGAATGTTATTTTTAAATGTTACTTTCATATATGTTGTGTAAGGAATGAATTGAGGAAATCAAAGGTTAGCCCTGAGTCCCTTTCTTGTTTGCTCAACTATTTGTCCGTTTCCCTTAGGATGTGTCAAAAGCTGACTAGTTTCAAAGTACTTATCAGATCTTGGGCCATTCTGTGTTATCTTGGTGATTGTCTTGGAAGTAACTAAGTAAAGGAGAACTAAGATGAGGAGAAAGGTGAGCCCTGCCCACTAGTTTCTGCTCCAAAGGTTGCCTTCAAGTTTCCCTTTGTTTTTAATCTGTTTTCTATTAGAAGTATATCAAAGGTTGGCTAGTTTCAAAGTACTTACCAGATCCTAGTTTGCTTCTATGTTTTTCTTAAGTGCCTGGTCAAAGGCTGGCTAGTTTCAAAGTACTTACCAGATCCTGGGCTGCTCTTTGTTCTGCATCTGTTGAATTCCCTTTCTTTTGTATCACCCCATTCCATAAATCAAACTTCAAAGAGATCCTTAGGCCTAGATGACTTGCCCCATAGATTACTCTTGAACCTGGTTGTTTCAATTAAATTCTCTTATGACTCCATAGCCCAATGGATTGAAAATTTGTCATCATCTTTCTTTAGAATCAAAGTTTATTTTGTTCACTTGCAACTTCTCACCTTTGAACCTATTTGCATATAGATCTTTCCGTCTCAGACAGCAACTATGTTCAACCATCTGAGAAAACCAAACAAAACCCTAGGCCTTCATAACTAGCCTAATATCATCACCCTAAACTTCAAAGACAATATCCATCTTTGTACATATTGGAGAGATCCCTCTCCGGATTCAGGAGGGCTAGATCCTAGAATCCCAAAGTTGGTTGAAATGATGTTAACTCTGTGATCGGACTTTGCCAATCTTGCTTGTTACAGAGACCTAACATATCCCAACCTCGATGAGTAATGAAACACTTCATCTTTAAGGGGTTAATGATCAATCAGTGAAAGCTTGTAACTCAAGCAATATCTATAAAAGAAAAAGAAAATCAATAGAAAAATGCACACAAGAGTGATGGTAATAATAGGTCGAGGAAAGGGGTAACTCATGTCCCACGATTTGCTCCATGTCACATCATAATGTTCAAGGATGTTGGAATTTCATAGCTGATACAAGATAAGGTCATCCTCCATGAAGTAAACCCCATGTCATTGTAGAAATTATACAAACATATGTATATCAATGGATTCAATCCGATCAAGCATTGCACTAAAGCTAGATATTGAATCTTTCTACAAATCAATTGCGTAAAATACACACAATCGCCCATCACAACAAGTGCAGAAGGAAACAAATCAAACCACAACACAGATATTTTCCCGGGGAAATCTTACTGCTCAAAACCCCTCTATCTTCTATTGTATATTCAGCATGGAATCATGAAACAATTACAATGCACTCTTCTCACAAGAGTCTCCTGCACTCTCACATGTTGAGATTTTGTGTATTTGGGGTAGCATCAGTTGTGCTCTAGCTCCCAAATTTTGTGGAGGGACTAGAGTACACTTGATCTACAAGACTCAGAAATGGATTTGAGAAATTTCAATTTGTGTTCAAGTTATTCAAATAATTACTTAAAGTGAATTAATTAACACATGTGCTAAAATTGTCTTAAGTCACATGGATCAAGCAGTCTTTTAATCTCAGCCGTTGATGGATGATTTAATCTCGACCGTTGAAGGGTTCAACGAAAAAAGTATAAGAGAAAGACTTGAGGGTCAGTTGAAGACACACATTTTTGTAGAACTGAGGAATAGATCTGGAATTCGAGGGTGGGTTTGCTAAGAATTTTCAGAGAGATTTCCTGCAGTGAGGGGTAGTATTGGCCAAGGGAATGTTCTAATTCCAGGGCCAAGAGACAGCAAGAGGCAAGAGGAGCAGCCACAAAGACAGCGCAAAGAGGCTTCAGAGCCACGCAGAGCAGCAGGGACAACGCAGAGGCAGCTAGGGCCACGTTGGGCTGACGCTGGCCAAGTAAAGGCAGCACAGGGGCAACGTAGACCCTCCTAGGGTGACGCAGGCCCTCCTAGAGCCATGCAGAGGCTGACACAATCCCTCCAGGGCAATGCTGGGGCTCTAGAAGCAGCGCTGAGGGTTTCTAAGGTCAAATCCGGGCTGAGTCCTGTAAATCCCATTTGAGAGAGTGGATCAGTCAGATATTTAGCACTAGATCTTCAGGTTAGCTGCAGATTTTATATCTTTTATTCTCTGTCAGGTTTTCCAAGGTTGGAACCCAGATTTGCTATACTCAGAACTACTTAATAATAAAACCCTCATATTTGTAGAACCGGTTTTCCCACTTTGGGTTTTTCCGGGGACTTCTATCCAAAAATCCATGTGTCACTTTGTTGCATGAGTGAATTATTCAGTAAATGATCTGCATGTGTACGTTGTAGTTGTGTTTATTTTCAGTATTTTACGAATCTAATTTTTGAAAATAACTTGTATAAATTAATCAAGTAGGAGGAA
This sequence comes from Pinus albicaulis, assembly GCA_034641835.2. Lineage (NCBI taxonomy): Eukaryota > Viridiplantae > Streptophyta > Pinopsida > Pinales > Pinaceae > Pinus > Pinus albicaulis. Next base: position 1,062,742,121 of record CM076572.1, read on the forward strand.
ATAAACCAATACATTGCAGTAGAATTCTCACATGGTATCAGAGCGATAGCAGATCAAGTTGAATCTCCAACAATCAGCTGAAGAATTATTTTTTCTGCAGGGTTGCAGAAGAAGCAGTAGATCTGGAAAGGGAATCTTGAGAGCAAGGGAAAGCAGATCCAGGAGACAGTGCTAAAGCTACAGAAGGCCTCTGGGCTTACACAGACCCTTCTGCGTCACCAAGTCTGGGGTTATGCAGTCCACTTCTGAGCAGTGCTGGGACTGCGATGGGCCAGCCAGGAGGACATTGCTGTGTCACTTCTCTTGATGCAGAAGAATTCAGCCAAGTTCTGGAAGCAATGCTTCAGATCTTCAGCAGTGGTGGTGGGGTAGAGATTCTGCAGGTGCAGAATTGTGCCTAGCCAAGGCAACAAAGGCAGAAGGAAGACAGTTATTTAGTAGATCTGAGCCAAACAGATCTGAGATTCGATCAGGAGGATCGGAGAATACTGTCCGTTTGAATTTGGTAGAAGATTTCCAAGAGGGAAGTCAGTATGAGCAAGAAGCAGTTACTAGAGGGTTTTCTAGTCACCAAGAAACCCAGATCCAAAGGGAGAAGTACTGTTTTTTTTTCAAATCCGAGCAAAGATAGCTCGATATGGACTGAGGGATCAAGACAGATTAGACGGCATGTCCAACTTTGTTATCTGGAAGGCCAGAATCCTCTTAGTTCTGGATGAGTATGGTCTTAAAGATCATGCAGAGAAAACACTTGATGTTCCAACTGATGCAGATCCACTCAAGAAGTATGAAGAAAATCAAGCGCGGACGAAGCATTTGATCATAGACGAATTCAAGGACCGCGTGATTCCTCATATTGCTGGTAAGAATACAGCACATGACATGTGGTCAGCCTTGGAGGTGATGTACCAAGGAGGCTCGGTGCAAAGAAGAATGCTTCTTGAGAATCAGATGTGTATGTTCCAAATGATGAAGGGTGAAGAGATAGATCCATTCCTCTTCAGACTTCAAGCTATTCGTGACCAACTGATTGGCATGGGTGCTAATCTAGATGAAGCGCTCCAAGTGAGGACAACCCTAAATGTTGTCTCTGAAGAATGGCAAACGTTTGTCCAGAGCATTCTGGGAAGAGTAGCGTTACCATCTTGGGCAGATATGTGGGCTATTCTCCACCAAGAGGAGATCAGGAGGATCACCAAGAAACAGTCTATTAGTGGAGGAAGTGTTGAGATTTTGTGTATTTGGGGTAGCATCAGTTGTGCTCTAGGTCCCAAATTTTGAGGAAGGACTAGAGTTCACCTGATATACAAGACCCAGAAATGGATTTGGGAAATTTCATCTGGTTTAGGAGATATTAAATTAATTAATTATTTTAATGTAGTTCCTAAGTTAAAACTTAGGAAAATAAAATAATTAAAGTGAATTTAATTAAACATGTGATGAAATTGTCTTAAGTCACACGAATCAAGCTTTCTTTTAATCTTAGCCATTGATTAAAGATTTAATCTTGGCCTTTGATTTGTCAACGAGAAAAGTATAAAGGAAAGGCTTGGGGTCATCTATAAGACACACAGAGGCAAAGCACTGAAGCTAAGCTGAGATTCTAGGGCGGGGTTGCTAAGAATTCTCAAGTGTTTCAGTTGCAGAGAGGGGAATTTAGACCGAGGGGATGATCTGATCCTGGGGTCTAGAATACACAAGAAGCAGGGAAGAGATCAAGAAAGACAGCGCAGAGGAAGGCAGCAGCAGCAGCAAGGACAGCGTGATTTCCAGGAAACCCTTTAGGGGTTACGCAGAGACCCTTAGGGGCAGCGTAGTGACTGCGTCACCCATTCTGGGGTAACGCAATCCCTTCCAGTGACAGCACTAAGCATTTGGAGGCCTTCAAAGGTTGACACAGTGTCTTTCAGGGGCAGATCTGGGGTTTCTAGGCCTAGATCTTGCTGAGTTCTGTAAATTTCGTTTGAGGGTGTGGATCAGTCAGTATTGTTGGTCTTAGATCAGCCAGGTGCTGCAGATCTAGAGTTTTCTCTGTAGGGTTTTCCAGATCTGGAACCCAGAGTTGTGTATTCAGAAATATTATTAATAATAGAGCCCTCCAGCAGCCAGAGATCGGTTTTCCCACATTGGGTTTTTTCGGGGACAGTTTGTCCAGAAATAATTGTCACTTTGTCTATGTGTGCATGTGCTTATTCTAGATTTGAATTGGTAGAGATCTGTTACGTGTTTTGCTTTGACGTTAACTTGAATTTATTCAGTTGATAACTTGTATAAGTAGGAGAAGCTTAACCGAATTAATAGAAATAATTTCTGCATAAGAATTAAGATTCAGAAATTTCAACATGGTATCGAAGCGATTGCAGATCTAGAAGGGTCACCAGCTGAAGAATCTGAAGGATCTAGCTGGAAAGGCAGCAGAAAAGAAGATCTTAAGGGACAGCACATTTTCAGGAGGAGATTCATGCAGAGGGAAGGGTGACGTTGTCCAGCGTTGTGTCCTAGCAAGCCCACGCAATCACTGCACAGAGGCAGCTCAGAAATAGCGCTAGTTGGGTCTGAAGCCAGTCAATGTGATTCAGATCTAAATCTGTCAGATCTAGAAAAAGTTTGCAGAAAAGTTGCAGAAATTCAAAAGAGCTAGTGGGGTTAAACTTCTGAAGTTTTCAGATTTTTAACCTTAGCACAAGTGACAAAGTTTGGGAAGAGATCAGCTTCTTGGAGAGTTTCTTGCCAAAGTAAACTTGTAGTTTGGTCAGGGGATCAAAGAAGAAGCTGAATCCTAGTTGATTTGGTAGATTTCCAAGGAGGGAAATCAAGTGTCAGAGGGAGTAGAGGGTTCCCGGTTTGAAAAGGACCCTAGATCCAAGATCTCTAGCATAGAGAAGAGGAGCTCCGACACATTTTGAGCAAATGGCTCCTCATGGACTGCGTGATCAGGATAGGCTAGAGGGCCTCTCAAACATTTCGGTATGGAAAGCTAGGATCCTGATTGTCTTAGAGGCATATGGTCTAAGAGATCATGCAGAGAAGACCCTCGCCACGCCAACAGATGCGGATCTCCTAAGGAAGCATAGAGAAGCTGTTGGGCATGCCAAGCGGCTGATAATAGGCAGTATCAAGAATCATATTGTGCCACACATAGCTGAGAAGAGGACAGCTAATGAGATGTGGAAGGCCTTGACTTCCCTATATGAGGGAAAATCAGTCCAAAGAAAGATGTTGTTGGAGGCCCAAATGAGGTCATTCATGATGACCAAGGGAGAAGACATGGAGCATTTCCTCTTCAGATTGCATTCAATCAGGGATCAGCTGACTGCAATGGGTGCAACAGTAGATGATGCAGTGATAGTCAGGACTACCCTCAATGCAGTCACGGATGAGTGGGAAACCTTTATCCAAAGTATCTTGGGCAAAGCGGACCTCCCAAATTGGGACAGCTTGTGGTCAATCATGCGGCAAGAAGAACTACGCAGATTCACCAAGAAGTAGCACAGCCCTGGGTTGAGCAAAGTAAAGAAAGAAGAGGAGGAAGATGCAGCCTTGGCATCGAAGAAGCAACCAAAGAAGAAGAAGGATATTTCTAAAATCAAGTGCTTCCAGTGTGGTGAAATGGGACATTTTTCCAGCCATTGTCCAGAAAAGAAGAAGGACAAGGAAGCATCTTCTTCCAAAGCAGCAGTGGCAGATGATGGGTCAGGGGATGATGTAGCCATGAGTGCTCATGAACCACGGAGATGGAGTGACATGGACATGTAGAGGAGCTACATGGAAGTAAGGCGAGATCCTTGAGCAGCTCATCTCTTGGATCACAAGCGAGCTATGGCAGCGTTAAGACAGTAGTGGGACAAGTGGAGCAGTCGGTGCATAGATCATGGATGAGGTAGAAGCAGAGGCAGATCTGAAGGCTGGGAGAGAGGGGAATTTAGACCAAGGGGATGATCTGATCCAGGGGTCTAGAATACACAAGAAGCGGAGAAGAGATTAGGAAAGACAGTGCAGAGGAAGGCAGCAGCAGCAAGGACAGTGTGATTTTCAGGAAACCTTTCAGGGTTTACGCAGAGACCCTTAGGGGCAGCGTAGTGACTGCGTCACCCAGTCTGGGGTAACACAGTCCCTTCCAGTGACAGCACTGAGCATTTGGAGGCCTTCAGAGGCTAACGCAATGTATTTCAGGGGCAGATCTGGGGTTTCTAGGCCTGGATCTGGCTGAGTTTTGTAAATCCTGTTTGAGGGTGTGGATCAATTAGTATTGTTGGTCTTAGATCATCCAGGTGATGCAGATCTAGATTTTTCTCTGTAGGGTTTTCTAGAGCTGGAACCCAGAGTTGTGTATTCAGAAATATTCTTAATAATAGAGCCCACCAGCAGCCAGAGACCGGTTTTCCCACATTGGGTTTTTCCAGGGACAGATTGTCCAGAAATAACTGTGTCACTTTGTCAATGTGTGCATGTGCTTATTCTAGATCTGAATTGGTAAAGATCTGTTATGTGTTTTGCTTTGATGTTAACTTGAATTTATTCAATTGATAACTTGTATAAGTAGGAGAATCTTAACCAGATTAACAGAAATAATTTCTACATAAGAATTAAGATTCAGAAATTTCTGCAAGAAGTGGATCAGCCAGAGTGAAGAAAGAAGAGGAGGAGGATGCAGCCCTTGCATCAAGGGAAAAGAAGTAAGGGAAGAAGAAGGACCTCTCCAAGGTCTAGTGCTTTAACTGTGGTGATCTTCGTCATTTCGCCAGCAGTTGTCCTAAGAAGAAGGACAAAGGAGCTTCAAACTCCAAGGCAGCAGCAGCAAATGAAGATGGCTCTAATGATGATGCAGCCATGAGTGTTCATGCACCTCGAGAGAAGAGGTGGGGTGATATGGATATATAGAGTATGAAATACGGATGGCGGGATCCTTGATTTAGCCCTACTCTTGGATCACATACAAGCTACGAGAGCCTTAAGACGGTAGCGAGATGAGTCGGGAGATGGTTGCAGATGACCACATTGATGAGGAAGGAGGAGATGAAGGAGCTGAAGAGTGAGCAGCGTGGTGCAGAGGCAGCAGCGCAGAGAGGTTGATGGGACTTCAGCAGCACAGAGAAGTTGGGCTCATGCAGTACAGTGTTGCAACATGACAATGTCTCCAAGGGAGCAATGTGATTTAGCATCCAGGGAGCTTCAATGATGGAGGGCAACTTGACTTGTCTGCCAAACAGTTGGGCAGAGTCTTTCAGTTGCTTACTTCTCAGCCACTGAGTTACAGTGCAGCAGTTAGCAGTGGCAGTGCTATGGGCAGCATGATGCAGCGATTTGACAGGGAGTTGTAGTACAGATGTGGCAGTGTCAGTGGCAATGGCATCAACAGTAGTACAGAGAGCAACAGTGCAGTAAGATGAAGGGCAGCAGGCCAAGCATCAACGGCACAGATCCAGTACTCAAGATCTTGTGATACATGGTGTGATGTATTACTAGAGCACACTCCTGATGCTAAGGGGGAATGTTGAGATTTTGTGTATTTGGATAGCATTAGTTGTGCTCTAGCTCCCAAATTTTGTGGAGGGACTAGAGTACACTTGATCTACAAGACCCATAAATGGATTTGAGAAATTTCAAGTTGTGTTCAATTTATTCAAATAATTAATTATTTTTAATGGATTTCCTAAGTCTAACTTAGGAAAATAAAATAATTGAAGTGAATTAATTAACACGTGTTGAAATTGTCTTAAGTCACATGGATCAAGCAGTCTTTTAATCTCAGTCGTTGATGGATGATTTAATCTTGGTCATTGAAGGGTTCAACGAAAAAAGTATAAGAGGAAGGCTTGAGGGTCAGTTGAAGACACACATTTTTGTAGAATTGAGGAATGATCTGGAATTCTAGGGCGGGTTTGCTAAGAATTTCCGGAGAGATTTCCTGCAGTGAGGGGTAGTATTGGCCAAGGGAAAGTTCTAATTCCAGGGCCAAGAGACAGCAAGAGGCAAGAGGAGCAGCCACAAGGACAGCGCAGAGAGGCTTCAGAGCCACGCAGAACAGCAGGGACAGTGCAAAGACAGCACAGAGGCATCTAGGGCCACACTGGGTTGACGTTGGCCAAGTAAAGGCAGCGCGGGGGCAACGTAGACCCTCCTAGGGTGACGCAGGCCCTCCTAGAGCCACACAGAGGCTGACACAATCCCTCCAGGGCAACGTTGGGGCTTCAAAAGCAGCGTTAAGGGTTTTTAAGGTCAAATCCGGGTTAAGTCTTGTAAATCTCATTTGAGGGTGTGGATCAGTCGGATATTTGGCACTAGATCTTCAAGTTAGCTGCAGATTTTATATCTTTTATTCTCTGTCGAGTTTTCCAAGGTTGGAACCCAGATTTGTTGTACTCAGAACTACTTAAGAATAAAACCCTCATATCTGCAGAACCGGTTTTCCCGCTTTGGGTTTTTCCGGGGACTTATGTCCAAAAATCCATGTGTCACTTTGTTGCATGAGTGAATTATTCAGTAAATGATCTGCATGTGTAGGCTGTAGTTGTGTTTATTTTCGATATTTTCTGAATCTAATTTCTGAAAATAACTTGTATAAATTAAATCAAGTAGGAGGAAATAAACCAATACACTGCAGTAGAATTTTCACATCACAATTGTCACACACTATCCCAGACAAAATCGACCAACACATAGCCAATTCTCAGCCTCTAAACAACCTGCCTTGCTTGCGCAATTCCTAATGAATACAATCCCTAATCTTTCGGAATTTGGCCTTCCAAAATTGCACATCATGGGCAATCCAATGGATGTCTGGTTGCATGTGGGCAACCTACTAATGATACAACTGATAGTTAACCTCCCTTTAACCTTTGTCTCAACTGGGTCACCACTGGAACTGACATGCAAGCAGCTATTAATAGTAAATCATCAGTTGCATGGCAGATCACTGATTGTGAATTAAATAATATTTAATTCACTTGATCTCTCACAAGTGCGACAAACAGTTACAACTAGTTCAACTGACTTTAACTCACTTAACTGAGTTAACTGCTTACTCATGCATTAAACTAATGCACCAACTGCAATTCGAACTCAATAACTAATAGAATCATTCTGCATGCCTCACCAACCACCCTCAACTTGAAATACATGAGCTAAATGAGTTTATCACACTCAGTTAACTATTACAAGTGATCATGAGATAAGATTACAATTTATTGTCTAATTTAATTAATTGAAAATTAAATTAGACACTGCACCAATTTAATTAATTAAATTGGCCTTCACACTAATATATTGCTAGGACCTGTTGGTCCCACACTAGTGTGTGTGCTGCAATTTCTTGTTGGACTTCAACAATCATGTCATTGATTACTTACACCTATTGATTGATGGGTCAACCCCAGAACTGTTCCTCCCTTTAGGGTTGGAAGCACCTAAAAGGGCCTTATGATAACTCTTCCATATCTAAGCATGGCAGCTTGTTTACAAATCAAAAGCAAGGAAGACATTGAAGATGATGCTTGTATGGAGTAATTTGATGCCTTTTACATTAGATATGGCCCACCCTAATATTATTATGGTTTGTGCATCCATGATGTTGATCTCACTTGATTTTGTGAGTTGTGTTTGATGGTCTCAGAAATAGTCACCATCCCTTGAGTGATTGTATGATGCTTCTCCAACACTTAAGAGAGGACGTCCAACCCCACTTGATGACTCCACTGGGCACTTTGACCTAGGACATTGACCACTTTTCAAAGAGCATTGACCTTGGGATGCCTTCAACATAGTTGATGACACCCTTCTATGTCTCCAAAACCTAATGTTGCGCACTAGAGCCAGGACGTTGCTTAGAGAGTTGATGTGCCCCAGAGATGACAAGATGCCCCCTGGATGGTATTGTACCTTCTTGATGGGTGTTTCCCTATTTTTTAGGTGATTTGAAGATGATGATGACTTCAAACCCTTGTGGAGGGGATGATAATTGGTCTGCATGATGACATCATGCCCTATCTTCATGATGTCCTTTTCACGTGGCTTGGATTGATGATGTGAGCATATTATGAAGATGAGGTCTTGGTGAAGGAGCCTTGATTGATGATTCAACACCATTTGATGACAAGATGTGACTTTTGCGATGAGACGCACCCCTTGAGTCATCCATGGCATAATTTGATGAAAGAGACACCTTTTGGAGGATGGCATCACCTTTGGAGGCATTTTAGCTAACATGTGTGGGTTAAAAGGGCTTGTTTTTATGTGTATTCATAAAATTAGCTATCTTTGGGGGTCCCTTTGTGACCTATCCGACTCATAATCACATTTAATATCATTTTCAAGGATTTTAGACTAAAAGGATAAATTCAATTTGGTTTCTCCCATATAAGTAAAGGGAGATTAAATTCTCCTTGGATAATTGTCATACAAACTTGGAGATCAATGTGCATTAGCTAGGTTTTCTCTCTTGCTCACTATAGAGCATTATATGAGCAAATTTGTCTTTCAAGGGATATTTTGATTGGATGGTTTTCCCTCTTGGATGATGAATGGTGATTGTATGATGATTTGGAGCTAATTTATTTTAAGTATCTTCTTCCATCTTGTACTTGTTGACGAAATAGGATTTTGATAAAAATTTCACCAAAGTGTTGTTGAATGTTTTGTGGCTTTAACATCTCCTTAACAAGATTTTTCAACAACCCCATTTATCTCCAAAGAAATGTTGAGAAACCAAGCATATGATAGATAAAGCTTGATTTCTCTTACTTGATAATTACTTGTGAATATTTAATGTCTTCTTATTACTTCTTAAGTGTTCTTCATCAAGCAATTACACAAATGTTCAATCTTTCATAAAAAACAAAGAGACAAGAGACACCAAAATTAGGCTCCAAGCCAGGCAAAACCCCACAAAGGGGAAAACCCAGCAATCCTTCTCTTATAGAATCAGATCAAAATGAGATATGCAAGACCAAGACCCAAAAATGCCACCAAAATGTCAAGTCCAATCCTCCTCCAAGTCACCTCCAAATCTGGTCAACTCTTGTCAAAGTCAACAATGGTCAAACTATCCAAATCTGGTCAACACTCTAAAATTTCAAACCTGCAGTGGGACAGTGAAATTCGGCTCTGTGGCAACCTCAGAACATTCGACCTTCTCCACATATTACAGTCCACACGTGCGAGCTATCACTAGGTCAAAAGTTTGGTCGAACTTGGAATATTCTTCTTGCTTTTGACTCTGTCCTTCTTTCTCTTTTCACTTGCTTTGACTCCTCTTCTTTGTTGGTTTCAGATGTATTCTTGCCAGTTGAATGGATGAGCTCCAATAGGATTGAACTTCCTTCTTATATATAGATGTCCAGGAGGTTGAATACGTGTCTCTTGGAGGCCCAAGCCGACTTGTTCCAAGGAGGGCTGACTTCGACCATTTTGGTGGACTTTGACTCAAACAAAAATTCAATTTTATTTTTCTTACAAATGTCCAAATGGTACATGACTCAAGTACATTTTCTTTGACTCAAAAATAATTTATTTTTTACTCTTTTTTACTTTGAGCATGAAGAACATGCTTTGACCAAAAATAAAATATAATAATGAATAATATAATAAGTACATCAATGATATATTTTTCATTACATTATGAAGACGGACACTAGTTACAGTTTTAACAAGAAGATAAAAGGATGCTAGGGTTTAAGGAATTGGAAAACCTAAGTGTAGCTATCTCTCTCTCATTGAAAGCACTTCCATCAATCTTCTTCCGTAGATTTTTAACCTTATACTCCATTAGCCTTTGATTGAGAAAGGCACTAGGCCATTCTCGTGTCAATCCCATAAAATAACAAAAATAAAACATTAAATTTTCTTTTTTATGTTTTCTAGGGTAAATCAAGGTTAGGTTATAGCAAAATCTATATTTTTCAGCATTATTTACCTTGGACTTTATAGTCCTAGGGTTAGAATTTGCATGCATCCAATCGAAAATTGAAAATCTTATTTTACATGCATTTTTCAGCCATTAATTAAGGTTGATGTCTAGGTTTTTTTTTTTGGTGTGTTTTCAGCCATTGAAAATTGTTATAATTTATTCATTCAAAAGTCCTTATTTTTCAGTTATTTATCATAGATTATGTGTTGTTTTCTTATTGTTATAAAAATTCCCATGTTGTAAGTTTGCTAGTTGAAACCATAGTTTATAACAGCAAACTATAATTTCTAGATTGCACATGTTTGTGTCTCTCTAGGACTTACAAGCCTTCTAGGTTTAGCCATAGGGTTCTTTGAACTCATCACCTTGGAGTTACACCTTAACTACCCTAAAACCTTAATCCTTCAATATCTATCCTTGGGTGATTTTGTAGTAGAACCCTTCGGGGGTATTTAGCCTAAATTACTTGGAAACCTCATTTGTAGGGATATCCAACCACTAGAAAAGAAGGGGAGTAGTTTGCTAAGGTGACACTAGTGACTAATCCCGTTGTTGCTCTCAATCTAAATTAATTAGTGAGGCTTTGCACTAAGGTGTTGTTGAGAAATCCAATAGGATGGCAAGTTAATTGATTTCTTTTATTATGACAAAATCTTGTGATGTTTCATTATTAGTTTTCCTTCTTTAGATTTATCTTTTGCTTATCATCAAGAGTAATGCCAAACAAAAAATAGAAAAGGACACGAGATGTAGGCACGCAGTCAGGGCAAAAACCCTACGTAGGGGAAAAACAAGTGAAGCAATTCTTCCTTTTGTAGATTCAAAACAAAGACTGAGATAACGAAGACTCTCTTAACCTAGACCAAATACTTCTTACTTCCATCAAGTCAACCTTGTCACGTTATGTTGGGTTCAACAAATATGATAACTCTCCTTAACATACTTTGGTATATTGTTTCACTCTTGCAACTATGTCATGCTTTGATCATGTCTCAATACTTCAGTTCTGTGGCAATCAAATCATGCTTATGGTTCTATGTCATCCTCAATATACTTCAATCCTCAGTTTTGTGGAGATAGCCTAGTCCTCGGTCCTGTAACAGCCTTTAACATACTTCTTGCAATCATAGATACTTTAGATCTGTAGTAGATCTCTATTGGCAGTTGTAACTAGAACGAGCTCCTTTTTCTTCAACGAGTTGCAGACCTTGTGAACCAAATTTCTTTCTTCATCGAACTTGTATCATATCTGAGATAACTTGGAATTCTGCCCATAAACTTATCCAATTCTTTGACCTTGTGAACTAATACTCCTATGTTGTCTTGTATTCTGAGTCATTGCGATACATCATACTTGCTTTCTGAGATTCTACGAACTTGTCCTCTAAAATTTTGTCTCTGTCCAATTGAGTGGAGTCTACATGCCTTTATATAGTTGTTTCCCACTGAAATGAGCTGACATGAGTCTATTTAGTGAAGTCGACTTGTTGATTATTAATTTTGAGGCAGACTGCAAGGAGACTTGATGGAGGAGTCTTTTGACCAAACAAAAATTGATTTTGACTTAAATAAAAATCCTAAAGCCTACAATGGAGGCTTGACCTATGATAATTGACCCAAGCATGAAACCCATGCTTTAACGAGTCAATTTAATTAATAATAAAATTTCTTTTGCTTTTTTTTGACAAATATATTTCATTTTTTACTCAAGTACAATTATGAAGACCGAAACTAGTTACATTCTTCAACATTCCCTCTTAACTAGGGAGGTATTCATACTTACATATATCTATAGAGGTAGATGGAAGATCTCAAAACACATAATCTACGAAGAATTTAGGCACCACAATGCCATGGACTAGATTCCTGACCAGGGAAATCTATCCAAAGGTCCTTCAACCGTATAGGCACTCACAGTGCCACAAACTAGATCTTAACCAGGGCAATCTAACTGGGTGGGACTAAGATAGACTAAATCTTCCAGCCTCTCTAAGTACCATCAAGCTTACTTACTAACCATCAACCCAGGGATCCAGATGCGTATTTGAGGTTAGAGCACTATAACCAACACCACCCTCCCTACTTCGGGATCCAGACGTCAACACAAAGTGTCGACCAAATGTCCTCCCGAGCAATGTGTATCACACACAAAGCCTCAACACTCCCGATTATTCCAATCGGTAGCAACTCCTCCTCGATCAAACACATCAGAAACAACAAATTTCTCCTGATCAAACTGATCGATAACAATAAGCATGTAAAATATGCTATCAAACCTCCAAAGATTTATCTGTACAAACACAACCCCAATCAGTAACAAACTTTCAAATGTACATGAGTAAACACAAACATCTGGGGTCTTTCAGACAACTTGATGTTGCTTCTCACTTTATCATAGTAGGACTTTCAACAGAGTCTTGACAGAAGATTCCTTCCTTTCCTACTTCACATGCAGCAACATATTCTACAATCAGATCCTGCTTTCCTTATTTCAGTAGTCCTTCAAAAATGCATTCTCCAATTTCTTCTTTCAAGTTATCCATCATGACATGCCCTCCCTCTTAACTTAAGGAGATTTCTTCTATCTAGGCTCCCTCTCAACTTAGGGAGATCAACTTCCTTTTATGACATTGGAGAATTCTTTCATGGCTTCCATCATTCTTATCAGAATCATCTTGACCATCATCATTCATATATTTTCCTTCATCATACTTATAATATCAACTCTACTTACAAACATCTTCACCATTTGAAGATTATGTACTTGCACAACTTAGATAGCAAGTACAAACAAATCTATAGAAGCATGAAGTTAACCATATCAAAATCATATAATAAAGGAAGCATTAGGCTTTATAAACATAATCAGCAAGAGACTTTACTTCTATACTTCAACTTCTTGCCCAAGTAACGTTTTGTTACAAACCCTAAATCACATCAACAGTTGAATTAAGATATCAATCTCATTATATCTAGGGCCTCAATATCTCTTTCAACGATATGACAGATTATTTCACATAGACAGCCCTAGAAACAATTCAAACAAGTATAACAATGCATCTAACAACTTTCAAAATTCATATGTTAGACTTCCTACTAGGATTTCATACAAACCATAGATTTCATACATGAGCTTCAGCAACCAATCACAGCTCAATTTAAAGTTTCAACAACATGACTAGATTCTACTAGGGTTTGATGTAAAACCTAGATTCTCATTCACTAATCCTCAACAATCACAATACAATTTTAGGTTTTATCAATATTTCATAAATCCTAGATTGTCATATCATCATACACTAGAGAATTTAACTTCTACTAAGGTTTAGTTACAAAACCCTAGAATTCACAAACAATATCATCCTAGAATATCAAACTTCAACTCGGGCTTAATTACAAACCCTAGGACTTATGACCATCAACAAATAGGCCAACACATATATCTAGGATTCCATTATCATGCACAAGCATATAACAACATATGTTAGTCAAATCCACTGACACAAACACATTCAGACATCTAACATATTTGATTAGATGGACAAACACATATCTAGGGTTTCATTCCTAGGACATTATCTCAAATAAGGGTCTTGCTCATAAACCCTACCAAACCCTACAGATCTAGGGTTTCAACACGACAAACCCTATTTTACCAAAACCTCAAAGGTTTGGGATTTCAGACATCACCATTCAACCCTAACAAGTCAGGGTTTTCATAACCATACCAAAACCCCAAACATGACATTATCATCAAAACTTCTAATAGCATTTTCTTAGACTTCACCAAAAACCCTAAGTAGGCTAGGGTTTCACACATTATCATTGACATACCCTTAAGTTAGGGTTTTCCAGAGAACCTTTTTAGGGTTCCACAAGAATAATCAAAGATATGAGGAGGGTAGATTTATCTAATGATGAATCACCCAATCAAGAATCTTCATGATTCAAGAGAGCTAGATACAACGATGTTAGTAATGTAACGCAAATTTCGAAAGATAATGAATGTACCTCTTATATTAAGAGAAATTTATAATGCATATAGTCTAAGGCGTACCTAGAGATGTTCCTTAGCAAACCTTGTAAGGATTCTTTTGAAGTGTTCTCTTTGTATTAAGCCATGATCTTTTATACCTGTAATAAATACTTTCAAGCAAAACATGTGATACCAAGAACATGATTTTAATTTTCAATCTAAATTTTCTATGCAACAATGGAGGATGGAATCCAATAATATCAAAAATCAAGTTATCCTTTCTTCCAATCAACACTAGTATTCTACTTGACATCCTAAATTACCTATAAACCCTAGAAGATATGGATTAAGGTTCTTATATGAGTTTTTCATATGTCATCTAGGGATTACAGTCTTTACCCTAGACTAACTATGAACAAGGATTATATGGACCATCTAAGATTTTATAATAATAGATATATTGAAATTTGAGAAGCTCATTTAAATAAAATAAATTTATGTACCTCGTGTTTACATACCATTGATTTGATAGTCCAATAGACTTGTTGCATATGCATCTTGTTAAGGAATAGAGACAATACTTACTTGATTTCTTTGAGTTGATTCCTAGAGCATTGAATACCCTTTGTTTGAGGAGACTTCTGGATACTGTCTATATTTTGAATGTGCCTAGGATGTTTGTCCTTTTTTGTTACAAGAATTGATCTCTTTATTTCAGTATTTCTGCCTTTGAATTTATATGACAGTCCAAGGTCAGCGTTCTATATCATTGTTGAGGTTCATATTTTTGAACAAAGGATCTTCTCTTACACAATATATATCTGCTAGCTTCTTTGATGACTAATGACGTTATATTCACAAGATTTTGTGACACAAAAATTATGATGATTTCAAACTACTCAAAGGAGCCTTACACCCTTGCTTTCTATTTCAGATAACTCAATTTTTAATGGGCTCCTTAATTATCCACTTGGTCCTTCAATGTATAGATCAGGGAGTAACCTTTTCCTTCTAAGACTGTATTTCCTTCTTGCCAATAAGGTGATTTTCAACCTTCTTTCACCACAGCTCTGAAACCATGTTGAGAAATCCAATAGGACGGCAAGTTAATTAATTTCTCTTATTATGACATTATCTTGTGATGTTTCATTATTAGTTTTCCTTCTTTTTATTAATCTTTTGCTTATCATCAAGACTAATGCCAAACAAGAAATAGAATCAGACACGAGATGTAGGCATGCAGCTAGGGAAAAACCCCTACGTAGGGGAAAACCCAGTGAAGGAATTCTTCCTTCTGTAGATTCAAAACTAAGACTGAGATAACCACGACTCTCTTAACCTAGACCAAAGACTTCTTCCTTCCATCAAGTCAAACTTGTCACATTATGTTGGGTTCAACAAATATGATAGCTCTCCTTAACAAAGTTCGGTATACTGTTTCACTCTTGCAACTATGTGATGCTTTGATCATGTCTCAATGGTGACATACTTCAATTCTGTGGCAATCAAATCATCCTTACGGTTCTATGTCATCCTCAATATACTTCAATCCTCAGTCTTGTGGAGATAGCCTAGTCCTCGGTCATGTAGCAGCCCTTAACATACTTCTTGCAATCATAGATACTTTGGATCTGTAGTGGATCTCCACAGGCAACTGTAACTACAACGAGTTGCAAACCTTGTGAACCGAATTTCCTTCTTCATCAAACTTGTATCAGTTCTGAGATAACTTGGAATTCAGCCCATAAACTTATCCAATGCTTCAACCTTGTGAACTAATACTCCTACGATGTCCTATAATCCGAGTCACTGTGATACACCGAACTTGCTTTCTGAGATTCTCTGAACTTGTGCTTTGAATTTTTGTCTTTGTCCAATTGAGCGAAGTCTACATGCCTTTATATAGTTGTTTCCCACTAAAATGAGCTGACATGAGTCTATTTAGTGAAGTCGGCCTGTTGACTTTTAATTTTAAGGTCGGTTGCAAGGAGACTTGATGGAGGAGTCTTTTGACCAAACAAAAATTGATTTTTGACTTAAATAAAAATCCTAAAGCCTACAATGGAGGCTTGACCTATGATAATTGACCCAAGCATGAAACCCATGCTTTAACAAGTCAATTTAAATAATAATAAAATTTATTTTGTCTTCTTTTGACAAATATATTTCATTTTTTACTCTAACTACAATTATGAAAACCGAACCTAGTTACATTCTTCAACGGGCGCTAGATTTTGCAATGACAGGAACCACAACATTTCCCTAATAAATTCCTCTCATATCTCCTCAGAATGGTGTATAGAGGTCTTTAGCAAAAGCTTGGGCTTATCTTAAATTTAATGTTTATGGTCCCAATGAGGAGAGACAACAGTACAATCTTTAATGTTTGAAGTCCAATAATCATATCATGGGGGTGATATAAACTTTACCTTGAATAGAAGAGAGTCTTGGGGGGAATAGTGCAAGGATGGACAATATTAGTAAGTTTCTTATTAAAGGATTTGAAGTTGGTGGACTAGAATATGTGGAACCTCTTAAACTTAGATCTACCTGGAGCAATAACAGGTTTGGAAGGGATGGGGTTTACAAAAGATTGGATAGATTTGTGAGTCAGAATATGGTGTTGCAGAAGGTGCCCAAATATAGGTCTTGGATATGCCCAAGCAGGTGCTCAGACCATTTCCCTATCTTGCTTGTGCTTAAACATGAAGACCCCAAACCAAGTACCCCTTTAAGTTTAATCCACGGTGGATAGAGGAGGAGGAGTTGAGATGGATGGCTAAAGAGAATTGGAACACTTTGATCCTTCCAAGATTCTTTTGCTTGTGATTAGTTCATTATGGATTTAACAACTATTAAACAAAAAGTGGCAGACTGAACAAGCGAGAGATAAAATTGTAGAGATCAACAACTTGTAAAAATGGAAAAGGAGATGGAGGAGCCAGCCGTTGGACTAGACTTTGGTTCTTCTAGAGAAAATTTGCTATTTAGGCTAAAACAGCTCAAGGCAAAGAGGTCAAATCTACTTTTCAACAAAGAGACGAATTAGAGAATAAAAAGCAAGGCCACCTAGGTAGGGTTGGAGGACAACAATGCCAAGTTCTTTCATTCCTTTGCCAACCACATAAGGAACACTAATACAATATGGGAATTACAGGATCATGGTGGCACAAAGTTAGAGACTCAATGTAAAGTTATAAAAGCAAGGCTAGGTAGAGGGAGAATACACACTATTCAGCGAAACGAGCCTCAGAAAGAGTGCGATACTACAATGTGCCGAGGTGCAAAGAGCAGCTAGGGAGACAGACCCAAATCAGCCAAGAAAGATCAAAAAACAGATCTAGGGCTTGATCAAGTGGATAACTCTAGGTTTATTATTGTATATATTATTCCTCAATTGGGCTATATCCAAGGATGGGAGCCCAAGTAGGTTCTGAGTCATTTTAAAGATGAACTAATTTAATTGGGTAGAAATCTATTTGTGTCAATGTTTCATGTGGTCAGTTGTTTAAATTTCCTTCTGCTGAATATTTTGTTAGGAACCTAGTTGTGTGTCTATTCAATAAGTTTTTCTAATAGGAATTAAATGTCAGATGCTAGGTTCTAAAAACTAACATGGTATCAAAGTTGGAACTCTAAAGAAAAACCGATCTCAAATCGCAAGTGCCATGTTTGTACTAGATCGTCAGGGCCAAATTCAATAACGATTTTATGAGCAGAATTTTTTTTAGGGGACGAAGAGAATTTTTTTTAAAGGCATGTTTAAAAAATAAAGTCTTAATTAAAAAAAATTTTAAGGGGGCTCGACTAGGTGGCTGACATCTACCCAGCCGCAACAACATTTGTAGCCACTAGCAATTGCAACCATCGAAGTGGTTGACATCAAGCACTGCAAAAGATCAATCATGCGCAGGGGTTGAGCAAGCAGTCGGTTGGTTCAGTTGACAGAGATCGTGTTTGGGAGCGACAAGGGTTTGAGTGATCGTAGGGAATAGCCACCAACCAAACAAAACAAAAAAAGGACTAGTCATCAGTTGACAGAGAAGGGCAGCCAACAATGCAGATCAAGAACACCCAACTACTACAAATATTTTCGACAGAGAATGGAGCAAAGGATCACTAAAACGCAGTTGTTGTTGAGTTGCACATGTAGGCAGGGTTCGAGTTAGTCGATCTACAATAAACCAAGGAAACGACACAGTCTACTAGGAAACAGGGCCTCAACAAAGGGGTCGCGGCCTGGGCTGACAGCGCACAAGTCGGACTTGTGAAGTGTGTGTTGAGGAGTGTCGCAAATGAGCCATTAGTGTGTCAAGGAAGTTCGTGAGCATAGCAGCAAAGAAGGGGCTGACGTGTCGTAACCAACAGAGGCTTGCTGCAATCGATGCAAGTTGATTGAGGCAACTAGTGAACGAACCACGCATTGGGGGAGACATTAGCTAGCAGGGATGGCCCAGCAACAAGTCGACAATGGGTACGCAGTAGAGTACAATAGCAGGACAGTGATCGCGCGAGGAGTGTCACGTGTAAGCCGGTGTCGCGCTGAAATGCCCAGGCTCCAAGTAAGTTGACAATCGTTGGAAAACAATTAAGGAGCAGTTTGGTGCGCTAGGCTGCAAGTAGGCCAGTAGTTGGTAGAAGCAAAGCCACGTTGGTTGCCACCGCCAGGGCCACACAGCCATTGTCGCAGAGGAACTCGAGGCGTAAACAAGTTTTGACAAGCAGTCGAGGACTAGGTTTGGTGAGGATCGAGGTAGTTTTTGCTACTGTCAACAACGGAGGAAGCGATTGTGGGTGTTTAAGCACGGGTGAGGTGGTTGAATGCAAACAGAAGCATCAAGTAACTGTGGGTTGCAAAGCACGAGCAGGATGACAGCAAGGTATGCAGAGGTATCACCGAGTCAATGCTAGTAAAAGCCAACCAGGCCAGACCAAGGAGATTGGTGAACCAAAGACACCGAAGGAGCTCAAACAATAGCCCAAGTTGTGGGTGCAAAGGAGGATCGTAACGCGGGAAAGGCGACACATTGGGCATGATCGAGTAACTATGGGATGCAGTGTAAGCAGGGTTCATCCAGTTAGAATAGGTATGAAGGACAATACTGTTGATTTCTATAGCATCATAAAGTGCTCTGAGTCTCATTTTTGGTAGAGAGGCTTGGACATCAGTTATCCAGAGAACCCAGAAATCGTTTGTGGAAATTCCACTCAAATATGACTATTAAAATAATTAATTATTTTAATATAGACCCTAAGTTCAAACTTAGGGAAATTAAATAATTAAAGGGTATTAATAGAGGAGAGTATGAATCTTCTAGAAAACGAAGATCAAGTCATCTTTTAATCTAAGCCATTGATAAACGAAATAATCTTGGTCGTTGATTCATCAGCGAGAAGACTATAAGAAGAGACTTGATGGTCAATTGGAAATCAAGCCGGGGACATTCTCAGTACCTCATGGAAATCGTTTCTGAAGCAAGAGAATTCGATTTCAGTGGGTGAGTTTGTAGAGGCAGGGTTGCACAAGCAGAAGGAGGAGGGAGGAGTCAATTATCAGGAAACAAAAGTCAGGAGGATGAAAGGAAGGGTGAGCTAATCAGCAATAAGAAACCCTCCACACAGAATCACACAGTCCAGAGAGGGACTGCGCAGAGCTTTCACGTTGGATGACGCAGAGGGTGGAGGGGTCATCCCGAGGCTCTGAAATTTGTCTAGAAGATCTACAAAATTCAACCAGGTGTTTGCAAATTTTTCTCTACTCATCAGACTCTTGTAAATGTACTTTCCAATTTTGAAGATAAATATAAAACCCTCGTCTGCTGCACCGGTTTTCCCACATTGGGTTTTTCCAGGGAAAATTGTCCAAAAATAACTGTGTTCGTGTGGTTGTTTCTATTGTGCTACTTGTGTAAATCATCTTTCTATTCTTATGCTCTTAACGATAGTGAAGATCTGCAAATGTGTTTATTTCAGTATTTACTGAAGCATCTGTAAATAACTTATCTCATAAGTAGGAGAAATAAACCAAGTATTGTAGAAATATTTTCCTCTTGAAAATTTCACAAATACCAGCAGCCAACAAGATTTGCAGAGGTTAGCCCTCAGAGGGAGAGAGGGATATTGTACCAGTCTGGGGAATCGGCTACAGAGTTTGTGGGTGTCTCAAAGGACCGAGACAAACCCATAGCCATGCTAGAAGGATTTAGCACAAGAGCAATGACAAGAGGCAATGCAAAGACAAAGAACAAGGAGGGGGATGCTCTGAAGTTTGACCAGCTCAAAGAGATTCGGCCTTCAAGTTCAGGTAGGGAGGAGTCGCTGGAAGATTCCTCTAAATTTGTCAAGAAGGTTGTTCAGGAGCAAGAGGCTTCTAGAAAAAAGGCCAATAGGAGTTGGACTTCGAGGATCTATCCAAACTGGTGGTAAAGAAGGCTTCCAATTCAAAGGGAGTAGCCAAGGCAGTAGATACAGGTCTGCGATCAAAGATAGTTCCAGGTGGCAAAAGTACCTCTATCAATAAGAGGGAGTGTTGATTTTTGTAGCTGGGGCAAGTACTTCTGCACAAGCCTTGTGTCTATGCATGCAAAAAGTCACCCACATTCTCCTTAGAACACTTGCTCTAAGTTGAGCAAGTTGCTAATGTAACTAAGCCTAAGTTTAACTTAGAAAAAAAACTCATATTAAAATGTTGACTTATTGAGCTAATAGAAACTTAGGAAAAGTAAAGCAATTTACATTAGTGAGTAAGTTTTAGTCTTAGCCATTGATCTCAAGTGAGTCAAGTTCTAATCTCGGTGGTCAATCACATTGAGATTAGGGTTAGAATTAGGATTTTAGTTCAATGTAAAGTTATAAAAGCAAGGCTAGGGAGAGGGAGAAGACACACTATAGAGCGGCATTAGCTTTAGGAGGAGGAGGAGTGCGATGCTCCATTGTGCTGGGTCTGAGGAAGGTGCATAGTGCAGCTAGAGAGAGATCCAAATCTGTCGAGAATGATTGAAGGACAGATCTAGGGCTTGATCAAATGGGTAACTTCAGGTTTAATGATGTATATGTAATTCCTCAGATGGGCCATTATCCCAGGATGGGAGCCCAAGTAGGTTCCAAGTCATTTTAATGATGAACTGATTTGATTGGGCAGAAATCTGTTTGTGTCATTGTTTCATGTGATCAGTTATTTAAATTTGCTTCTGCTGAATAATTTGATTGAAACTTCTTGTGTGTTTATTCAGTAAGCTTTTTTGCTAGGAATTAGATGCCGAGTGTTGGGTTCTGAAAACTAACAAATGGCTATTGAGGAGATCAATGATGAAATTTTCAGTCCTATGACTAAGGACAAGTTGATTTCAATCTTATAATCTTTTAAAGACAACTCTCATCTTTTTGGCCAACCTTTGGCAGCTAAGTGTTTGTGAATGTGGACTGTTCTCACAAAGGATCGTCTTTGGAGCAGGATCTTGGTTTAGAAGTATATTGCCTGTGGGTCCATGATTGACTGGATAAGGAAAAAGCATAAAATGATCCATAATGTGTTCAATGATTTCAATCAATGGAAAGCCTTGCCATTGGCCTTCCAAGTAATAGACTCTTACTTGGCTTGGTGTGTTGGGGGATGGGTCACAGGGGACGATCGAGGTAGAAAATATAATGGGTTGTAATATGGACATTTTTCTTCATGGGGCTCTCATTCAAGATTTACGTGTGATTAACAGGAATTTCAGAAGCTCCAGTTTCTGTTGCAGAAGCAGGAATGTCGCCTTCGGCGAATAGAAAATCATCTCCCTTGTATTCGCTCCCGGACAGAGCTCCCAGGAACCAATGCTAAGGAGCCAGCTCCGGTGGAGTCTGAGTCTGCTGATGGAGCAGAATAGTCTGCTAGCTGGTTTCTCTATGTTTTTTCTTCTTTTATGTATGCGAGAAGCTTTTAGTTTTAAGTGTGTTGTTAGTTTTGTCAATAGGCAGATAGATTCTAGGAGATGCAAAGACATTCAGACTTATATAGCTTGGATAGAAAGACAGAATTTTTTGTTACTGGATGGCATATCATGCTGTTAGGTGGCCGACAGACTTGGTTTCCCTATGGGTAAGTTGAGGCCACCTAACCATCTGTTAGTGGGATGTAACTTGCAGTTTTATAAATAAAAAAGGAAGGCACTACCAAGCTTACAAACCAACAAAATAAAAATTAAAAACCAACAAATTAAAGATATTTAAAAAATTAAAAATTAAAAAAAAAAAATTAAAAATTAAAAAATAAAAAAAAAGTTTTACGTGCGAATGGAAAAACAAGTATTTAATAAATAAACCTATGGAAATGACCTTGTGGAGACAAATCTGGCTGAACTCAGCTGATTTGAGACTGGACGGTGATTTTGCGAGGTACTGGGAGTTATTTGTCCTGGAATTCAAAGGGCGGACATTGGACTTTGTGAGAATTCAGATGAACTGATTTGGGGTTTCAATAAGCAAGGAGGTTCATTTACTGCAAAAGTGGGTTATCAGACACTTTTTACACATGGATATGAGGCAATTCATTGGTGGTGGAAAATTCTGTCGAAGCTGAAGGCACCTCCTAAATCATGGCTGCTCATGTGGTTGGTTCTGTCTGACAGGCTCCTGACCTGGGATCATTTATAGAGAAAAGGCAAGTTGGGGCCTAGCAGGTGCACCTTATGCAAACTCCACAAGGAAACAAACCATCTCTTTCTACATTGTTCTTATTCTACACAAGTTTGGCAAGAGGTTGAACCGTTAACTGGTTATGTCGCTCTTTGACAAGGGATAACTAATGAAGCCTGTTTCCAGTCTTAATTTATAAGGAAGGACCTGGAAACTGTGCCATATCTGGTTTTATGGGGAAAATGGCTTGCAAGAACTCCTCTCTGTTTGAGGATAAACAACCCCCTACTTTTCAAGTCTCGAGTCTCGACACAGGTGATAAGCTTCCTTTTTAAAAGGAGATTCCTAAACAAAAAGCTCCTAGGTTTTTAGGAGACTTTCAGGTGGACAGATCATTTAACTGGGGCCTTTTTGACGGGGGTTGTCAAGGACAAACTATGACTATTAACCTTGGGTCTACATTGTATCTTTCTGACTCATATTACTCTCATTTCAAATCAAATATGAGCCGGGGGACCAATAACATTAGAGAACTTACGGCTCTCTTTTACATGTTAAAATTTGCTTTGGGCGGGTACTTGAGATCCTTGCAGGCTTTTGGTGACTCCCTTCTGGCCATTAACTGGATGACTGAGATGGTTCAGATTCAAAACATTGGACTTCTTGCTGTGGCTAAACAACTGAAGGAGATTGCCACAGTTTTGATATCAGGTTTTCCCATATCTTCCAAGACCACAATCAGGTCACCGATAAACTATCCAAATAAGGTCTGGACTCTGAACATTTGAAGAATCAATTTGTTCTCTCAAATTTCATGATGGTCAATTTGCTGTTAGTAAACATCTTACCTCACTGTTTTTTGTGTTGATAATTATTGATCAAGTATAAAATATGCCAGTCTTGACCTTTTGATGACAGCTGCGACGGTCTTTTTTTTGGCTGAGCACTCGTTAGCTTTGCTTTTGGTAGTTCCTAGTTCCCTTTCAAAGGACTTTTTGGACAGTGCTTGGAGCACCTTATGATAGTATTTTCTATTCTGCTTGAATATGAAATACGTTTAATGCAAAGTAACAAAAATCGCGATCGGGATAAAATCGCCGAGGGGAAAAAATCGGAAAAAATCGTAAAAATCAGGAAAAAATCGGCACATACAAAAATATTCATTTTTTTTCAATTTTTTTAATATCTAAAGCATCTACAGCATAAAATAAATGCATTGACACATAAATATGAAAAAAAAACTAATATGTAAGATGTGTAATATCATGTCTAGTGCTACATCACACATAAAACTGAATCCTGTCCTGAATACTAAGTCCTGAGTCTCAACTCAACCTCAAAATATCAACAAAAAATATAATAATGTATCTCATATCATGAGTCATAATGTTATATACAAAAGAATGCACCAAATAACCTATACTACTGATTTCCTCTGCCCCTCTTGCGAGAAAATGTAACAGCTTTCCCTCTAGACGAAGAAGTTGGCGGGGCTGGCAATGGACTTTGTTGTGCTCCAGATCCTGAAGCACTAGGAGCTAAAGGAGGTAGACCACGTCCTCTACCAGTAGCAAGGGTAGGTGGTGTCACCTCCTCCTCCTATTGTTGCTCCTCCTCCTCCTCCTCATGAAACTCATCATTGATTCATCGCTACTAGAAATGGGATCATCAACAAGAGATACATAAACATCATCTAGCTCAAAGTCTTCGGACTTGGATTGCTCAACCTTAAAATGCGGTAGAAAAAGATTAACATGCCTAACCAGTTGTTTTCCTTTGAGTGAAGGGTACATTCTTGTTAAGGCCACGGTAGGGGAGTTCAACAATCAATACCACCAACATCAACAAAGTTCAACAATCAATGCCACCAACATCAAGTTTCTTAAAGGACTTCATACTCTTGATCAAATGCCAATCTCATACCCTTATACATAATAGAATCAAATGGAAACAATGCAAATCCCCAAACCATGAAACCCTGAAAACCATTAAGTCTGTTGAATTTTGAGTGAAATCTAAAATTCTAGTTTCTCCATATGAAATCCAATGAGGTCGAAACCACTCTTAAACATCCTGAGTCATTTCATGGTAATGTTAAAAATTTAAGTAAAAGGATGAAAATAAGAATTTAACATTACCATAAACTGCCAACAGGGTGTGTTAGGAAAATGAGAGGGCTGCAAAAATGACCAAAAAAAAATCGATTTTTGAACTTATAGGGTTTCTATTTGATGGGCCCACGATTTTTACCAAAATAATCGCGATTTTTTCGTAAAAATCACGATTTTTTCGCGATAACGATTTTTTCAAAAAATCGTTGAAAAAATCGCCGATAAAATCGGCAGCCCGAAAAACTCGCGATAAAATCGCGATGTTTGTTACTTTGGTTTAATGGAAAAGGCCTTTATAGGTTTAGGTTTATCAAATTACCCAGATACATCAACTAGATTTAGACAAATCCAATAAAAAGTGTACAGGAATCACTAAAAGGAATTGTTTGGCAATAAAGCACAAAATGAAATTTTTCCACTAAAATGGGAACTTTTTAGTCTGAAAAATGTCAAATAATGGTAGTACGACAAATAACATAAACAATTTGAGGTAACTGTAGTTACAATGCATAGAAGTTGGAGTCAATGTAGAAGATGAAGATGCAAAAGCTATATTTTCGAAGAGTTTGTTATCCTCCAAATACATTAGTTTAATATTTATACTCAGTTAAATATCTACAAATACTTTGGAATCTCTTATTGACAGAAAAAAAATATATATAAAATTGTAGATTGTGTTTTTCTTTTGAAAGTCAGAACAAACAATTTCTTTCAAAAGTCGGAACAAACAATAAAAGTAACAAAGGAAGGACCAGCAATGAAAAAATATTTATTAACAATTTGGGAAGCCAGGTCATGTTGTGTAGAATTGTAGGATTCATGTTGCTAATTTGCTCGACGGGAAGACAAAAAATGGTAAAATAAGTAATTTCACCATCCGTGATACCCATGGTGCTAAGGAGGTCGAAAAGGAGGGTGATGGTGATCAAACTAATCCTGATTATTGTTCTAGCTGGTTGTTTAAAAGGTAGTCCCTCAAGGACAACCTTCAAGGAGAACTTTAAAAGGGGTTACTCAAGATGGATGGTTGTCTAGATGACTTCTAAGTTCTACCTTCGACATCAACGTGAAGGTGATGGAAGCCAAATGGGGCAACCAATAATTGGTCCTAGCGCCCTTTAAGGAGAAGAGCTGCAGATTGGATTTGAAAATAAATACTGGAGACATAACATGTATTCAGTTCATCTGTCTAGAGAACCATCAAGCATCATGCCTAGTCAACCAGATGCCTCAATCACTGAATGAGGACCTATATGCCATCTTCAAATATGATATTACAATAGTCCAAAGCATTTTGTTATTGTCGTTCAAAGGCCTCCTTTGCAAAAGTCGGTTCATTCTTTGTATCAAGGAAGAGAACGGAATAATAACATGAAAATAATGTTAATGTAAATTGTAATACAGGTCACCAGGTGACCCAACTTAGTACTAGTGCTATTGCATTATGTTACCAGCTAATAAAGGTCATTATGACCCAGCATGTTATTACTAGGAGTGGGTTAATGGTTTAATAGATGAACTACCAAAGCATACGAATAAAAGGATGTCTAACATAATGTATGAGATGAGCCCAATTTATAATAAAGTTATTTTGTGGGATTTCAAGTCTATATCTTTCAAGCTTTTCAAATAATCTCTATCTAACATGAGATGAATCCAATTATAATAAAGTTATTTTCATAGGATTTCAAGTACATGTCTTTCAATATTTTCCAACAATCTCTATTTAACATACACCGGGACACTATCTCATAAATATAAATATAAATCTATCCATTGTGTGAACAAAGCCAACCATGTATATTCTTCAAACAAAGCTAGGACTGCCCATGAGTGCTTTCTTTCACTGAGGAGAGAACTCAGTCACACTAAAAGATGCATGTAAAACCTCTTGGAGAAGACTTTTATCTAATAAATCTCCCTGTCAGGTAATATTTTCTCCTCATGCTTTTGCCCTTTAAAAAGCACATGCGTGTAAAATAATTGATAGCATCAACGCTTAGCAAAACAATTATCAATTTTAAATGTTTAACTCTTGACATTTTACATAACAAACTAAATCATAAAATCTCAAAGAAATTTGGTGCCTTAAAATTGTTTTGCATAAAATATCATCCATTTCGTCTCCATCTAACATCCAACTAAGTGCTTTGCTTCATATTTTCAAAAAGAAAGATAAGAATTATTTGTGACCAACTAGTTGATTCAAGTAACAGGATGCACTTATCAGCATACAAATGTCAAGAGCTGATACAAGTCGTTTGAGAGTAGAAACAACCCAGTGCCCTCATAAGGCTAGAAGAAAATGAACAAGAACAGATAAAAATTAAACCTGGTGCAAAAAAGCTGAGCATTCGATTTGCATGGTACCTGCAGACAGAAGCCACTCTCGGTTACTCCTACAGATATTAATAAATTATTCACGTACACAGCCAACAAACAGGATAAAATTCTGAGAAAACAAAATTCATGCCATTCCAAAACAAGAAATGTAGAAATATAAGCTTGTAAGTATGGGTCTACCTCCATCTCGGTCATGGTCCTAAAAGACACAAAATGACAATCTATTAAAGTTGAACGTTTTTCTAGAAGTCCATGTTTTAGTTTGTCAAACATGTCAATATGGGTTAAAAAACAGATAAGAATAGAGAAATATCTATATAGGTGGAGCTCTGTGTAAAAGAGGAGGAGCAGATAGCAGAAAATGTGAATTAGGTTTCATCTCATCAGATATCAAGTAGAACCAATAATATGAAAACTGTAGGAATAATATTGTTTGAGCAGAATCGATTGAATTCACCATCCAAAACTTCCATAAAACTAATCAGAATAAATTATAAAAGGTTTCACTGAACATAATACTTAGGTTAACATTTTGCAAGCATTACAGGTATTCTATCCCAACAATATTATTGTGTGTTTCTTGGCAAAGTATACCACCTACTGGTACAATCCAAGACATTCTTGTTTGTTGCTCATACTGATCACTGAATATCCAACCAGAAAATGTCTCTGACCAGATATGACAACCAACTATAAGCATATGAGAAGTTTTAAAGAAAGACAAAGGCATTACAAGATGATTTAGCGAAGTGTCATTGAATGCAAATGGTGGAAAATGCCCTGCTAGAAGTGGCATGAACTTTATACTTTTAGTACTCGATATATATCCTGATAAAATCATACATATTTGTAGGAATTCAGGTTATGTTTCAGCATATCCAAGTGTGATCACTATGTTGGATGCATCCTAATTTTTGTCGAAGTACAAACTGAAGAATTATACAAATCTCATAAACAACAAATGTATTTTAGGGCCTCGACTCTAGAACAATGAAGAGATTGAGGAACAAGCAGGATGAAGATATCCCACCAGCCAAAACTTCACAGTATCTTCCCTAGCAGCCTTTGGAAAAGAGCCTAGGTGGCATCCATGTTTGCTGCACTACCATCATTCTGTGTTGAATGCATAAGTAAACCCAAGCACGCAAGATTTGCTATTATTGAGGTTTAACAGGCTCCTATGACCATCCATGAATTGTCTTTCATTTCTGTTTGAATTTTGATGGTGAAGTTTCATGCTGGTGCTAACATCAAATGGTGAAGTTTTATGTTTCTATTTGCAACCCCACCTATGCTGTAACTTTATTATAATTCCCCACATTAATGATGTTTAACTCAAACAGGAAAAATATGGGTGAAAACTTGAGATGAATCCTATTATTTTCTTTGCTAACTGTTTTTCTACCTAAACTAAAATCAAAGTTAAGCAGGAGCTTGGGACATCGGGGAACATACCCCAACAATGTCATGGATGCCTTCACCGAAGATATCAACAAATGTAGTATGGGTTGAGTATGTCCCCTCATGGATGCCTTCACCGAAAATATCAACAAATGTAGTATGGGTGGGGTATGTACCCTGTTCACTAGGGATACCTTGGCATCCAGACATCATCCACTTTCATGCCCTCACCAAGGCTATCAACAAATGCACTATGGGTGGAGTATGTCCCACACTTACTAAGGATACCTCCGCATCCCAAAATCATCCATTTTTTGAAAAATTTCAATTAAAACAAAACAACTAACTGAAGCACCTAACCCTGTTATAACCAACCTAACCCACTAACCACACTTGAAATCAATTTTAATCCTTTCAATTAAAAACACTTATCACCTGCAAACTGTCAAATAGTGAATCTGCATCAGAAGACTCTTTTTTCCGGCAAAGAGAACTGTATTTGAGCAAGGAGACCTGACTTCCAGCTTTGAAGAGCTTGGAAGAGAAGTTTTCATCATTTTCAAATTTAAGCTTGGGACAGCTTTTACATGTCATGTCCCTATCACAACATTACATGTAAACAGCATATCAGGTGATCTTTCCATTGGGTCCTATAGGTCGATGGGTTTTCTTTGGAAATACATCTTATATTAACATAGAGATACTTACAAAAGAGAAGGTGAAAGTGGAAGGGTATATATAATGATTACTATATCCTCTTCCTTAGAGGCTACTAGAGCGGAAATAAAATCAAAAGACAATAGAGAATCCAGTTCCCTAGCATCTTTACTGGACATTTTTGCCCCCTTGTATGGTATAAGGAGATTGTGATCACATATGCGCAATTAGTACCAGCGCCACTCTTCTAGTGGTATGATGTTCTAGTTCACATTTGATGTGAGCACTCCTGCTTAGTCACCCAAAGCACAGATTGATTACATCCTCGACAGACTTCTATTACGTGATGGTTTAATTTCAAAGTGGACTAGCCTAGTAGACTTCATGATGGTATATCAGCCTGTCACTAGAGATCATGGACACATTTCAGTGCATACTTGCATATGGATATGGTAAAATATGATTTCATACACATGATTATGGTACTTCACCACATTACTTCAATTTCTTTACCACAGTTGCATCTAGGGGTTCTTGCTTAGATGTAGTGATATTGTTTCTTGTATGGGCCATGACCATGGTAAAGGTGTAAGCTAATAATCTAAGTCACATGACACAAGGACACGAGACACGGAGGACATGTAAATATGAGTATTCGACACGAGACATAGCGACCCCAAAAACATGACACGGGGGACACAATATATATATATATATATGGTGCTTGATCCATATTTTTTAGAAATTAGAACATCTACAAGTATGAATCATGATGATATCCATTTAGCATTTAGTACGAAGATATGCATTCATCTAGAAGAAAACATATCTTCTAGTTGACAACCTCTAACAATTAGTAGCTTATTATTCCCGTGGACAACTATCAATAATCTACTCTCTTGAACTGTTGCCTTATAAACAACTATCAATAATATACCCTCTTGAACCTGTTGCTTTATGATGACATCATGTTGGTTAACATTCTTTTCCACTGTTCTTTTCATATATCATTTTTCTTGTTTTTTCTGAAAACAATAATAATGGGGCACTAAATAGTGCTCCCAGCTTTACAAGTGGCAAAATCTAGAAAAATACTAGCACCTCTTTGTTTTAGGTAAGAGAGTGAAACAATTTCGTGAAAATAAGTAGATAGAAGTACATCAATACTAAATAGCATAATGGATAGACAGGAGAATGGTGAATTTGTTAGATACAAGTAGATTCATCACATGATGTATGGTGATTTTTTTTAAATTGATCTCTCATTATTCCAGGGGTTTCTTCTGATACAACAATTTGAAATTAGAGATGCAATTTTCGTGAGGATATAGAAATATCAAACAGACAGTGTTCCGAACAGTTATCACTCATGTGGAGTTCAGATGGATCTTCCATAGAGTCACTATGGAGAAACCATTGATTTATCCCACTTTTTAATTTCTAAAGAACTCGGGAGTGCTTTACATCTACAAAGATACAAACACATATGTAGATGTACATTCAAGCATATGCTTATGCATATGTATTCAGATATGAACGCAAAATCTATATGTATGCTACAATATAAGTAAAACAAAGACAAACGATGACATCGACAAAATCATATACATTGAACCTTTATATTAAAATAACTTCTAAAAATTAATAAAGTAAATGCAAAATCATATCAAATTCTATTACAAAATAATGATCCAAGACATGACAGCGAACAACTCAATGAGGTTGAAAAGGAAGAGTATGACATGGACTTGACAAGAAGTCAGCAAAAACACAATCAATCTCATTAGTCATCTGCTGAAATTCCTCACATTGCACAACAAATTCGATTTCGGCGGTGAACAATGACAAAAAATCCCAAAAATAAAGCAGGGCGCGGTTTTAAATGTCACTTTTCGTGGGACACGTGTCCTAAGAGCCAAAAACATTAGGGCACGTTTTCGCCACATCCAAAACACGTGTCTCAGTTGGAGGACACGAAAAAAACGTTTTCGACACGTTTTAGGGCACATTTAGTGTCTGACGTGTGAAATACGGGACACAAGACCCTGAGGGAAGTGTCTTGTGACTTAGCTAATAAGGTATCATAACACTCTAAATTCTTGTTAATTTCTGTTAATTTTTGGGTGGCATTGGATGTGCTCTAGCTCCAAAACTCTGTGGAGGGGCTAGAACACATGAGATCTTCAAGACCCAAAAATCGTTTGGATAAATTCCACCCGGAGCCTAAGTTATTCCAATAATTAATTATTTTAATGGACACCCTAAGTCTAACTTAGGAAAATTAAATAATTAAAGGGAATTAATTTAAACATGTGGGTGAGAATGTTCTAAGTGATGAGGATCAAGTCTTTTCTAATCTTAGTCGTCGATTAGAGATTAGATCACGGCCGTTGAATGTTCAATGAGAAAAGTATTAAAGGAAGGCTTGGGGTCAGTTGGAGAACACACACAGAGTGGCAGCACTTGAGCTAAGTCGAAATTCTGGGGCGCGGTTTGCTGAGAATTTTCGAGTGATCTTGCAATGCAGTGAGGGGCAAATCGACAGTGGGATTTCAGATCTGAGGCCGAGAATACATTGGCAGAGAGGCAGATCCGTAACAGAGCAACACAAAGACCCAACAAGGATGACGTAGTCCATCCAGGCTCACGCAGAGGCAGCGCAGAGCCTCATGCAGTCTAGAAAAGGTGACGCAAAGGCAGCGTAGGCACAGTAGGGGTGACGCAAGCCTAGCCAGAGCAGCGCAGAGGCTCACGCAGGGCTAAAGGGCTGATGCAGAGTTGGGAAAGGCAGCGTCGGGGTTCCAGTGGGCCAGAAAGGGCTCGTTTTCAGCAGATCCAGAAGGTGTGAAGCAGCCACACTGAAGGGTGATGCAATGACTGCGTAAGCACCTGTGGGGTTCTTCATCCTCAGTTGAATCAGTCATATTTTCTGTCTCCGAGAGATAGGGGTACATCTACCAATATTTTCTCTGTTTGGGCAAACCATTTATGGTGCCCTTAATTGCATTCAAAATTCTACATAATAATAAAACCCTCTAAGAGTTGTTGCACCGGTTTTCCCATATTGGGTTTTTCCAGGGACATTTGTCCGAAAAATATTGTGTCCTTTGTCATGTCTGCTTATTTCTTCGATACCTGATCTATATGTTTCGTTGATTTCTGAGTATTTTTTAAAATAACTTGTAAATGTAAAAACACAAGTAGGAGTAAACTAGATTTCTACAGTAGAAATTTTTGTTAAGTAGTTTTAGGAATTTTCACATGGTACCAGAGCTATTGCAGATCAGGGGGAGCTAAAGCCATCAGCAAAGGGACAAAGTTTGTTGCTGCAAGAAGGCAGCAGAAACAATACAGATCCAGAAATAGGCACCACAACACCTGAGGGATAGTGCAGACCCAACAGGGGTGACGCAGAGCCTATCTAGCTCATGCAGAGCTGACGTAGAGGCTGATGCAAGCCCAAAAGGGTGACGCAGAGCCTGTCTAGCTCAAGCAGAGGCTGACGCAGGCCCAAGAGGGTGACGCAGTCCGAGAGGGGGTGACGTTGTGTCAGTTGTCGTGGCTGGAGGTGCAGTTTTGATCTTCAAAGTTGTTGGTCGGGCATTGTTTCTGCCGATGCAGAACAGTGTCTAGCAGGGTTGACAAAGTAAGGGGAAACATTTTCTTAGCAGACTTTCTAGCCAAGAAGTTTGAGATCCGATCAGCAGAGTGATTGGAGAGGGTTGATTCGACAGAATCGGTGGAGGATTTCCGAGAAGGAAATCACTGGTCAGAGGGAGCGTATTCTCTAGAGGGTTTCTATCGCCAAGAAACCTAGATCTGGTCTTTTGCTGAGAGCAGCAGCAGCAGAAGAAGGGAGAAAAGCATCCGTTTCGACATCGTTGAGCAGAGATGGCCTCTCATGGATTGAGGGATCAAGACAGGTTAGATGGACCGTCTAACTTCATCATCTGGAAGGCCCAAATCCTGTCAGTCCTTGATGAATGTCGCATCAAAGAATATGCTGAGAAGGTTGTAGCTATTCTTGTTGACGTTGATCCATTGAAGAAGTATGAGGAAGCGCAAGCAAGGGCCAAGCGCTTGATAATGGATGGGGTAAAGGATCATGTGGTTCCACACATTGCAGAGAAGAATACGGCAAATGAGATGTGGACAACCTTGACCACATTGTATCAACGTACTTATGTCCAGAGGAATATGCTTCTGGAGAATCTGCTGCGACTATTTCATATGCACAAGGGAGAGGAAATCGATCCCTTCCTCATTTGATTGAAGGCAAGTCAAGATCAGCAAGTTGTTATGGGAGCAACTCCTGATGATGTTCTCATTGTGAGGACTAACCTGAATGCAACCACCGATGATTTGGAGACCTTTGTCCAGAGTATTTTGGGCAAAGCTCAACTTCCAAAATGGGAGGACATGTGGGCAACTCTTGGTCAAGAGGAGATCAAGAGAATCTCCAAGATGGGCAGCAACAACAGAGGAGATAAGTTCAAGAAGGAGGAGGATGAAGATGTGGCTCTCATCTAAGGGATAGCGGCAGCAGCAAGGAAAGAGAAGAAGGACCTCTCAAAGGTCCAATGCTTCAGATGTGTCGAATTAGGAAATTTCACCAATACTTGTCCTCAGAAGAAGAAGGGCAAGGAAGATTCAGATTCCATGGCTGCAGTAGCTAAAGGGGATGATGGCAGTGATGATGATGTGGCTATGAGTGCTCATGTGCCTCGAGAGAAGAGGTGGGACAACATTGATCTGTAGTTCTCTTGAACTGCAGATGAGGAGCAGGATCCTTGAGGTGCCCAAACTCTTGGATCACATTCAAGCTACGAGAGCCCTTAATGACAGTAGCAGGATGACTGGAATCAATTGGTGCAAAGGATTATGGTGGCATGGTGGCAGTGAGGACGTTGAAGACTAGAGCAACACAGTGCAGAGACAGCAGCAGCGTAGAAGCAACAGCGCAAAGGCTGATGGGACTTCAGTGGCGCAAAGAGGCAGTGCAGAGCAACAGCAGCATAGAACTTCAAAAGTTCAGCGCAATCCAGCAGCAGAGGGTGCTTCGGTATCGAGATGCAGCCAAACTGACTTGTTTGTCAATATTTTGGGTGATGTCCTTCAGTTGCTTACTTCTCAGCAACTGAGTTGCAGTGTAGCAGTTAGCAATGGCAGTGCTATGGGCAACATGATGCATCATTTGAGAGGGACTTGCAGTACAGATGAGGCAATGACTCTGGTAGAGTCATGGGCAGCAATGCAGTGGATGAGGGGCAGCAGGTCGAGCATCAGCAGCGCAGGGCACTGATGCCATGGATCAGAGTAACGCTTCTAAAGTGAAGTGTTGCTAAAGCACATTACTCGCTAAGAGGGAGTGTTGATTTTTGCGTAGTAGCATTGGATGTGCTCTAGCTCCGAAACTTTGTGGAGGGGCTAGAACACATTAGATCTCCAAGACCCAGAAAACATTTGGAGAAATTCCACCCAGAGCCTAAGTTATTCCAATAATAAATTATTTTAATGGAGACCTTAAGTCTAACTTAGGGAAATTAAATAATTAAAGGAGATTAATTTAAACATGTGGGTGAGAATGTTCTAAGTGATGAGGATCAAGTATTTTCTAATTTTAGTCATCGATTAGAGATTAGATCACGATCGTTGAATGTTCAACGAGAAAATTATTAAAGGCAGGCTTGGAGTCAGTTGGAGAACAGACACAGAGTTGCAGCACTTGAGCTAAGTCGAAATTTTGGAGCGCAGTTTGCTAAGAATTTTCAAGTGAGCTTGCAGTGCAGTGAGGGACAGATCCGCAATGGGATTTCAGATCTGAGGTCGAGAATACATTGGCAGAGAGGCGAATTCGTACCAGAGCAACGCAAAGACCCAGCAAGGGTGACGCTGTCCAACCAGGCTCACGCAGAGGCAGCACAGAGCCTCACGCAGTACAGAAAGGGTGACGCAAAGGCAGCGTAGGCCCAGCAGGGGTGACGCAGTCCCAGCCAGAGCAGCGCCAAATCTCACGCAGGGCTGGAGGGCTGACGTTAAGTTGGGAAAGGCAACGTTGGGGTTCCAGTGGGCCAGAAAGGGCTTGTTTTCAACAGATCCAAAAAGTGTGAAGCAGCCACACTGAAGGGTGACGCAATGACTACATAGGCACATGTGGGGTTCTTCATCCTTGGCTAAATCAGCCATATTTTCTGTCTCCGAGAGATATAGGTACATCTGCCGAGATTTTCTTTGTTTTAACAAACCATGTCTAGTGCCCTTGATTGTATTCAGAATTCTTCATAATAATAAAACCCTCTAAGAGTTGTTGCACCAGTTTTCCTGCATTGGGTTTTTATGGGGAGATTTGTCCAAAAAATCTTATGTGTCTTTTGTCATGTGTGCTTATTTCATCGGTACCTGATCTGTATGTATGTGTAGATCTGCAGTGTGTTTACTTCGTTGTTTTCTGAATATTTCTTGTAAATGTAAAAACACAAGTAGGAGAAGTAAACAAGATTTCTGCAGTAGAAATTTATGTTAAGTAGTTTTAGGAATATTCACATTTGCTTCATTGTACCGTGGTAGGTCATAATTTTTCTTTAGACAAGTGTTGTCATCTCCCGAGTCAAGTTGCACTACTAGTGGCCTCAATAGGTTTAGTA
The DNA here is from genome assembly GCA_034641835.2 of Pinus albicaulis. Lineage (NCBI taxonomy): Eukaryota > Viridiplantae > Streptophyta > Pinopsida > Pinales > Pinaceae > Pinus > Pinus albicaulis. The sequence continues at coordinate 1,062,777,776 of CM076572.1, forward strand.
GGTTCATATCCCGTAACCATCTTATACACCTCTTCATCTTCCACATTCACTTCCATACACATTCATCATAATCCTGCTCAAGATTGACTTATCATATGTTATAGTTGTTGAAGAATGTAACTAGTGTCGGTCTTCATAATAGTACTTGAGTCATAATGAAATATATTTATCAAAAGAGAGAAAAAGAAATTTTGATTATTAAATAAATAGGCTTATTAAAGCATGGATTTCATGCTTGGGTCATTTTTTTTAGGTCAAAGTCTCCATTGAATATTTCTAGGGTTTATGTTAATTGTCCTTGTCCATGTCATATTGTAAAGAACCCTTCTTGGGATTTATTTGTCAAAGAAAAAAATTATTTTATTGTAAAATAGGTCAATTAGGCCTCCTCAACCAAGCCAACCTCAACTTGGACAAGTCGGCCTAAAACTGGGCAACGGAATCACTATATAAAGGCAGCGACTCGACCTCATTTGTCACACACTCACAACAAGTTCAATCTACAATTGCAGGAAGCTAAAAAAGTGTGAAATTCTAAGGAAGAAGAGGAAAAGGATAGCGAAGGAGAAGGAGGTCTCTCACAAGCATCAGAAGTCGAAATTATCTCTCCAAATTCACACGTGCGAAGAACTGGTAGTGTTGCAGGGGGCTGAAAATCTGCAGTAGCTGGGAAGCCGAAATTTCTATAGTAGTTGTAGTAACTATGACTGAAATTTCTGGGTTGTTGTTGGGCTGAAGCTGCTGGACAGGAAGAGACGTATGAAGGTTGTTGCATCATATTAGAAGGTTGACATGGTGGAGGAGGAAGGTCTATTGGTTAAGGTCTTGGTTGTCTCACCGTCATATGAATCTACGAAAGGAAGAGTTCTTGATTGGGATTTCCCCTATATAGGGGTTTTTTTCCCTGGCTTTGCGCCTACATCCGGTGTCCTTGATCTTTGTGTTTTGGTTTTGGTAATTACTCGATGAACTAAGGTAAAAGATGAACATAAGAAAGATAATAATAATAAATCACAAGTAATTATCAACAAAGAAAATTTATTTTTGCCTTTTTGATTTGCCAACATGGTATCAGAGCTAAGGTGAAGAAGGAAGAAAAAGGCATCCTAAAGATCTACTGAAAGAAGAATAACGAGTCTTAAGAAGTTGAATAAGGGTCATCAAGAAAAGGGATCATATAAGGGGATAAGCCTACTATCTACAAGAGTTATGTCTAACTCAATGAAGGGAGAAAACAAACTAGAAGGAGCCTCCAACTACAGGGCATGGAAAAAGAGGATAGAAGTCATCATCGAGAAGAATAAAGTTTTGGATCTAATTCAAGGAAATGTCAAGAAGCCTACAGATGAATCGAGTGAAGCAGAGAAAGAAAAGTTCAAAGAAACCCAAATATTGGCCATGAACCTAATAGTGGATGGAATAAAGGACAACCTCATTCCATATATATCCAACATAGATTCCACTCAAGAAATGTATGAGGCTCTATCCAAATTATTCACAATTAAGAAGATTGGTCAAATTGCGAGCCTCAAGAATGAATTAAGAACTATGAAGATGACGAAAGATGATATTGTGGCATCCTTCTTTATAAGGATATCTAGAATCAGAAATGAACTCCAGGCAATAAATGAAATTGTACCAGAAAAAAGAGCTTGTGATTAATGCCCTTCTAGGACTACCAACATCGTGGAGTGCCTTTGCATCAAGAATCAACAGTTAGAAGGATACTCCAACATTCGAACAAATATGGAATGCCTATAGCCAAGAAGAAGCCAAAATATCGTTAGTAAGCAACAAGAAGGAGAATGAAAAGGAGAACATCTCAAATGCCTATTCCACTCATCACAAGAATAAGGGAACCTTCAAGAAGTTCAAAGGACCAAGGAAGAAAATAGACCTATCGAAGATTGAATGTTACAATTGTCACAAGATGGGTCATTATAAAAGCCATTGTCCTGAGAATCCAAGGAATAAAAGGAGAGATATGGATCAAGCAAATATTGTCGATGAAATTCCACTAAAGAAGAGCAAGTCGGAAGAATCCAAAGTCAAAGACTTGTTTGCTAGGGACTCTTAGAGACTTTATCCCTTACATATCCTTCTACTTTTAAGTTTTGAATTATTTTTCTTTTATGTTTTGATTTCTAGAAGTTGTAGGTCTAACATGCCTCGTTAGACCATTTTTGAATTGTTTTGATAAAGTTATAGGTATCCCTCAAAATTGGATTAAGAGGGAGCCCTCACCAATTTACCAAAGATATGTAGAAATTTATAAACACAATAATGTATTTACGGATTCTCCTAATCTAACAAATTAATATTATGTTAAATACAGAATCCTTCCACTTAATTCTTTGCGGAAATTAAATCGCCAATTGCAAAACACATATGAAGCAAATCAATCGCACATAACAAAAATATTTTACCAGGAAAGCTTAAAGCTAAAAACCCCAACTATCATATATTATGTATATCAATGGAACATGTAACAATCTCATACAAAGCTCATAGCATAGAGCTCTCAATACAATCAACAACCGTCACACACTGTCATGCAGAAATTTGCATATCTATGCACCAATTTCTTGCCTCCTAACAGCCTGCCACCACTGCACAATCCCTACTAAAGAAGATCCCTAAATGAATTCGACCTTGCCTTGCTTGCACTGCGCAATCCTCATTGGCACTCCAATGTCTGTGTAGATGCATTGAATGCATCACTATAGTCACAACTGATACAACTGATAGTCCATCTCACCCTTTCACCTAGGTCTCCAATGGATCTGACATGCAAGTAATTAACAGTTGTATTTGTTCAGCTACAAGTAAGACACTACTTGTGAATTAATTAAATAATTATTCACTCATCTATCACTAGTGTATCTTCAATTACAACTAGCACAACTGAGTTTAACCCACTTAACTGAGTTTAACTAAATAACAACTCACATAACTACTCTTCCAACTCTGTTACAACTTGCCACTGTCAGTTATAAGGAAATCCTCCATGCATGAGTCACCAACCACCCTAGGAATTGTGTAATTCCTTCAGCCCACTAATGTGCCACATCTGTTCACTGAAATAAAGTGCTCCAAGAGAATAAGTTACAGTTTATTGTCTGATTATTATTAAGGGCTAATAATAATCAACATGCATCTATTTTTAGATTAGTGATCTATAAATAGACTTCGCCTAACCTTCTAAAAATAGAAATTCATCCAAAGATAGAATTTGCTCAACCATCTAGAATCAGCATCCTGCTAATTTTAGAATATGCTCACCATTCTAAAAATAGACATACACCTAAAAATAGCCTGTGAGCCCCACTTAGTGAAGGTGCTTAATTTTCACTAAGCTCATCATCTTGTTGAATCTCAACACTCCCTCTCAACAAGACAGGGATTATCCTTCACCCCAATCCTGTCTCTATGGTATTCGAATTTGCTCCTGGTGAGCACCTTCGTCAGAATATCTGCATCCTGATCTTCCGTAGGAATGTACTGAAGCAACATGATCTTCCGACGCACACAATCTCTGATATGATGATACTGGATATCTATATGCTTAGATCTATCATGAAACATAGGATTAATTGAGAGTTTAATGCAACTCTGATTATCACAATGAATCACTGTAGGATCTAAATGAGAACCGAACAAACCGACCAGGATCTTTCTCATCCAGATAGCCTCACATGCAGCTTGACTTGCTGCCATGTATTCTGCTTCTGCTGAACTGAGTGCCACAGATCTTTGTTTCCTGTTGTACCAAGAAACAACTGTAGATCCAATACTGAAAACCCCTCCTCATGTGCTCTTTCTGTCTGTCAGGTTGCCTGCCCAATCTGCATCCGTGAAGCCATGCAACTTCACCTCATCCGCCTGTCTGTACAATAAGCCATACTCAAATGTGCCCCTGAGATATCTTAGGACATGCTTGCCTGCCTTCCAAAAGAGCTTGGTAGGCTTAACCATCGCTTGACTAAGATGGTTCACCGCATAGCATATGTTCGGTCTTGTATTAACTAAATACATGAGTGAACCCACCAACTGTCGATAGACAGTAGCATCCACTACCTCTGTCGATGTAGCATCCACTACCTCTGCCAATGTAGCATCCTCTTTCCTCCAATTTCCTGGAAGACGAGTATCCATGGGCTTGCAGTCCTGCACGTGAAACTTACCAAGTATCTCCCGAGCATACTTGCCTTGAGACACAAATAGTTCACCTTCTCGCTGCCATATTTCCAATCCAAGGAAATAATGAAAGAGAACCAAATCCTTCATCTCAAACTCCTTTGCAAGGTCCTCCTTGCATGAGTGTATCAACTGCTCATCACCCGTTAGTATTAAATCATCAACATAAAGAATTAAAATCTTACCCTCCACCACAATCTGGTATAGGTTTGCATCTGCCTCACTCTTGGTGAAGCCAAGTCCAGTGAAATAGCTGTCGATCCGAGTGTACCAAGCACGGGGTGCTTGCTTCAGCCCATATAGCGCTCTTCTGAGTCTGCACACATGCGACTCGTTGCTAAAGATATCAAATCCTTCAGGTTGCTCGATGTACACTTCTTCCTCAAAGATCCCATTAAGGAACACAGTCTTCACATCCATCTGATGAATGTGCCAACCCATCTGCGCTGAGAGAGCAAGGATGGTCCTTATGGAAGAATACCGTGCGACAGGTGCAAAGATTTCTTCATAATCAGTTCCCTCGATCTGTGAGAAGCCCCAGGCAACAAATCTTGCCTTATACTTCTCGATGCTCCCATCACAACTTGCTTTACCTTGTAGATCCATCTTGAACCTACCACTAATTTACCAACCGACCTTGGAACAATTTCCGAAGCACTGTTTTTGACAATGGAGTCCTACTCCTCCACCATGGCATCTACCCATGTGGGCTCCTGCACTACTTCCTCAAAGGAAGATGGCTCTGTCACGATACACTTGCTCATGAGAGCCATGTATCCAGTGAATTAGTCAGGTGACTGTCTTTGTCTACGCTGTGAAGTAGGGACTCCTACATGCTGTACCGCATCAAGCTTCAGCCTCTCAGCTTCAGTGGTACGCCTTCTGCCAGTTCTGATGTTTGGCTCTGCGTGAGTGGACTCCTCCACTCCATGATCCTCCTCCTGTGGCTGATCCACATCTTGAGGCTCATCTTTGGGAACCAGAAGTTCCTCCTCTGCATGCAAGTGTAGCTCCCTCTCAAGCGACAACTTCATGGCTTTCTCCTCATTGAATTTTATACCTCGTCGCACCACAGCCATCCGATTGTTTGGCAAATACACACGATAATTATGGGGTGTTTCTGTGTACCCCACAAATATCCCAACTTCTACAGTCGGCTCCAACTTCTTCCTGGCGTCCTTGGTCACATGAATGTAAACAGATGAGCCAAAAATCTTTAAATAAGAAATATTCGGCTTCTTACCAGTAAAAGCTTCTTCAAGTGTACTCATGCCAAGTACTCTATGAGGACAATGGTTTTGCAAATAAACCGCAGTGTTGCATGCTTCTGCCCACAAGTGCATTAGTAGGCCCTGGTCATGCAGCATAGCTCGTGCAGCACCCACGATCGTTCTGTTATTCCTCTGCGCAACCCCATTCTGTTGTGGGTTATGAGGCGCTATGAGTTCTCTTCGAATTCCTTCTTTGCTACAGAATTCTTTGAATTCGTTCGAGATATATTCACCACCATTATTGCTCCGCAGAGCCTTCACTTGCTTCCCCGACTCCTCCTCCACCAATGCTTTAAACTCACAAAACTTTGAGAATGTTTGATCCTTCTTCTGCATGAAGTAGATCCAGCATCTACGAGAATAGTCATCAACAAAAATAACATAATGCATGTGTTTTGTTGTTGAAGCAACCGAGAATGGTCCACACACGTCTGTGTGAATTCTCTCCAGGATCACCAAGGCACGGTTCTCCTTTTCATGAAAGGTGGTCTTCACAAACTTACCCATAGTACATCCCTTGCACTGATCTGACTGCGCAAGAGTACCCTTGGGAAGTCCAGTAGAAATCTGTTGCAAAATCTTCAAAGCGCCATGATGAAGATGGCCCAATCTCCTGTGCCATAATTGACCCTCATCCCGGCTCACCACTTCTTCTGCTTTGCCCATCATTGCAGTGCAGCCATCTACCTCCAGCTTGTAGAGATTCTTGACTCGAATCCCTATCCTCTTGGTTTGACCCATTGTTTTATGTCACAGGAAGGCTTTTCCCTCGCTGAAAACAACGTCATAACCTCTGTCCTCCAACATCGCGACCGAGACCAAGTTCTTTTTCAGACCTGGAACATGCATAACATCTTTCAACAAAAATGGTTTACTTGACTCCCTCTCAAAGGTAATGGTTCCAATGCCAGTCGCACTGTATCTACCATCATCGCCCATCTTTGCCCATCTCTATATGCATTTGGAGATCGTTCTCCTTCAAGTCACTAAACAAATCCTTGTCTCCCATCATGTGGAAGGAAGCACCACTATCAAGATACCACACCGATCCCATTGCGCTTGAAACCAAGCATGCAATCAAGGAGAAATCAAGTTCAAATTGCGAGGCAAAGGCCTCACCAGCTACAACTCCAGCAACCTTCTTGTTCTTCTTTTTCTGTGGGCAGTTAGTGGCGAGATGCCCATGTTCGTGACAGTGAAAACACTTCACTTTGGACAAATCCAGCTTCTTGCCTTTAGCCACGAATTTTGGATGGGATTTCTTCCCCTTCCCTTTCCTTGCTTTGGCAGCCAAAGCACAATTCTCTTCATCATCATTCTTTCATGAAGAGCCATCCTTGGTACTTCGCCTTATCTCCTCCTGCACTAGATCCGACCAAAGTCGCTCCCAATCTGGCAATTTCTCCCGTCCATTGACAGAGTCTTGACACCTGTGCCAACTCTTCGGTAGCCCAAGGAGAGCCAAGCTCACCAAGTCATCATCCACAACTGTAATTCCCACACTCCCCAGCTCATCCCTACATTGGACAAACTTCGTGAGATATTTTGGAATACTATCACCCTTCTCTATTTTGATTTTTCTGAGCTTATCTTTCAGCGCCAACTTCCTATGGTCACTGCTGCTTTGGAAAAGATCTGTCAAAGCCTTCCACATTGCTGGCTTTCCCGTGAAGGCTTGACACAATATGGTCTTTCACACCTTCCAACAGAATTCTTCTTGTCTTCGTTACTTTCTTTTCCCAGGTGTCAAGTAATGCAACATTCGTCGAAGTGGGCTTAGGAACATCATTATCAATGAACTCCTTCAGACCGTTATCTTCAAGCACCGCCTCCATCCTGTCCTTCCAGGCTATGTAGTTGGAGCTGCCCTCGAGTGCATACTCCAACCGCAACCCATTGAAAGCCATTACAATGTTTACTCAACTGTCGCACCAAGAAATTCTTGCAGCAAATTCGAATTGTCCACCAACACAAAACTCAGCACCGCTTCAATATTGCAATCTCCAGTGATCAACACTGCTCCAATACCATGTAGAAATTTATAAACACAATAATGTATTTCTGGATTCTCCTGATCTAACAAATTAATCTTATGTTAAATACATAATCCTTCCACTTAATTCTTTGCAGAAATTAAATCGCCAATTGCAAAACACATATGAAGCAAATCAATCGCACAGAACAAGAATGTTTTATCGAGAAAGCTTAAAGCTAAAAACCCCAACTATCATATATTATGTATATCAATGGAACATGTAACAATCTCATACAAAGCTCATAGCATAGAGCTTTTAGTACAATCAACAATCGTCACACACTGTCATGCAGAAATTTGCATATCTATGCACCAATTTCTTGCCTCCTGACAGCCTGCCTCCACTGCGCAATCCCTGCTGAAGAAGATCCCTGAATGAATTCAATCTTGCCTTGCTTGCACTACGCAATCCTCATTGACATCTCCAATGTCTGTGTAGATGCATTGAATGCATCACTATAGTCACAACTGATATTCCATCTCACCCTTTCACCTATCTCTCCACTGGGTCTCCACTGGATCTGACATGCAAGTAGTTAACGGTTGTATTTGTTCAATTGCAAGTAAGACACTACTTGTGAATTAATTAAATAATTAATTCACTCATCCATCACTAGTGTATCTTCAATTACAACTAGCACAACTGAGTTTAACTCACTTAACTGAGTTAAACTAAATAACAACTCACGTAACTACTCTTTCAACTCTGCTACAACTTGCCACTGTTAGTTATAATGAAGTCCTCCATGCATGAGTCACCAACCACCCTAGGAATTGTGTAATTCCTTCAGCCCACTGATGTGCCACATCTATTCACTGAAATAAAGTGCTCCAAGAGAATAAGTTACAGTTTATTGTCTGATTATTATTAAGGGCTAATAATAATCGACATGCATCTATTTTTAGATTAGCAATCTATAAATAGACTTCGCCCAATCTTCTAAAAATAGAAATTCATCCAAAGATAGAATTTGCTCAACCATCTAGAAACAGCATCCTGCTAATTTTAGAATATGCTCACCATTCTAAAAATAGAGATACGCCTAAAAATAGCCTGCGGGCCCCACTTAGTGAAGGTGCTTGATTTTCACTAAGCTCATCATCTTGTTGAATCTCAACAAGATAAGTATCCTACTCCTTGTACTATTTTTTCATGTTTGGTTTCCTCCCTTATCAAGATGTGTTTATATTATATCCTAATAACCTTTCTTTTTATATTTTCCTTGTTTAGGAAAAGCTTGTTGAATGCTCAAGGGTTATGGAGGAGACCTCAAAGAATAAATTTGAAGCATGGTAGAAGTTTTGTTGCAAAGGAAGCTCTTCAAGAATTGATGTTCTACAAGGTTTGTAAGGAACAACTCAAAGGTATGTCTTAGACCATAAGCCTTGTTATGAAATTCTCTTCATATGAAAAAGGTATGTTCATTTTCTTTTAAAATTACTTTAAATTACTAACATCGTTATGTCTAGGGTTTTGAATCACTTCTTATTCGGGTGATTAATCATTAGATTAAATCTACCCTCATTATATTATCATTCTTATGGAACCCTAAAAAGATTCACTATAAAACCCTATCCTAAGGGTATGTCAATATTAATTATGAAACCCTAGTCTACTTGGGGTCATTAACGAAATCTAGAAAATAATATACTTTTGATGTTTAGGGTTTTGGCATTGTTATAATGGAAACCCTAGTCCTTTAAGGTTTGCTATGTTATGTATTGAATCCCTAGATCTTTAGGGTTTGGTAATTCAGAGTTTATAAGCAAGACCCTTATATTAGCTAAGATGATGTCCTAGGAATGAAACCCTACGTATATATTCCTCTATATGATCGAAATCCTAGCCACCCAGTGGAGAGATAGGTGAAAGGGTGAGATGGACTATCAGTTGTGACTATAGTGATGCATTCAATGCATCTACACAGACATTGGAGATGTCAATGAGGATTGCTAGTTGTGTTTATACAAGATCGAATTCATTCAGGGATCTTCTTCAGCAGGGATTGCGCAGTGGAGGCAGGCTGCCAGGGGGCAAAAAATTGGTGCATAGATATGCAAATTTCTGCATGACAGTGTGTGACGATTGTTGATTGTACTGAGAGCTCTATGCTATGAGCTTTGTTCGATCATACAGACATAATGTATGTATAGAATATCTGACCTTGGATAAGTACCTAGAACCCTGGGATGATGGTTAGTTAGTAACCCTGATGGTACCTAGACTGAATGAAAGCTTTAGTCCATCTTTGTCCCACCCGAATAGATTACCCTAGTCAAAAATCTAGTCTGTGGCACTGAGTGTGCCAGAACTCTTCATAGTTCATTTTACAAATCTTCCATGTACCTCTATAGATATAGGTAATTATGAATAACTCCCTAGTTAAGAGGGAGTGTTGAAGAATGTAACTAGTTTCGATCTTCATAATTGTACTTGAGTCATAATGAAATATATTTATCAAAAGAGAGAAAAAGAAATTTTATTTTTAAATAAATTGACTTATTAAAGCATGGGTTTCATGCTTTGGTCAATTGTTTTTAAGTCAAAGTCTCCATTGAAGACTTCTAGGGTTTATGTTAAGTGTCCTTGTCCATGTCATATTGTAAAGAACCCTTCTTGGGATTTATTTGTCAAAGAAGAAATTTATTTTAATGTAAAATAGGTCAATTAGGCCTCCTCCACCAAGTCAGCCTCAAACTGGACAAGTCGGCCTAAAATTGGGCAGCGAAATCACTATATAAAGGCAGCAACTCGACCTCATTTGTCACACACTCACAACAAGTTTGATCTGCAATTGCAGGAAGCTGAAAAAGGGTGAAATTCTAAGGAAGACGAGGAAAAGGATAGCGAAGCAGAAAGAGGTCTCTCACAAGCATAAGAAGTCAAAATTCTCTCTCCAAGTTCACACGTGCGAAGATCTCGAAGTGCTGCAGGGGGGAAAAAATCTACAGTAGCTGGGAGGCCGAAATGTTTGCAGTAGTTGCTAACTAGGACCGAAATTTCTGGGTTGTTGTTGGGCTAAAGCAGCTGGACAAAAGAGACAATTGAAGGTTGTTGCATCATCTTAGATGGATAACTTGGTGGAGGAGGAAGGTTTATCAATTAAGGTCTTGGTTGTCTAACTATCATATGAATCCACTGAAGGAAGAGTTCTTGACTGGGTTTTCCCCTATATAAGGGTATTTTCCCCGGCTATGCGCCTACATCTAGTGTCCTTGATCTTTTTGTTTTGGTTTTGGTAATTGCTTGATGAACTAAGATAAAAGAAGAACATAAGAAAGATAATAATAATAAATCACAAGTAATTATCAACAAAGAGAAAATATTTTTGCCTTTCTGATTTTCCAACAACAGATTCAATGTTGCAAATATCACGATCATATCATAATTATTGCAAAATTATCACCAAACTGCCGCTCGCCGATATTATCACCATAACTTATCGCGATAATTTCCCTGTTTTGAAATTATCGCCCTCTTTGTCAATTTCAACTTATTACCATTCTTTTTTCTTTTAACCCTAATTTTTTAAGAGTAAGGGAATTGTGTTGTGAGGATACTCTACCTATTTCCATCAAGCAAAACAAGGGAAAATCTATTGTTTTCATTCCCAAGATTCATCTCATGAGATACATACCCTAGTAGTTCACAGTAATATTAAATTCTTAAAGTGACACTTTCCTTTATAAAGCTTTCACTTTCATCCTTTTGCTTAAATTTTAACATTGCCATAATTGACTCTGGATGTTTGAGAGTGGTTTTGACCTCATTGGATTTCATATAGAGAATAGAATTTTAGATCTAACCCAAAATCCAACAAACTTAACAATTTTTATGATTTCAAGATTGGCGAGATTGAAACATTCCTACTGGATTTTGTGATGTACGAGGGTACGGAACTAACATTTAATCAAGATCACCAAGCCCTCTATGTACCTTGATGTCGGTGGCATTGATTGTCGAGCTCCTCCTTCATGAATTAGTAAAAGTGTACACGTCACTCAAGCAAAATCATTGAGCTTTTTCTGTCTTATTTTAATGCTTAGTGGGTAATCTTGATGAGTAGGATCCCAATATAGGAAGTTATTTTGATGTTATGTAGTTATTTGTTGTAGCATAATTTTCTTTGGATTTCAAAGGCTAGAGCCTCTCAGTGTTTATTGATCTATTTTGATTCAGAGATGGATTGCACTCAGTTATATTTTGGTTATATGCAACCTTGCTATACACATGCGAAATTTTGCATATTTACGTATAATAATTTGGATTCATATGGATGCACGTGAAGTATATGTTCTTTTCAAAATTTGAATATTTTTTGTATTTTTGGTTGACCAATCTTTTGGTCCACTTTTGATAACATTGTTGAGGATGATGTGACCATTTTCCATCAAGTAAACAAGCGGAAATTTGTTGTTTTCGTTGCCATGATTCATCTCATGAGATACATTTATTTTTGTTTTGATATGATTTTGTATCATTCTATTAGATCTTATGACTTAGGACAAATATCATATTTCGATATCAATATCAGATGTATCACTTGACATCTTATACATCTTATATATTGATTTTATTTTCATATTTATGTAGCAATGCATTTGTTTGATATTGATGTTGTTTTATATGTTAAAATTTTGAAAAAACAAATTATTATTTTTGTATTTTTTAAGTTTCCCAATAATTTATGATATTTTCCCCGATATTACCAATAATTTAAATTTTGGACCCCCCGTCGATAATTTAAATTGTGTCATACAACAAGTTCCAAAGCAAAGCAAAGAAGATTCCATGTATGGAAGCCTAAATTCAAAATAGATAAGAAAAAAAATGCTCAAGGCTTATGCAGCCACAGAAAAAATTCAATAATATAAAGCTTGAGCTATGGCACCTCACCTAAAAGCCCATCTCCTCCTAGTCCCATTATTAAAATGCATGTCTAAAGAAAGAAACCAAGCAAATAAAGAAAAAGCCAAAAAAAGAGGGGTTGAAAACAAAGGAAGCACAACGAATGATAACTCAAAGCTAAGTACTCCCTCCAAAAACACACTCATGGAATAAAATGAAGACTCCCAACTCTTGAAAGCTAGTACAAGAAGACCAATACATCATATATGTGCATTTGATGGTCGATTCATGAAGTTCCCCTTTCCCCTAAAACCATATTCCATCACATCACATACTCCTAACTTACTGTCCTAAGAAATGCTTCTTGGTCTTGGTAGTTGTCATGTGTAATTGAGGCTAATGTTGTCCCCACCATGTTTAAACTTAGCAAATTATAAAAATTAAATGAGTTATTGAAAAGTTAGAAGATGTCGTTCGATGTGCACCTTCTAATGACACGTACATTGAGGCATGACTCATCACTATGGGTAGGCATATCGCATTGGGATCCATGTAATTACATCGAGAGTTACATCAATGCCTCGAGATTTGTGTACTTGCAACAGGATCTGTAACAAGACATTGATATTTGTGTATTTGCCTTGGGATCCATTTATCTACATTGAGGTATCTGAACCTACATTGGGATTTTGACATCCGTATTGGACAACATCATTTGGCCACACATTCCTCCTAGAGCATCTTTTGAGGGAACGTAGAGTATCTTGAGAGAGAGAGTGCTTGCGTTCTAAGCACATTCCCTCATAGATGTAGAATAGTTGGGCTGGTTGTAACAAATTTCTTGGAGAGTGATCTCATTTCTTGGTAAAATGTGTAAGTTAGTTATAGGTTGTTAGAGCATTTCTTCAGGTGAAACCTCTCTTTTGACACCTTCCCTCTAATGTGCAACTGGAGTAGCCCTCCTCCCTTGGGCCCATATCCAAATGTGAGAGTTGGTTATGGCTATTTTGAGGAGTTTTTCACATGATGATTGGGTCGATCTCCCAAAGGAGGGTATTAGGTACTGATTTGACCTCTTCTATTGCTATTTTGAGGAGGGCATCCACTAGTTGAGCCACATATTATTTTCCGACATTAATCTTATTACCCATTCATATGCATGGGTGACCTTACGAGAAAATTGTTCTCCTATGATGCAGCGTGCCAACCAACAACCCTTACCATGGTCCATAGATAGCAAGCCTCAAATGCTTCTCACCCATTCTCTGGTCAGTACATTCTTTGTTTATACTACTCATTCAATTAAGGTATGGTCATCAATTGTGAGGTACATTAACCATTTTTGCATGCAAGTGCTTTCATTTAATGTTAGGATGGATCACAGGTCGAAATTGGATTATAGATTGCTTTGGTCATAGACTTGTTCCCTCATTTCACCTTGGGGTTATCATTTGCCCCTAATCTAATGTGACCTTCCTTAGTGTCTTTCTTTCATTTCCTAGGAGGGGCACAAATAGGAGGCATTAATTATGGTAGCATTCTGTGATATTCATTCTTAACACTTGTCATCATTCCCCTTATTCCATTATACCATCTTTTGAATGGTTGTCGGTAATCGCTCGTACTAGTTTCCTGTATACCTCATCCTATGAGAAAAGGGGGTTGGAAATACTTGAGACTGATACAACTATAAGAAAAGAAAAAGCATAAGTCAAATATCAAAATGCAAAAGAGTGACTAGGAATGTAAAGCAATCAAAAGCCAAGTATAGCTTAAGTTATAGCTTAGGTTATACCCCTCTTATATAGCCACTAGTTGTTGAGTTTTCTAGCTTGCAAGGTACTTCTAGTCTTGCGTCTTGACTAGAAGGACCTTGATTTGCCTCTTTAGGAACTTGCATGCGATATGCAAGGTGTGCAACTGAGTTGCACGCATCCGGATATGTGGCATGTGACATCCATGAGATGTGCATGTAAAGCAAGATAAATTTATGACTTGTACTTGAATTAAATTAAAGAAAGCTAAAGATAGGATAGTTAACTAAAGTAAAGTCAGTTATCTTCAATTAACTAGACAAGCTAATTTTGGTCGTCAATATTAGCTTAGGAAAGTCATAAATTGAGCCTATGTGTTGAGGCTAAGACACAACAGCAGCACAAGCTTGAGAGCGGAATCTTAGTGAGCGTGTGCTAGGTCTAAGAGATTGCAGAGAGGCTGGTGATCAGTTTTGTAATCTATATTTTCTCAGTTGGGCAATTATTCCAAGACGGAAGCCCAAGTAAGTCTTGTGATTAATTTATTAATGAAGAATTGATTTGTTGGGTAGAAATTTGTTTGTGTATGTGATTCAAATCAATTATTTTTGCTTCCGCTAAATATTTTTGGTTAGGAACTTTGTTGTGTCTTCGTTCAGTTAATAATTGTTGGGAATCGAATACCGAGTGTTGGGTTCGAGAAATCCTAACATGGTATCAAAGCCCCAACTCTGAATTGATCTCGGAATTACAGGTGTCGAATTTGTATCGGATCACTAGAGCCATGTTGGTTATGATCATACGAATTGGAACCTTTTTTTGGGGGGATGAGAGGAAAAAAAAAAAAACAGGGGAATTTTTTTGAGTCGGAGTAAAAAAAAAAAAGACGATTCAAAAAAAGGGGGAAAAGAAGGAAAAGGGGCCATTTTTTAAAGAAAAAAATAAAATAAAAAGAGAAGGGTTGAACGGGCGTGGTGATGGTCGACAGTCGGGCCAGCCAGCTCTCTGCAACAGTGGTCGAGGCAATTTCCACCAGGGATGTCGGCAACCAACCGACCGACCGCAACAACACAGTGATCAAGCAGTCGAGAAACAGTGGATCACGCAAGAGTGGGTTTGAACAAAGAGAAAGTGCAGTGGCAACGAAACATCAAACTATGCACAGCAGTCGAATCGCAGATAAAGGTATCCTGACCAGCGTCAAATAAGGGCACAACCAAGTCATTGGAGAAAGGATGCACGCGAGGGTTTAGCGGCAGTCGTCTACCAAAGGAGGCATCAACGAGAGTTGTCTGCCAGAGGAGCCATGAGGACACAAAGAGCCACGAGAAATCGTAGGCAGAGTGGTATCAGGGCCTGAGTAGTTGTCATACGGGCTGCAGAGGAAACAGGGATGTGCACTGGGTGCCGAGAAGGGTGTCGAGGCCTGCGAGAGGAACTGGGCAGCACATTAGGAAGGAGTCGTGTTGATTGAACAATCATAGCCATCTACAAGTGTTCAAAGGTCTAGTTGTTAAGGTTATAACACTGGGTGGAGGCAAACAAGATAGAGCAAGTTTGAGTGCATCAAAGAGCAAGTTAATTGTTGGTCAGTTTGAAGGGATGACTATTGGGTTACATTACAAGGGCAGGTTGGATTGGGCAGGAAAATTCAGCCCACGAAAGGAACAAATTGTTTTATTATTTGAGGAGCAGGGCTTGTGGGACATCATGGAGAAGGTTGTCCCAATTCCTACAAATCCTACTCAAATGGCTGAGTTTAATAAGAAAAATGGGAAGGCCAAGAGAATAATCTTGGACTCCATTAAAGACCATATTATACCAATGTGGAAAATGTTGAAGTCCGGATTAAATCGGCAAGGGTCCAAAAGTTGAAAAACTCGATAAAGTCGAGAGTTTTTTGAAAAAATCGACAAAACTAAAAAAATACAAAAATATTCATTTTTGGAAAAAATCTCGACTTTTTAGAAAAAAAAACCGACTTTTAAAAAAAATCCAATTTTTTCAAAAAGAAATTAAAGAATTATTAAAGAAACTACCTCACTCACAATTTTTTGGAAAAAGTCGAGACTTCGAGGATAAAATCGCGACTTTTTCAGGGATGAAAAAGTCGGCAAAAAGTCGGCTCAGGGAAAAATTCGGGATTTTTTCAAAAAGTCGTGACTTTTTGCCGACTTTTTCCACACTATATTATACCTCATGTGATGGTGAAAAAGTGTGCCTTTGAGATGCAAGCATCCTTAACCAAGTTTTACTAGAGTACAAACCAAAACAGGAAAGATGGAGTTGAAAGAGAAACTGAGAAATGCCTAAATGCTCGAAATTGATACAGTTGCATCATACCTAACTAGGATCACTCAAATTAGAGATAACTTGGCAGTAGTGGGGGGAATTATTGATAGTGAAGAGTTGGTCAGATTGGCCTTGTGTGGCTTTCCTCCAAAATGGAATGTCATTGTTGATGGATTCGTTGCATGGGAAAATCTGCCCAGTTGGGATATATTGTGGAATGACTTCATACAGGAAGAAACAAGGAGACATTCCAAACTACAGGCCAAAATGATGGGGGGTGATGAAGAGAATTTTTCTCTTGCTGCAAAGGGCAAGAGTAAAGTAAAGGGAAGTGGAGGATTTGCTTTCGTGAAGGACATGTGCAATGTGAAGTACTTTGCGTGTCATAAGAATGATCACTATGCGAGCTAGTGTCCATACAAGGAGAAGAAGGAGGAAGAGGATCAGCTGGCTACATCAACATCAACTAAGATTTATGAATTTACGAAGAAATTTGAGAAAAAAAAATCACTAATGGCCTATGTTTCTGACAGTAGTATTGTTGTGTATGAGGACAGTGGGTTATGGCTAATGGGCAATATATCGAGTCACGAGATGGGAATAAGGTCAATGTTTCGCAATATTTCAGAGATAAGCTCAAACAGCAGTGTGTTTAGTGGGACTAGTACCATACATACAATGAAGGGGGTTGGATGCGTCAAAATCCATCTAGAGTTGGGAGGATGTCTAGAGGTGATAAGGATGTTATTTGTTCCAGGCTTGATGGTACGCGTACTCTCAATATCAGCCCTGGAGGATGTTGAACATAGAGTTTGTTCAGGGATGGACAAGTGCTTTTATATTCAGAGGAAGCGACCTTGGATGTTCAAAGGGAGTGACCTTGGATGCAGTTGTAGTGCTTCGCATCAAACAAGGGCAGTCATAAAGGTTTTTGGGACAACCTATGTGTTGGAAAATGTAACTAGGTTCGGTCTTCATTGTACTTGAAGTCAAAAATGTAATATATTTGTCAAAAGAAAAGAATTTTATTATTGTTGAATTGACTTGTTAAAGCATGGGTTTCATGCTTGGGTCAATGGTTATAGGTCAACCCTCCATTGTAGGCTATAAGATTGAGTCAAAGTCAATTTAATGTTCAGAGTAGTCACAAATAGAAGGATCTGGTGTTGTCACTTCAAGTCACAGTTGCGATGATATTTCAGTTTGAGGTTCTCCATGGTCTATGTGCAATGATGAGGTCCCTACAGTATTACAATAATGGTGTCTCGGTGTTGACACAATGACTTGGATCTCGGCATGTTGACACAGTGAAAGAAAAATCAAGGATGACTTGATGGAGGGAGTTTCTAGTCTAGGGTCTTGGTCATCTCATCTTGAATCTACCAAAGGAAGAATTTTGACTGGGTTTTCCCCAAAGAGTGGGCTTTTTCCCTGGCAGCGTGCCTACATCTTGTGTCCTCTTTTAATTGTTGCTTGGCACTATTCTTGATGATAAGAAAAGATAAACTGAAAGAACACATAATAATAACGAACACATCACAAGATAATGTCATAATAAGGGAAATCGTTTTAACTGCCAACTACTAGGATTTCCCAACATGGTTTCAAAGCTAAGGTCATAAAGGCAGTTTCAAGAAAGATCAGTCAAAGGTCCATATCTTAAGAAGGTCATCTCTGATCTTAGAATACGGTGAATTAGTTTAGTCTTTAAAAAACCTTCAAGAAGACTAGGATCTTCACATTCTATCACAGAACAGTAGCTCGGATCATCCTCTGAAAGGAAGCTCGGACTAATTACAATGAAACTCGCATTAATCACAGAAGCAATTTGGATAATCTCTGAAATTCAGTGATTACAGTTTGGATCACAGTTCGGATGTCTAAGTTCACTGCTATAGTGAACTCTCGGTGCTACAGCAAAGTCTCGGTGATACACTGTAGTAAAGTCTCGATGTTATACCACAGTGAAAGTCTCGGTGCTATACCACAGTGAATTCTCGGTGCTACTACATTGCAATAGTCTCGGTGCTATACGACAGTGAATTCTCGGTGCTACTACATTGCAATAGTCTCAGTGCTATCTCAGTAAGTTGCTATCACAATTCATGATACCACAGCCTCGGTGCTACCATAAGGATTCGGTGTTATCACTATGATGAGGTCTCGGTGCCCCTACAGGTGATAAGTACAGTAATGAAGATGTCAATGCAATGATAAGGCTTCGATGTTGCTACAAGTGGATTGTGTCATCACATAATCTATTTGAAGTCTGTCCTTACAAACTCAAGCACAAAGAAAGCACTCTTTCAGGATCTGAGTACAAGTATTGACAAGGTTGATGAGCTCTCAAGAATCAAAGGTATGTAAAATACAAGGTAAGTATAATCATAAAGATTTTCAAATGGTACATAGTCTAGGATAAAGATTGCACTCCCTAGATAACATACTAAATTTCATATTAGAATCTCGATCCTTACTTTTCTAGAAATTACAAGTAATCTTAGATGTCAAGTAAAAGTCCTTGATTGAAAGAAGAAATAATATTTATAGGATTCCATCCTCAATGGGTATGTAGGAGATCTAACTTGAGAAATTAAATCATGTATTTGGTATCACATGTTGTGCTTGTAAGTATATACTGCAGATATAAAGGATGATGGCTTAATACAAAATCCTTACCAGGTTTGTCAAGAACATCTCCGGGTATGTTTCAAACTATACACATTACAAGATTCTCTTAAAGGTATGTTCATCTTATTTTTGAAGATTGCATTACTAACATCGTTATGTCTAGCAGTATTGAATCGTTATGATTCTTGTTTTGGGTGATTCATCACTCGATAAATCTACCCTCCTTACATTCTTGATTGTTCTTATAGAACCCTCAACAAGTTCTATGGAAAACCCTAACCTAAGGGTATGTTAATGTGAATGTCTGAAACCCTAAACTGCTTAGGGTTATTGTGAAATGCTATTTGAAGTTTTTGTTGATGATGTCATGTTTGGAATTTCGGTATGCCCATAAAAACCTAACTTGTTAGGGTTGAATGATGTTTGTTTGAAACCCCAAACCTTTGAAAATTTGGAATAGTAGGGTATGCTTCACTATATTGTGAAACCCTAGATATTTAGGGGGTTTGGTTGGGTTTATAAGCAAAAACCCTTGTTATGTATTTAGAGTCCAGGGAATGAAACCCTAGACATATGTCCATTGGTTGAAACCCTAGCTTGGTCTAGGTTGGTATATGTCTAACATTTTAATATTGCCTGACATATGATGTGCTTATGATATGCTGATAAATTCCTAGATATATGTGTTGAGCTAAATGGTCATGAGTCCTAGGGTTTGGAAATAAGCCCTAGTCAAAGTTTGATGGTCTAGGATGATGTTTTGTAAATCTAGGGTTTTGCAACTAAACCCTAGTAGTAGTTAGAATTCTCTAGTATGTGTGGTATGACAATCTGGAACCTATGAATCTATATAGTGATTGTTGAGAATTTGAAGAAGAAAATCTAGGGCAGATATTAAACTCTAGTAGATGCTAGTCATGATGATTGATTAAGTTGTGATTGGTTTTGATTGTTGATGCTCATGAAATCTAAGTGAGGAATCTAACATACGAATTCTGAAAGTTGTTAGATTCATTGATTTGAAGTGTTTCTAGGGTTTGCTAAATGAAGGAACTTGTCGTTGAAAGAATATTGAAACCCTACATATAATAAGTGTGATATCTTGATGAGTTATGAATGTGACTTAGGGTTTGTAACCAAACCTGAGCAAGAAGTTGAAATATGGTCTCTTGTTGATTACGTTTGTAATGGCTAATGCTTCCGCTATTATAAGTTTTTGAAATGGCTAACTTGATGCTTCTATAATTTTGGTTGTACTTGCTATCTAAGTTGTGCAAGTACATCATCTTCAAGATGGTGAAGATGATCATAAGTAAAGTTGATGTGATATGCAAGATATATGAATGACTCTGATAAGAAGGGTGGAAGCCATGAAATATTCTTCGATGTCATCAAGAAGAAGTAGAACTCCCTAAGTTAAGAGGGAGCCTGGATGAAAACTCCCTAAGATAAGAGGATGGTAGAGAATATTCTTTGTATAGGAATGATTAGATTCTCTCTGATTAAAAGGGAGTGACAGATATAATTCTCTACTCTGTGTGTCATGCACTAGCCCAGGACTAACAGTCGTAAGTCTTAGTGAAGGCCATGAGTGAGAGAAGAAAATTGGAGAATCTTGCTGAAGAATATGTTGTTGCATGAGAAGTAGGAAAGGAAAGTGTATAATTGAGGAATCTTTTGTCAGAGATTTGGTTGATAATCCTACTATGAAAAGTTGAGAAGCAACATCAAGTTGTCTGTAAGACCCCGAAGGTTTGTATTTGATTATGTACATGTGAAAGTATATTATTGATTGGGGTTGTGTTTGTATAGGTGAATCTCTTTAAGGTTTTTATGGCATGTTGGTTACCAATCAATTTGATTGGGAGAGATTGGTTATCCTTGATCGGTTAGTTCAAGGAGTGTTGAGGCTTTGTGAGTGAAGCATTGCCTGGGAAGACATATGGCCGACACTTTGTGTTGATGTCTAGGTCCCGAAGTTGGAAAAGGTGTTGTTGATTATAGAGATTTGTTTTAGGATACACACCTAGATCTTTGGTTTATGGTTAGCAAGTAAGCCTAATGGTACCTAGAGAGGCTGCAAGCTTAAGTCCATCTTATTCCCACCCGAATAGATTGCCCTGGTCAGAAATCTAGTCCATGGCATTGTGGTGCCTAACTTCTTCATAGATGATGTTGTGAGATCTTCCATGTACCTCTGCAATTATATGTAAATATGAATACCTCCCTAGTTAAGAGGGAGCGTTGGAAAATGTAACTAGGTTCGGTCTTCATTGTACTTGGAAGTCAAAAATGTAATATACTTGTCAAAAGAAAAGAATTTTATTATTGTTAAATTGACTTGTTAAAGCATGGGTTTCATGCTTGGGTCAATGGTCATAGGTCAAGCCTCCATTGTAAGCTATAGGATTGAGTCAAAGTCAATTTAATGTTTGGAATCTTCCATCAAGTCATCCTCTCCAACAAAGTCTTCAAGTCAATTCTCTACAAGTCGGTTTCCCTCAACATATTCATGTCATCTTAATATAATGGATGCAACTCTTCATAAAAGACAGGTCGGCTCATTTCTATGGTCAAACCACTATATATACCAGTACTAGGACTTCACATTTCTAAATCTCAGAATTTCGAACAGAATTGCAGAGCTAAGTTTGGATAAGCTACAGGATGGGAGTTCAGATAGATGACCACAGTGGAAAGGCTCTCAATAAATCTCAGAAGTTCAGATACCACAGGTTCAGTGCTCTACCACAGGCTCAACGCTAGATCACAGAGAAGGGCTCGGTGCTCTTACAAAGTGAAAGGCTCGGTCTTGCCACAGTGATAAGGGCTCGAAGCAGTCACAGAAAGAAGGATCTAGTGTTGTCACTTCAAGTCACAGTCTCAATGATATCTCAGTTTGAGGTTCTCGGTGGTCTCAGTGCAATGATGAGGTCCCTACAGTTTTACAATGATAGTGTCTCGGTGCTGACACGATGACTTGGATCTCGGCATGTTGACACAGTGAAAGAAAGATCATGGATGACTTGATGGAGGGAGATTCTAGTCTAGGGTCTTGGTCGTCTCATCTTGAATCTACTGAAGGAAGAATTTTGACTAGGGTTTTCCCCAAAGAGCGGGCTTTTGCCCTGGCAGCGTGCCTACATCTTGTGTCCTCTTTTATTTGTTGCTTGGTATTATTCTTGATGATAAGAAAAGATAAATTGAAAGAACACATAATAATAACGAACACATCACAAGATAATGTCATAATAAGGGAAATCATTTTGACTGCCAACTACTAGGATTTCCCAACACTATGGGTATATTCGAGAGGATCTTGGATAGGGGAAAAATGTCAATTACTGAGAGGGAGCAGGTGGCAAGGAAGAGTGATTCTTCAGGAACTGCGAGGAGCCTCAGCTAGTATGATATGACATTGTTAGACACTCAGGAGAAGGATCCTAGGAGCATGGTTGAAAGGAATAGTTCTTCAAATTAGATTTTGAAGCAAGTAGCAGGGAAGTCTTCTAGCTCAGAGGGAGAAGCTACGGCAGCGGATAACATGGTGATGTTGGAGACAAATCCAGGAGGAGGAGGTTCTTCCAGAAGTACCTCCCTCACTAAGAGGGAGTGTTGAGTTTTGTAACTCAGAAGGTACTTCTACTCTTGTGTCTTGACTAGAAGGACATTGATTTGCCTCTTCCCAAAGGTGACATCCTTATCCAAAAGTCATGTCTCTCCATGAAAAGGTGCAATGAATAGCTTGAGGGATGTATGCCATTCCATAAGTCATGTCTCATCACCAAAATACCCTTCTCAAACGTAACATCACCATTTGAAAAGGCCCATGTCATCATCATATGTAGCACATGGGTGATGTCATCAAGCTGGGGTATGACATCATCATAGTAGAAGGTGCACAATCCTTTCCAAAGCACAATCCTGTCTAAAATGGTCCCAAGTGATCATCATCATCAACTATCATCAAGAGAAGAGCAACATCCATCAAGAAAGTACAATGCCATCTTGGGGACCTCTTGTCATCTCTTGAGTACACCTTGTCTCCAAGCCATGTTCAAGCCTAGATCATCAATGTCCAAGGTCTCAAGGCTGAAGGAGAGTCTCATCCTCTGTGCCAAGTCAACCTCAAGGTTAACACCTCTGAAAAAGTACCCAATGTTGTCTGTCACATTGCTTTGTGTCCTCATCAGATGTGATTGGACATCATCTTTTAAGTGTTGGAGAAGCATCATATCACCCCCCAAGGGATCTTGGCTACAACTAGAAGAACCATCTAGCACATACTCAAGGAATAAAGTGAGATCAACATCATGGGTAGAAGAACAATAAGAGCATCAATGTGGACCATATTTAATGCCAAATTCTTTAAAGTACTTCACATAATTATCATCTTCAAATGTTTTACTAGCTTATGATTGTATACATGTTACCATAGGTATGGGAGGGTTATTACATGACCCTATTAGGTGTCTCCAACCCTAAGTGGAGGAACAATTCTTAGGCCGATACTTTTAAATGATAGGTACAAGTGATATGTGTTATGGTCTAGGGTTTACTTCATGAAAGGTGTCATAGTCTTATACTAGTTTATGTAAGACCATCATCCATGGGTGTCTTTATAGAGGGTGCACTTAGCTGCTTGAATTACCTTCCCTCGCAATTGTTTTTCCAGGGCCCCGTATTTGCCTTTTTCTTTCTTTGACTTGGGTTGTTTAACAAGCTTCATTGTTTTGTCAAGTAATAATAATGATATAATCCCCCTTTAATGATGGGCAATGTATCGCTTCATCGGGGTTGGGATGTTATTTGAGAGTTCCTTTTACTTTGATAGCTGTAATATGCATGGATCTCTCATGTTGTCTGAATTTCTTGAACCCAACACCCGGTATTCAGTTCCCAACAATTATTAATTGAATGAATACATAATTGAGTTCCTAACCAACAATATTTAACGAAAGAAAAATTACTCGATTTGAATCACATACACATAAACATATTTCTACCCAACAAATCAATTCTTCATTAATAAATTAATCAATAGAACTTACTTGGGCTCTTGTCCTTGGATAATGGCCCAACTGAGAAAATACAGATTACAAAACTGATCACCAACCTCTCTGCATTCTCTCGGACCCAACACACGCTCACTGAGATGCCACTCTCAAGCTTGTGCTGTTGTTGTGTCTTAGGGTCAACACTTAGGCTCAATTTATAACTTTTCTAAGCTAAGATTGATGGCCAAAATTAGCTTGTCAAGTTAACTGAAGATAAGTGACTTTACTTTAGTTAACTATCCTATCTTTAGCTTTCTTTACTTTAACTCAAATACAAGTCAAAAAGTTATTTTGCTTTACATGCACATCTCATGCATGTCACATGCAACACATCCACATGCATGCAACTCACTTGCACACTTTGCATTGCACATGCAAGTTCCTAAAGAGGCAAATCAAGGTCCTTGAAGTCAAGACACAAGACTAGAAGTACCTTTCGAGCTACAAAACTCAACAACTAGTGGCTATATAAGAGGGGGTATAACTTAAGCTATACTTGGCTTTTGATTGCTTTACATCCCTAGTCACTCTTTTGCATTTTGATATTTGGCTTATGTTTTATGCTTTTTCTTTTCTTGTAGCTTCATCAATCCTAGGTATTTACAACCCCCTTTTCTCATTGGATGAGGTATACAGGGAACTAGTACGAATGATTAACAACAACCAATCAAAAGATCGGATAATGGAATAAGGGGAATGATGACAAGTGTTAAGAAGGGATATCATGGAATGCTACCATAATCAATGCATCGTATTTGTGCCCCTCTTAGACAATGAAAGAAAGACACTAAGGAAGGTCACACTGGATTAAGGGAAAATGATATCCCCAAGGCGAAATAAGGGAACAAGTATATGACCAAAGCAATCTATAATCCAATTTCAACCTGTGATCCATCCTAGAATGCCTTAA
Source organism: Pinus albicaulis (assembly GCA_034641835.2). Classification (NCBI taxonomy): domain Eukaryota; kingdom Viridiplantae; phylum Streptophyta; class Pinopsida; order Pinales; family Pinaceae; genus Pinus; species Pinus albicaulis. The sequence goes on from CM076572.1 coordinate 1,062,802,772, forward strand.
GCATTAAATGAAAGAACCTGCATGCAAAAATGGTTAATGGAATTCACAATTGATCCTAGCCAACTCGACTTTGGCGATTTGATACAAACCCGACACCTATAATTTCGAGAACAAATAAAAGTTGGGGCTCTGGCACCATGTTAGAATTTCCCAAACCCAACACCCGATATTCGATTCCCAGTAATTATTAATTAAACGAATACAGAAGAAAGTTCCTAACCAAAAATATTTAGTGAAAGCAAAATTACTCAATCTGAATCACATACACAAACATATTTTTGCCCAACAAATCAATTATTCATTAATAAATTAATCACGAAACTTACTTGGGCTCCCATCTTGGGATAATGGCCCAACTGAGAAAATACAGATTACAAAACTAATCACCGGCCTAACTGCACTCTCTTGAATGTAGCACACGCTCATTGAGATGCTGCTATTGTGTCTTAGCCTCAACACAGAGGCTCAATTTATAACTTTCCTAAGCTAAGATCAATGACCAAAATTAGCTTGTCAAGTTAACTAAATATAAGTGAATTTACTTTAGTTAACTATCCTATCTTTAGCTTTCTTTACTTTAACTCAAGTACAAGTCATAAATTTAGCTTGCTTTACATTCACATCTCATGCAACACATCCACATGCGTGCAACTCACTTGCACACTCTGCATGCACATGGGCCTTTTTGAATGGTGATGTTAGGTTTGAGAAGGGTATTTTGGTGATGAGACATGACTTATGGAATGGCATACATCCCTCGGGCTATTCATTGCACCTTTTCATGGAGAGACATGACTTTTGGATAAGGATGTCACCTTTGGGATCTTTTCTACTCAAATGTGGGCTAACTGAGGCTTATTTTCATATTATTTCATTATTTTGGCTATCTTTGGGGGTCAGCTTGATGACCTATCCACCTTGTATCATGGATAACTTGTTTTTAGGGCTTTAAGAGCAAATTAGAGGTGAATCAACTTGCTTACTCTCACATATATAGGGAGTGGATTTGTCTCTTGGATTCATTGTCACACTTTTGCAAAGTGTGTCACTTGGATTCATTGATTATCATAAAGACAACCCCATGTTTGCAAAGTCGCATTTTAATGGTTCAAAAGCAATACAAGAATGTATTTTGGACTCTCTACACTATGCATGCATTGAATAACTACCCAAGGACACGGTAAAATTAGCTTCATCAACAAAGCTGTTTTCAGAAGTGTAAGAAAGATCCAAATGCTCACATGTATTTTGGACTCTCTACACTATGCATGCATTGAATAATGCATCGAAGGACATTGTAAAATTTGATTAAATAACAAACTTGTTAGAAGATGGGAGAAAGATCCAAATGCTCATATGCAACCATCACCACTTGGAGGCACTTCATCAAAAATTTAGAAAGGACTTTCTCGAACCTAAAATACACAATTCACTTCATTTTTCATCCACTTTTGTCATCTTTATGAATTTGTGGGAACATCATGTCCCATTGTAGTTGGTGACAACTAGATTTCAAGGAGTCTATCTGAATTTCATGCTATGGGGGAGATAATACAAATAATCTTTGATAATCATTTTTGGGTTGATGTCAAATTCGTTGTGAGGAAATTTCACTTAATTTGGAGTTTACAAATTTCACCTCTTAACTGGAGGTTTCCCAGATCTTAACCTTGTGAATTTTCAGACTTAGTGTTGCTATGACATATAAACAAAATAACAACAAGAGTGGACTATATTTCAACTCTTAACAACACAAATCATCTAGGCAATTCAAGACAAAAGATACCAAAGTGTTTCAATGAGTTTCATCCCTCTAGGGCAATCTTATCCTACATAAACCAGATTTGAAAACACTTATGACCATCGTAAATCTGCCCTTATATTCTTCAATTACAACCTTAAATCATTTAACAATTCACCCTTAATTTATGTCAAACCAACAAGACTTATGGAGCTGAAAATTACAAACCATGAATAAAATAGATGGCTGAAAATTAAATCTACAATTACACAAGTAATGGACAGCTAAAATGTTCATTAATATGCATCAAGATGAAGTTCGTGTACATCCCATAGCCCTATCACAAAGCTTGTACAATCCACTAGCTCCCAAAAACCCTAGCTAGGGAAAACCAAGAAAACCCTAGCTTACACCAAGGAGATCCAACAAGCATGCACTCAAAGGCAAGACATCTCCTCCTCTTCTTCTCTTCACCAAGTATAACCTAGGGTTTCATCTCAAAATCCTAATCTTCAAGGGATCAAACCCTAAGCCTAGTCTTCAAGATACTCCAAGAAGCTAAAGAAACCCTAGAGACTACGAGAAAGCAAGAGAGATCAAGTACAAATAAGATACAAGAGAAAAACAATAAGTAGTGCAATCTTATTGATCACATCTACATCACTTAAATGAATGAGTAATGTATAAATGATCATCTCCAAAATATAACTCACAAGAAAAAACGCAACTATCTCAAAAAATAAAGCTCCGACAAAGATGTTCTTCCCTTGTACAACTTCTAGGGTTTCCTCGTGGGATCTAACAGATCACTCCAAGAAGATAAGTACAAATAGAAGAGTGTGGTGAAGATGAATGAAAGGAATCTCTCCTTCCTCTACATATATGAGAGGTAAGGGAGGCCAACAACACATATGTAGGCCTTAGCCCTTTCAAAAACTCATACTAACACACGTGGAAAACTACACTCAAAATGTACACTTGTCAAGCTCCAAGGTGATGTTCTCCACAGGCAAAGCTCCAAATGTCAAGATGCTCCATGAGTTATGTCCAATTCATGGTTGCTTGGGAGCAGGGAGCAGGAGCGGAAGCGGGAGCGCCATTTTCAAAAGCTCCCGATCCAGAGCGTTTCAGGGAGCGTTTTTTATATATATATATATATTTGATGCATATATGTCAACAAAAGCATGTAGAATGATCAATTAGACATAAAAAACATAAAAACATAGATTGAATCATATAACATCAATCATCTAGAAGTTATAATCTTCATCAACCACACCCACAATGATCCAAGCGGATATTGGTGGTCATCCGCCTATTCCACTTGGGGCCCCACCATTGTCTCTTTCAGTTTTTCAGTTTCTGCACAACTTACTATTTTTAGCAGTTTTTCGGGTCCTGAACTTTCAGAGCCGTTTTGAGGCCCTAAACGATGTTTTTTGGGAAAACGGGGAGCAACATGGGTCCATAGACCGATGTTGCTCATGGGCCCATGGACCGATGTTGCTCACTCGAAATTTGTAGTCCTCGGATAGATCTTTCTAACGAGGTATGGTACATGTCAAACGGAGATCGTATGCCAAAGTTACGTCCCCGGGAAGTTGAAACACCAATTTACTCAAACGGGGCCCATAGTTTTGGCGCTTCATCTCCTAGGGTTAGGGTTTTGGCTGTTTAGAATTTCCCATTGTTTCTAAATAATAAATAGGCCCTCAAGTGTCATTGTAACTCAGTTCAGAGGCCTGTAGCCGCCACATCTCTTCTCAGAGATAGCTACCAGCGCCCTAGCTAGTTCTATTTCCATTTTGTCTGTAAGCAAATTTCAGTTCTTTGATATTAATGAAATGAAGTGTTATTTCCGTTGCATCTCTGTATTTATAGTTATATGTTTATTCTGTTGCGTTCCTGCATAAATCCGGATCAGTGGTATCAGAGCGGTCTGCTTTTTCTCGATCCTTCTTTGCATGTCCCTAACGAGGTCAGGGTATAAGGAGTTAGGGCTCGATCTGGTGGAACCTTTGCAAGATCAGCCTCACAAACCCCAATAGACGCCCATGGGGGACGAAAAGAAAAATGAGGGAGCAGGAGATCCTATCAAAATATTGCTCGAGGAGGCCCTCGAAAAACAAAGGAACGCGATGATGGATAACTTTGCCTAGATCCTTCAACGGCTGCCCACTGGCGGTGCATCTGCATCCAACGACCACTCTGGAGGTGCGACTCCTTTTAAAGTACAAGTAAATTTTGACATTCCCATATTTGAGGGTCAAATAGATGCAGATGCTGTAGATAGATGGTTGAATCTATTAGAAAGATATTTCTCGGTTCATGACTTTTCCGATAGGAAGAAGATTATTTTTGCACTCCTCAAAGTTTCCCCCCATGTCAAGGACTGGAGGGAAACCCACTGTGAGAAAAAGGACGAGACAAAACCCTCTCTGTTCTTGGTCGTACCAACTTGGAATTCTTTCCAAGACACCATCAAGGAACAATACTATCCCGTGGGGAGCTATGACAACAAGTACATACAATGGACCACGCTGCGACAACAAAGGGATCAAGATGTGCATGAGCTGACGAATCTGTTCCATACCCTACGCACCAAGTTGGGTATCAAAGATTCAGAGAAACATCTGGTGCTAAAGTATCGCAGTTGTCTGCACAGATACATTTAGGAGGAAATGGAGTTCCTCGACACCGCTCGCTTGGTACGCATACCCCAAGATAACAAGATTGAGCGTAAATTCAAACAAAAGAAGCGAGACTTTGGATCCGCGAATCAAAAGCAAGGAAAAGGTGGTTCTAAACCCCGCAACAAAGGACACGAGTCAAGGCATATACTCAAGACAACCGTCAAGCGACAAGGAAAGAACAACACCGCAAAGCCAAAGAAGGACACGGAAAGTGGTGTGAGTTTCCATAAGAGCTCCATCGAGCCGCCACCGCCGTGGCCAAGATGAGGGCTTCGAGCTCGGCTCGGACTCCGACTTTGAATCAGAACCTGACAAGGGGAATGACAAAGGGAAACAGATTATTGATGCGGAGCCCAATGCCACTGTTGCCACTACGAAGATCCAGAAAGAGGAACCGGAAGATCCAAAGGAGGAGGAACGTCTCTTCCACTCCCAGATGTGGGTAAAGGGCTCCCCGATACAGTTCATTGTCGACAATGGGAGCTAAAAGAACCTCATTTCAGCAGACGCCGTGAAGAGGTTGGGCTTGCCGACCACAGCTCACCCACATCCATACACCATCGGGTGGCTTCACCAAGGACGAGATCTCCGCGTCAGCCGGCAGTGTCGCCTTCCCTATAGCATCAAGCCCTTCACGAATGAGGTATTATGTGATGTTGCTCCTATTGATGTTTCTGATGTATTATTAGGACAACCATACTTGTGGAAGCGTCATGTTGTGTATGAGTCTCGGCCTCGTGCTATTATTGTTACTTTGGGAAATAAGTTGTACAGGATACCAGAGGTACCACCTCTTGCCGCTATCTCTTTGGTTACTGCAAAACAATGCAGTAAGCTCATTTCCCAAACCAGGAAATTCGTTTTCCTGATGATCCGCCCCCAGGGCAAGAAGAAGACTGTGGCCACGACCTCCAGACAGGGCCCCTCCGCACGACAACAACAAATGGATAAGGTTGTGGAGGAGTACGGGGACATCTTCACCTCACCCACAGGGGTTCCTCTGCACTGTCAGGTCAAGCACCCGATTGATCCGACCCCAGGTGCGCCACTACCCAATGGACCGATCTATCGACGCTCTGTTCTGGAAAATGATGAAATCAAGAGGCAGATTCAGGAGCTGTTGCAGAAAGGTCACATCAGACCAAGTTCATCGCCCTGTGGGAGCCCGATCGTGTTGGTACAGAAGAAGGATGGGACGTGGAGACTCGGTATTGACTATCGGGCGCTGAACAAGATCACTGTCCGGAATAGGTACCCAATCCCACGGATTGATGACCTTCTGGACCAACTCCAAGGTGCAAAATATTTCAGTAAGATCGACTTGAAGTCTAGGTATCACTAGGTACCAATTGAACCCTCTGATGTGTGGAAGACTGCCTTCAAAGCCAAGGAAGGCCTTTTTGAATGGCTGGTCATGCCTTTCGGGTTGACGAATGCTCCCGCAACCTTCATGAGGATGATGGACGACATATTGCGGCCATTCACCAACTCATTTGTAGTGGTGTACTTGGATGACATTCTGATCTTCAGCCAGACTTGGGAAGAGCACCTTCACCACATCCGACAAGTCCTCCAAACACTGCGGCAACACAAGTTGTGTGCCAATTTGGAGAAGTGCACTTTTGGCATGACCCAGGTTCAATATCTGGGATACATTATTGATGAAAGGGGGGTGCATGTGGATACAACCAAGATCCAAGTCATTCGGGATTGGCCAGCCCCAACCACTATAACAGAGCTTCGCAGCTTTCTGGGTCTTGCTAATTTCTACAGTAGGTTCGTGTTGGGATTCTCTCATATCACTTGGCCCTTGAGTCAAGTCACTAAGGGAGGAGCGAGAGCAAAATTCTTTTGGTCGGAACCTCAACAGAAGGCGTTCATAGAATTGAAAAATCGCCTCTGTTCTACCCCAGTGCTTACATTACCAGACTTGCAACAGCCATTTGAGATCGAGACAGATGCCTTTGACTATGCTATTGGGGCAATTCTTACTCAACAGGGACATCCAGTGGCATATCACAGTGAGACATTGTCTAACACAGTTCGCAAGTATCCCACTTGTGACAAAGAAATGTATTCCATTGTGCAAGCTTGTCGACAATGGAAGTATTACATTTTGGGGAAGGAAACAATCATCCACACAGACCACCGGCCCCTGCAGTTCATACAGACACAAGGGAAGTTGCAGAATGATCGCCATCAGAAGTGGTCCACATATCTGCAATAGTTTCATTTGAACATCAAGTACAAGAAGGGTAGCACCAATAATGTTGCAGACTGCCTCAGCCGACCACCGATCGTGGCACTCACCACCGTGCTCAACTCTTATGGGCACGAGACTTCTGATTGGCCGCTTCTCTATGAGAGTGACCCAGAATTCGGCCACACTTACAAGGCACTCTTGGGGGGTACGCAAGTTCCAAATTTTCACCTCCAAGATGCACTTTTATGTCACATGGGACACCTTTGTGTTCCTTCAAGCGAGCGTGCCAAGATGATATAGGAAGCACACTACAGTCGAGTCGCTGGGCATTTCGGGGTCGAGAAAACAGTAGCAATCCTGCAGAAGTATTTCTATTGGCCGAACCTTCGAAAGGATGTCGGGAAGCACATCAGATCCTGCACTTCTTGTGCCATTGCCAAACCGACCATCAAGAAGCAAGGCCTATATACTCCGCTACCTACCCCTAGTCGACCTTGGGAATCCATCTCCATGGATTACATGTTGGGCCTGCCTTCTACTAAGCATGGAAATGACTGTGTTTTCGTGGTCGTCGACAAATTCTCGAAGATGGCCATTATGGCGGCCTGCAAGAAGAATATCACAGCAGAAGCCACTGCTAAACTCTTCTTTGAACGAGTGTGGGTGCAATTTGGGATCCCACAGTCTATCATATCAGATCGGGATAGCAGGTTCCTCAGCACATTTTGGTCCAGCCTCTGGTCAATGTTGGATACCAAGCTCACCAAATCCACAGCTTTCCATCCCCAAACAGATGACCAGACAGAGGTCGTCAACAGAATGATTGTACACATTCTGCGCATGTACAATTCAAAGCATCCACGCACATGGGACGAGAGCCTCCCCTATGTACAACATAGTTATAATCGGGTTCTCCACAGTTCAATCGGCCATAGCCCCTTTCAGGTGGGCTTGGGATTCCAGCCACTATGTCCCATTGACGTAGCCATGCCATTTGCAGCTGCTCAGGCCAATTCAGCTCATGTCCAGTCTGAAGTTGACAAAGCAAATAGCTTCATCGAGCGCATTCAACACATCCGCCAACAGGTTCATGATATATTGGACAGAGCCAATGCCAAGTACAAGCAACGCCATGATCAACACCGAGTGCCACACAACTTCCAGGTGGGCGACAAAGTATGGCTACATTTGCAGAAGGAGCGCCTCACTGGACCCCACCGCAAGCTTCGCTCGCTCCGATACGGGTCGTACACCATCACCAAGGCTGTAGGGAACAATGCCTTCGAGCTCAGTATTCCACCATTCCTTGGTCTGCACCCAGTATTCAATGTGGACCGCCTTCATCCTTACTTCCCACCTCTACTGGACACCTCTGACATTGCAGAACAACTCACACCAACAGAGTTAAACCCAGACTGCATGGAACAGGCCACCACAGATTGTATCATGGATATGCAAATCAAGAACACTCGCCAACAGAAGATCCAACTGTATCGAGTTGTCAAAGCTGGCCAACTCCTGCACCAAGGAAAGTGGTTCACCAGGGACCAAGTTCAGCAGAAATTTCCTCATCTCATGGAGGAACTTGATCACACAAGTTGGAAGCATACAACATATTGACTCTTGAGTCTCGCGAATCATCAATTTGAAGGTTTCAAGCTTTCAAAATTCAATATATAACATTTATCATCATTGATATATAACATTTATCATCATTGATTTCAAATTTCAATATCTAACATTTATCATCATTGATATATATCATAATTCATTTATCATCATTGATTCATTGATTTCAAAATTCAATACACATTTATCATCATTGATATATAACATTTATCATCATTGATTCATTGATTTCAAATTTCAATATAGAACATTTATCATCATTGATATATATCATTTATCATCATTGATTCACTGATTTCAAAATTCAATATATACAATTTATCATCATTGATATATAACATTTATCATCATTGATTCATTGATCACCATATAACTTTCATGAAGCATCATATTCATAATTCATAATGACTTGTAAACTTATAAATGCCAGCTTCAAAGTTCCACCTTTCAAATTCAAACTTCAAACTTAAATTGTCATTAAATATAAGAAAGAGTCAAGTTTCAACTGTTCAACAGTCAACTGTCAACAGTTATAAAAAATAAGATCTACTAGAAAATAGAAAAGACTAGTAAACAACAAATCTATTTTATCTATTGGTTGGCCCCTTGCCACGCCCACAAGAAATGTCTAATTTGTGCGAGCCACAAGGAAATGATGGTCTTCTAGTACTCTCAGGAGTACCACGTCCACGACCATGACTAGAAGGTGGAGGTTGAATCTGCAACGGAACAATAGTTGGATATCGAGGACTGACAATGGTACTCACACTGCTACTGGATGGTGGGACTGGCGCTGTGTGTGGCGGAGCTGCTGATGCTTCATCATCATCCCTAAAAAATTTTGCTTCCAATTCTTCCATATGTACCGTGTCGTCCTCCAAATTATCATCCTCTGGGTTGTTGTCCCAGACCCTGTATGATTGATCCTCATATGCCCGATCATAGTAATGGCTCAACAACCTCAAGTTGTAATGCACATAAACCAAGCTTTCAGCTCGGTTTTCATTCAGTCTGTTTCTTCTCACATTATGTATGAAGCTGTAGGTGCTCCAACACCTCTCTACAGAAGAAGTATTCACAACTTGTGAGAGAACTTTTTTTGCCAACTTTGGCAAAAGTCCCATGCCGCCATATGCTTCCCACCATGTGAGAGCATCAAATCTGTCTCTGTCTTCCATTGCATGGAAAGAACCAAAGTTAGCAGTGTAACTGAAGTATTTGCCTAATTCAAGGCGCAATCTAGCACACTCCTCCCTGTCGGGTACCAACTTGTCTAATGCCTTCATGTATCCCTGTTGTACCTCTGGATCTGTGTGAGGTTTGATCCTAACCCCACCTCCAGGTGCAAGTTGGCCCAACCAAGATGCAGAGTAGTATTTTGGCATAAGGATATATGTCAATGCATGTAGTGGAACATTGAGTTTATTCCACCGTGCACACACACAGTCGTGAATCATTGCATACAAGTTGGGATCATTATCCTTAACAACATCTTTTATTTCGCCCAACATGCTATCCATCTGCTCATAAACCTCCCCAATCACTGGTTTATCTGTATCTGCAAACCGAATCATGTGATAAATGGGCTTGGTGAAGTTCAAAATTTCCCTCACACGTGCCCAAAATAAAGGGTCAAGGGCGGTCTCCTCCACATGTTCAAAACCTTGCCTGTCAACTATTGTCGCTGCCCTGTCCTTTAATACCTGCCAGTGTGGGCTTGATACCATTGCAACCAATGACTCTCTTACCTTCAAAAGGCGCCTGAAGGTGAGGTAATAGCTAGCAAATCTAGTCTTTGCTATCTTCAACAACTCCAATTTGGAGTGAGTACGGAAAAGCCCATGGGTATTGCTATGATTTGTAATAAATTTTATCATTTTTTTACCTCTCTTGTACAAATCACCAAGCCATTTGAATTGAGGCTGTTTGTTTTTGATGATATCATGCATCAAAAGGTTCATTGTGTGAACCAAACACCCAGACCAAAATATGTTGGGGTATTTATCCTCAATAATTGCTCCTGCTGCCTTACAGTTAGCAGCATTATCAGTGATGACTTGTATGACATTGTATGGCCCAGTCTTTTCAATTATTGCAAGTAATGGTTCTGCAATGTTAATGTCGGTCTTGAATTTGTTTGAATAATCATATGCTGACAGGAAGATTGCACCACTAACCGACACAGCCAAAACACTTATCAATGGATTTCCTTTTACATTGGTCCATCCATCAGAGACAATGGACACCCCATGCTCATTCCACGAATTTGTCATTCTAGCCAAAGAATGGTTTATTTTAGCTTTTTCATGATCAAGACCCACGGTTCTGGCCTTGTCATACCCAGGGCTCTTGTATCCTTTGGGGGCATCATTAATGGCAGAAACCATTTCATGCCAATAAGGTGAGTGAAGAACATTGAATGGCACCCCACATGCATATAGAAACCGAATTTTTTTTGAATCCACATCATTCCTACACCCTTCGTCAAGGAAATCGAATATGGTTCTACGCCTTAAGGAGATGTTTGGTCCAGGTGTGCCTCCATATCCACTGCCATGGGTGGAAGTTGATGGACTTCTTTGTCCATGATGTGATGGACCTGATGGTGTATAAGAATCAATGAAACCCCTAGATCTTTTAGATCTCTGTAAGGCAGCCTCCTCTTCCTTTCTATATTTCTCTCTCTGTGTTGTTGGCACACTAACACAAATTTTGATTCCTAGATTTTTGTCTCCATCCCCTGGCATTTTCCCACAAAGGTGCCTTCTCACACGGGTGTATGAACCATGGTATTCTTTATTGCAATGGGGGCAAAGAAATTTAGTGGTTCCACCACCTTTCCCTCCTTCCTGCCTCTGAACATATTTCCACAAAGGTGTTTGAGTTTGGTCTTGTCTAGTTGGGGTATTTGTGGCTTCATGTTCTCCACTCCCCCCTTCCTCCTCAGCATAATCCTCCTCCTCTTCAGAATTTTCATCAAATTCACCATAACCCACTTCTTCATCCTCCTCTTCTCTAATCTGCCTCTTTCCTTCTACTCTCCAACACCATTATTACAAAGAAAGGAACCAACATGATGAAAATCCCTAGCCATATAGCCATGATGTTTCAAGTTTCTAGCCTGCAAAAAAAAAGGAGAAATGCCAAATGGGAATAGGAAATGCAACATAGGAAAAAAGCAATTCAATTTCTAAGTTTAATAAAATGCAACATTCAGAGAAATTTAAAAAAATAAAAAATATTAAAAAAATAAAAATAAAAATAAAATCAGGTTTTCATTTTTTAACAACTTAAAAATTCATCCTAGAAAATACAAAACTAGATTAGAAGACCTACCTCTTTCTTGCAATCCTCCTCTTGCTCTCTTGCAGCTTGCTCCTTGCTCTCTCCAAGCTCTCCTTCTCTCCTCTTGCTCTCACTCAACTAAAACAATAACACAAAATGAGGGGGAGGGTGGGCTTTTATTTACCCAACCCTCCTCCCTCCCTCTTCAAAAAAAAAAACGAATTTTTTTAAGAAATTTTTTCACGTCACCGGGGAGCGTTTCTTTTGCTGGGGAGCATTCGGGAGCGAACGCTCCTCGACTGCTTCCGGCATTTAAAAAATGCTCCCAAGGCATTTTTTTAATGTCGGAAGCACTCAAGGAGCGTTCGCTCCCGAGCACTCCCTGAAACACTCCCAAAAAGGCATGGAGCGTTTTTACAAGTTCGGAAGCGCGCTCTCGAAAACGCTCCCCTCGGGAAGCATTTTCGGGAGCGCGTTTCCGAGTGCTCCCAAAACGCTCCCGAACGGAGCTCATTTCGGGAGCGGGAACCGAGGGGGGTGAAGCTTCCCCGCAACCTTGGTCCAATTCTCCACTTACAACTTCCAGAGACTCCAATAGTCCTCCCAACCCTTGTACTCCACAAGGTTCACTCCTCTTGCATGAACCCTGTCACAACTCAAGCATCCTCAAGCTAACTCGAAGACTCCACACAAGCATCCCAACTACCTTGTGTTGTCTATGGCTCAATGCCCTCCTCTAGAATGCAAAACACTCCTCCTAAGTGTTGATTTTTGGTAGCATCGGATGTGCTCTAAGTCTCAAAATTTGTAGAGAGGCTTAGACACATGTATTCCAGATAACCCAGAAATCGTTTTGGGAAATTCCACCCGGATTGTGTTTTATTGAAAAATAATAATTATTTTAAAAGGACCCTAAGTCTAAACTTAGGAAAATAAAATAATTAAAGTGACTTAATAGAATATCAGTGTGAATGTTCTAGAAAAGGCAAATCAAGTCAAAAGATAATCTTAGCCATTGATTGGAGATCTAATCTCAGTTGTTGAAGTTTCAACGAGAAGACTATAAGAAAGGCTTGAGGGTCATTTGGAAAAATACACTGAGAGGATCAAGAGATCGAATTTTCTAAAGTGAGCAGTGCTCAGAGGAAAACTTTGATCGAGAGATTCTATGCAGAGAGGGGCAGAGATAGTATCCAAAGAGAAATCTTTATCGGTCGGAAAATCATTAACAAAGAGGGTAAAGAGAGATCAAGCAACTCCAGCACAGAGCCACGCAGGGCTATGCAGAGGTTGTGCAGAGGGCAAGAGGAAAACCGAAGAATTTGCTGAAGAATCGATTTCAAAAGCCGGGAACCAGGGTGTGAGACCGAGAGGCAGAGATCGGAGATTTCAAGGAACAGATTGATCCACAAACTGAGTGACACAGTGCCCAGGAGGGTTGACGTTGGAACTACATAGAGGTTGTCAGAGGCAACTCATTCAATGGTCGAATCAGCCGGGATTTCCAGTGATAGTGTGAGGCAACCTCACTAATCTTTCTGTCAGTGATATTCTCTATAATTGAATTGTTAGGAGAGGCATTCAGAGATGTATTCAGAAATTACTACTGCATTATAATAAAACATTGGGTTTTCCCGGATTGTGTTTTATTGAAAAAATTAATTATTTTAAAAGGACCCCAAGTCCAAAGTTAGGAAAATAAAATAATTAAAGTGAATTAATGGAATATAGGTTTGAATGTTCTAGAAAAGGCAGACCAAGTCAAAAGATAATCTTAGTCGTTGATTGGAGATCTAATCTCGACCGTTGAAGTTTCAACGAGAAGACTATAAGAAAGGCTTGAGGGTCATTTGGAAAAATACACCGAGAGGATCAAGAGATCGAATTTTCTAAAGTGAGCAGTGCTCAGAGGAAAACTTTGATCGAGAGATTCTACCAAGAGAGGGGCAGAGATAGTATCCGAAGAGAATTCTTTCTCGGTCGGAGAATCATCAGCAGAGAGGACAGAGAGAGATCCAGCAACTCCAACCTAGAGCCACACAAGGCTACGCAAAGGGCAAGAGGAAAACCGAAGAATTTGCTAAAGAATCGATTTCAGAAGTTGGGAGCCAGGGTGTGAGATTGAGAGGCAAAGATCCAAGATTTCGGGGAACAGATCGATCCACAGACTGAGTGACGTAGTGCTCAGGAGGGTTGACCTTGGGACTGCGCAGAGACTGTCAGAGGCAGCTCATTCAGTGGTCGGATTAGCCAAGATTTCCAGTGATAGTGTGAGGTAACCTCACTAATCTTTCTATTAGTGATATTCTCTATCATTGAATTGTCGAGAGAGGCATTCAGAGATGTATTCAAAAATTACTACAGAATAATAATAAAACCCTCAACTACTACACCGGTTTTCCCACATTTGATTTTTCCAGGAATGTTAGTCCAAAATAACGGTGTCAAATGTGTTTATGATATTCTTGTTTCAGTTATGTTTCCACAGTTTATTTAGTGAAGGTTGCAGTGTGTTTAATTCGATGTTGCCATAGCAATAAATTGAATAATTAACTTATCAGTTAGAAGAATTAATACCAGTTGTTGCAATAGGGTTCCAGATTTAAGGAATTTTCACACTAAGTAAGGCTTTCTCCAAGAAAGCAACAATTTCCATGTGGCCATCATGTAGAATGTCAATAAAGCTATCGGGGGATATCCAATGCCCTAGGGAAGAATATCATGCAAGTAACCACATAATAAACCATCTCTCATGTGCAAATCCATCACAAATAATCCAAGGGCTAATCATATACCATATACCTCGAATCTCATGAAGCAACCCCCAAACATTGTATCAACACTTTCAAAGTAACCCCAAAAGATGACACATGTTGATTTCAATGAACCCATGTTTGATATAATCCACTGATCAAGTTAAGATAGCCCATGTTTGGGCAAAATTCACTTAAAACATGATTCATTGTGTGAGGGAATCAAAGGCACAACAAAGAGGAGGGATTGTTCTTTATATGAAGAAATAGAATGGTAGATAGATCTCCATTTGCCTTCTTAAGCCTTAGATCCTAAATCATATGACATCGAAAGGACTAGGAAGAGGCATCCTTCTACTAATAAAAAGGTGATGAAATGAGTCTTCATTGTGGTGAAAAACATCTATGGTAGAGGAGACGGACCAGCTACTTTCAAGGTCTAATTTGCACAATTTTCATGTGAATGAGGTCCGTTTGAAAAACTGGAAGTTGTATAGGATAGGCCCTATACAAAGGACCTAATAGATTAGTGATCTTTGTATGGGAATGATGCCCATAAATTATGCTCATTTTCCCAATTGCACTCATGGTAACTAGTTCCTCTTCTTGTAAGAGCAATTGGATCACTTACGTTTTGTCCTTAAAGAGGAACCAACATTGGTCAAAAAAAACAAAGGATTTAGTATACATACATAGCATCTTTCGACCACTATGTTGCAGAGATCTCGGCACAAGTAACATCCTTCTAAGAAATGGGACCAATTCAATGATGATATCATTTATGTGAATGAAGAGATAGAACCAAATGACCTTACCGATCTCATCCCATTACGAATGAGCGTCAGCCATAGCTGGAGAGCGATGAGTTCTTGGAGACTGTGTTAACAAAGGACTTAAATGATGCAAAGAGTTAACCCAGACCAGATGAAGCAGATAATGAGATGGAGACCTGATTTTGGCTTAAGAGTTAGAATGTTTAAACTTCATAAGTTCTGTAACTCCGAGAATATATTTGTGATAAATTATAGTCCAGATTGTTATTGGACATACTTATCTTCAATTATTGCGGAATATTACAATATAGGTAATTGTTCACTGTTCATCGTTCATCGTTTTATGATTTTAAAATCTAAAAATTTAAAATTTCAATTTGCATTTTTTTTAGATTTAATTCATCGCCCATGTGACATACCTAAATCCCCACGTCTTCCCGTATCTAGATACATATCTAGATTTTAAAAATGGCGTATCCATACCCACGTCTCCTGGGAACTATGCTTTGGGTATTGAGCAAACTTAACTCAGTTTCATTTAGGGGCAGAATCAAACAAAGTGCACTTGGACTGGGGCAGTTGCTAACACTGAAAGGAAATATGTAATGCATTCGACACTGGTAATACAAGAGGAAATTGAAATTTTATCTCTCTTTTTCTCTGTATTTATAAATCTATATAAATGGAAATATGTAATTTTCTCCCCCTCTCTCTCTATATATATATAATTCTTTATCTGTTTTTTTAACCCCCTTGACCTTGATGAGGTAAGGTCTCTATGATTATTCTAAAATATCATAAAAAGGCATAAACTGGCCTCATTTTAGCTAAATGGATCCTATTATAATCTACCCTGCCTGCAATAACAGAGTGGCCATTGATAAAGGGATTAATTAACCTGTGACCCTGACAGTGAAACAATGTAAATCTGTAACCCTAACCATTAAAGAATCTAAATTATCCGGTTTGGAAGTATAATTGATTTCAATGAAATGAAAGTTGCCAAAGAAAAAAGGTTTCAAGAGAATAACTTATAAATTACCAGGGAATGTAATTAGCTTCGATGGCGCCGTCGTTCTTGACGACCTTGTCCGGGACCCTCTTGTTCAAATCCCTCAAGATCTCAGCCAATGGGCGCGTGATGCACGACGAGGCAGGCGGGATGTCCAACGGAACCACGTAATTTGAATTGGGCACCGCCTTCTTTGATGAGCTGCTGCTCTCCACCGACGCAGAGATCGTCAGCGCTCCCATTTTTCTTGTAGATGATGGGATCGGATTTCGAACCCGCCATCTCAAGGACTGGGCAGCTGGGAGATTGGCCGTTCTGGGTGGAGAAATCAACGACTGGGGAGCAGCAGTGGACATGCGAATTGTAATGGCGGATGCTGCCTCCATCGAAATATCTAACACAGTGCAAAGTAGCGAGAGGGAGACGAGAAATGGCTGAGGAAGAGATGAAGTCTGAAATTTGTTGTTGGGTTGCTTGCCTTTTATTTGATGCAGTCAAATCTGTTGAAGTCTACTCCCCACCTAACACTCGTGTTTTGCGAGTCCTGCGTATGTGGCAAGTCACCTTGTCCTACTTGCCTCTGGTGTTAGGACAATGCTCTTTGCATCGTCAAAGCGCAAGCGCGGCTAAATCGGGGAGGAGGATTTTTTTTATCGTGATTATGGTCTTCATTTCTGTCGTAAAATCCCCGAACTTGATTTCTCTATCGTAGTTATGGTCTTTCGGCTTTGTGTCGTAAAGTCCCGGAACTTTACATCTAATTTCAGCATTTTTCCCATGTGATTTTAAAGATAATATTTTAAGTGTTGAACTAATCAATGTTAATAGTGGTTTAAGGAGTTGGTGGAAGTTAGGTTTGTGAATATCTTATCTCCATTCAAATCTTTCAGCCTTTCTAATGCTCCATTTTTGCTTGTGTTTAGTTTTACATCATTGTTTGTGATGGCAGCTTGGGGTATTTTTAGTAGAATAATAGATACCCATTATCCATGGTTTATTTACATTGCTATTATACTCATTTTTATAAGCAAAAATTAAGTGAAGTGTGCACTAATTTGAAGTGCAAAAAACTACAAATATATGTTAGATCTAAGATTTTTGTGATCTATAATTTAGATAGATGTCTTTCGGATTAATCATATCATAATGATTTGGTCGACGTTTTGAACTATCTAATGTGGTTCACCTTGTCATGAGGATGAACCATATTAGATGGTTCGAAACATCAACCAAATCATTATGATGTGATTAATCCAAAAGACATCTATCTAAACTACAAATATATATATCGTCATTTATTCAATTAAATAAGTATGTATATTTCTTTATCTTTTTTATTTGGATTTTTCAAACAAGCACATTTCTCTATCTTTTTTATCTGAATTTCTCAAACAAGTACATTTCTCTATCTTTTTTATCTAATTTTTTCTTAACTATTTTTTTTTCCACCTGAATGAATCACATCCCGTCGACTTATTAGCAAAGCCTAACCCTGAGAGTGTCAAGGAGAAATGACCCTGTGACCTCCCATTAGCAAGGTGTCTTTTACTATGGGAACTCAACTAATTGAGCTAACCCTCGAGACTAAATTTCTCTTGTCTATAATCTAACTAACTTTCAAATTATTTGCTTTTAATTAAGTCATTCGCTTGTGTTTTTTTATATTAAATATGTTCTTATTTTAATGATTAACTACAAATTTCAACTATACATTCACGTTTCCAAAACCATATTACTTATTCATCATTGGGTAATTCTCCCAAACTTGAGTTTTATACCCATGCATAATACAATGTAAATGTAGAAGTGGTCTTGCTTCATGGACCACCTCACATGTTATAATGTAGGCATTTCACATGAAGCACATCTATAGCCATATATCGTTGTTATATTGTTGAGACATAATTATGGTATACTAATCAACATCAAGATCCCAATATTATTAACTAAAATGTGTCCTTGTTTGATACAACACATAGATTTGTCCTTATCTCCTTCTTAATATGGTTGGTTAATTAATCCAAAATAAATTGCTATAGAATGTGTTGTATATTTTGGTATTGTCTAGTTAGAAAACTTGGAGCTATTAACTTGTAGGATCCATTTTAAAGGCAAGCACCACTTTGTTAGTGTGGGCTCCAAATACATTTGGAACTTGTTTGAGACATCAAACAACATTTTGAGTCAAAACTTTGCAAATAAAGTTCCCATCCTCTTAACATTATTTTGCACATTGAAAGCTTTCCAATTGTGTGAATATCACCTCAATCAAATATCATGTGAGGAAGTTGTAGCTCCTAGAGGTTAACTTATCATGTTGATCACCATGATACCAAGTGGAGTCGCATTAATTCACATTGCTCACATAAGTGGAGCTAGTCATATGTGTATTTTCAAGAAGATTGCAGAGGGTCCAAAACCCCAACCTTTGTCAAGAGTTGACGTATGCAAAAGCCATAACCTGACACTAGAGGGTCACAAGACCATGTTAAATAGCAAGTATGAGGAAAGGAAGAAATTCCATTATTTTTGTACTAAGCATTGTTTCGTACTATAGTAAAGCATCTAGGAGTGAGATTTTCAAGCAAAACAGAGAAAGTGGAGTATCATACAATGTCAATATTGGCCACAATGTTTATAGACACTGCATGGTGAGTGCACTTTCTTTGTATTTGCATTTCCAAATAGAGATGAAAAGAGCATCACATGGGCCTCAACTTCTAATTGAGTTTTCCCTATATTACGTTTTCTCGTTTTACAACTTATGTTCATTGTATGGATGGTATATTACTTTTTTAACTTATTTTATTTCAGTTTTGATCTATTTCTACATTTTGTGTTTTAAGATAACAATACAATTTTGAAATCTAAAGTAAAACACCACATAATAAATGATAGTAGAATATTGTAAGATATGTTATGAGAAACTATTTCGATGAAATATCCATGATAGTATACTTAACGCATTCCACTAGTAATGTATTAATCCATTAACAATGGAGCTTTTTCTCATGTAAATGCAATAGCATCGATAGGTTCCAAATTAATCCTTTATATATATTGCATTTACATGAGAAAAAGCTCCATTGTTAATGGATTAATACATTACTAGTGGAATGCGTTGAGAGATATATATATACAATGAATTGTTGCAAACAAATTTAAAAAAAAAAATAGAAAAGATGTAATGGCAAACACACACATTAACACAGAGATTTTACCTTGGAAACCCAAACTTGTAAAACCAAAAATAATTTTTAAAAATATTCTTCTTTACAGTATGAAAATATTGTATTCCAAACCATTTATCGTGGATTAGAATGAAACCCTAGTTACTAAATCAAAACTACAAAGCCATGGATCAAACCACCATCCACCACAAAATCTCTAGAAGCAAAATTCGTGTACCGAAAATTGCAAAAAACGAATGCAAAAAACTTCCAAAATATTTTTTCAAGGGCACTGCCTTGAACCCCTCAAACAAGGGGGGCTTTTTTCATATCCCCTAACTTAGTTCTAATTATGAATTTGTATATGCCGAGTGTGATGATGTTGTGGCTTTAAGACTTAAATGAAATTGGTTTATCGACAACATAAATGCTTTGTTGCTGATAGTTATTATATGTAAATATGTTTTTAAGTTATTAATAAAAGAATTTGGAAAATAATGTTGAAATTGTAAATGGATATAGAGAAGTTATGGGTTGCAAGCAAATGATTTGGATTTGTTCACCCTTGGATGATGAAAAACCGAGGCATCTAATATGGGATTAGATTATTAAATCATGGAGAAATAATTGATCAATAACTCCCCTAGATAGATAGGACATTGTCACAGGAGCTAGGGAGAGTGGAGCTCATCAATGAGCAAAGTAACTGCCTGCCACCTAAAGGTAAGAGAGGAGCTAGTTATTGGTTGTCAATATAATCCTAAAAAAGGGCCATTTTGTCTTGTAATGTTGTAGACTCGTGAGGACAAGAAACATGTGTGAGGAGGTACAAAAGACAAAAGGGGAAAAAAAAGGAACATAGAGTCTTTTTGGCTGGAAACCCATTGAAGCTCGGGGGGGACTCATTTGGAAAGAAGAGTTAAGCTTGGGAGAGCGTTGCAACTCCAATATTATTTTCCATAAACAAAATTGATAAGTAGGTATACTAAACAAATTGTATTTTAGGAACTGTGCTATGCTAAGCATTTTATTGAGAATATGTATAGTGATAGAGTTGTTACAATTTTGCAAGTTCTCTAAATATTTTATATGCAAATGAAAAAGGAAATACATGAATATATTCTTCAAATAGTTCGGAAATACTTTAAATACTTCATGTTTATTCCGAACTTCAAAAGGTCTTGTTACATATATCTAAAAGAATATGTTTTTCATGTTTACTATGTAAGGATCTTCTAGAAAAAATTGTGATATATGTTTACTTTCTGAAAGAAATAACTATAACTTTAAAATTAGAATTCTAATTTGCATGTAAACATGAGAAACTGAATCTGAGAATGTTACAGTTAGGTAAAAGTATAATATGTTTTGTATAGGGTACGTTGGAAGCATCCCTCCCTTGTGTAAAAATTCAGATAAAACAAGCTTGTACCATAAAAATAATAATTATAGATATTGAGGCCAAATTCGTTTAATATATTCGGAAAGATATGAACATACATAAGTATTTGAATAGGACTTTAGAGAATGCTAAGTTATCTATGGGTAACTTAGGAAAGTCATTTCCAATAAAGTAAGTAAGCAAAAGGAAGGATCGTAATTAGCCTCTATAGTTCTAAAATAAAGGGAAGGGAACCCATCAATGGGTAGCATTAGTTTATAACATTTATCCTATAACATTATCAATGCATGCAAACATTGAAAAACTATTAAGAATACATAATGTAACTTTCTGATATAGCACAATAAAAACATAAAGATTACCATTTTTATAAAATTAAAGGAGCAATTCCCTTGGGATGTCAATTAAAATCCCAACATACAATGTTATAAGAAAATCAGTGTTAATCAAAATGGTCAATTAAGACTTGTTTTAACACAGAACAATAGACAATGAATGAAGGTTTCCAGCCTTCATCATTTTATCATCACAATTTCAAGGCACAATTTCCTTTAACATAAAATTAGCCATCGTGGAAAATTTTTGAACAACTCCATGATATCCAAGTTAGAGTGGAATCTATGGTATCTCATTCCCTGTCGAGTGAATCAAATACATACAAGAAATGAACAGGGAGTGCAATTACATTCGACTTGTAAGGGAGGAGGTCAAATTTTCTAAGGGACTGGAAGGGTTTCAAATTGAGTTAAAATAATTGCTTCACAAGTTTGTATACCTAAGAATTTCAGACAGTATAAATGTGAGTCGTGGCTTGTTAAAAGTTATTATTGTTAAAGATGAAATTAGAGAAAAATTTGGAGAGGGATACACTTGAGATAAGGACATGTGTGAAAAGTCCCAAAATATCTACCTGTAACAAATGTAGATTATGTTAAAAACATTTTGTAAAGGAACACTAAGTTAACAAAACATGAGTAGGGTTAAAACCCTAAGTAATGAATAAACTCTCTATATATGAAAGTTTAGCCACCACACAATGTTTATATATGTGGTCATAGAAAAACATATACGCCAATAATTAATCGAAACCGTAATATTTTGTCTAGGGTTTCAATGTTTAAACCCTAGCATGCAAGTTAAACAAAAAATAAACAAGGATTATGGGAAATGCACTAGGGTTTTCTTACTTTTAAAGAAAAAGAAAAACATAGATTTTACCTGCCGAGAGTGAACGCTTGTCGAAAATAGGCCACAAAAAGCGTTGTATAACCGCAATGGACCTGTGTACAAAAAGAAAAAAGAAAGATTAAAACAAACACTTATTTGTTTAACGAAGTAAAATACACCATATGTAAGAAAATGAAAAATAAGAGTTTACCTGGAGCGAAAGGGGATGAAGGACTCATATTTGTAACAAGTTTAAATGACCATGAGCCAGCTACTAGAGTCTTCTTGTTGGGGATAGAGACTGAGAGGAGGCTCGGCTTCATTAGGGAAATACTCCTAACCAAACTTGCAATTCCAAGAAGTAAAAATTACTAGTTAAATTAATAATACATGAAATCGACAAAAGAAATATGGTTATATATAGAAACCGTAAAGTTCTAATGTAATTTTTGTTACTTACCCATTTAGTTGTATGGAGACACATACCGTTCTCATCAAAGAAAGAATGGATGAAGCTTGGAAAGAGAAATAGGTCATAGTTGTTTAGTAATTAGCAGTGTGTGGCAGACTAAGAGCCGGTTGTAGAGCAGAGTGGTGCTTTGTTTAAAGACCTAATGAAAAGGATGAAGTGAATCAGCAGAGGGAAGGTCAATATGACCAAAACAAAACCCTGACAATGAATATTGTTGATTAAACCAAACACAACCTTGACCATTGATACATAAGTTCACGCCTCACCAAGTGGGGCCATGTGAAGGTAGGTGGAGGACCTATTCATAAACAAATATAACCGATCCACATAAACAAGGATAGTCCATGCGTTAAGTCCATATGCCACTTCATGTGTGGAGTACTACAAACTATAGACAAAGCCTTAAATTATAAAATACATCAACCTATATAACATATGAGGAATCAAACCATATAATGCAATAAATGTATTCCATATGTTATGGATAGAGTATATAAATTAAAATTGGGAAGAGCCTTGCAATAAATGTCAAGGGAGGAGGGGTGAAACCCAGAATGTTTTGTCATAACATTTCTTTACATAACAAACCTTGGAACAACCTTGGATAAATACACTGAGATATAGTTGTTGTGTTAATTCTATAAGGAACATAAGAAAAATCTAAGCCTACTTAGATACACCTATGACTATAATTAAGATATAGACTATGGTGGTTAGAAGACCCCATAGTTATCTTGAGATAAACAATATTTTAGTATGTCACCAACCCAACTATAGACAAAAGAGTGTCGTGGGAGAGATTAAAGGAAATTTTAAATGTAGGTGTTATAAAGTGAACAAGACATGTGTTAAAATAAATAAAAAAATCAACTTGTATGCAAGCATTGCAAAGGAAAAATTTTGGCATGTGATCAAACTTGTATCATGGTATTAAATCATAATCATTTGGGGTGTCGCTTGAGTATTGTATTTCAGTTAACAAGGGAAAAAAATTAGGTGTGTTTAGTTTTTCACCCCCTCTGACCCCCTCACTATGTTGGGCACAACTTACAACACATGGAGGCAATCATGTAAAGAATATAACACACACCCAACATTCTCCCACTCATTGTTTTCTATGCTCAGAAGAGGTCGCAGGAGTACGTGGTCAATGATTTAGGGAAATAATGTTCATTATTTCTCTACACCAAGAGAATTTCTTAGTTCTCACAATTTTTTTTAATGAGTCTACAACATTTTTCAGGGTGTCCACCTCCACCAGCAACACCTTTTATTCTTCAATCATATCTCCCACAAAGTGATATTGAACATCAATATGCTTATCTTAGAATGATATGTTGGGTACTTCACTAGGAAGACCGCACTCTAACTATCACAATCTATCACCATAACTCGTTGCACCAACCCATTGCCGAAACATAATATCTATAACCATATTGCTTCCTCACTTGCATGAGTGGCTACCATGTATTTAGCTTATGTAGTTCAGAATGCCACTACATAGGGTCTCTTTCTCATCCAAATGATTTCTTCTCCAAATAGTTTAAACATATACCCAATTGTAAATCTTATATTATCGAGATCTCTAACCCTATATACATCAACAAATCCATGAATTCCTGACACTCTATCTAATCCTTCTCTTTCATGGTAGCACAATCTATAACTAGTAGTGCCACACAAAAAACTGAAAACTCTCTTTACTATTGTCCAATGTTCCTTCCCTGGTTTTGACAGCATACTCCCATTGCATGTGCAATATCTACTGTAGTACAAACCATTGCATGCATCAACCTTCCAACCACACTTGCATATGGAACAAAATACATGTCCTTTGCCTCTTCGTGTGCCTTGGGATGTTATTCTGCAAATAACTTCACACCTATAGGAATAGGAATCGTTATTAGTTTACATTCATGCATATTAAACCTCTACAATATTGTCTCGACATATTTCCTCTTATTTAACCAGAGTTTCCTATTTGCTCAATCTCTTTTAATTTCCATCCTCGAAATGAAATTTGCTACACCAAGGCTATTCATGTAAAATTTCGAGGACAACTAAGTTTTCACTTCTTGGATGATTTCCCTATCATTCCCAATTAGCAACATATCATCCACATACAAGACCAAATGAATAAGATGATCACTAATTAATTTGAAATAAATATAGTGATCCACTTTATTCTTTATGAATTCGAGTCCCAATGTATAAGTATCAAATCTTTTATTCCCCGTCCTTGGTGATTAATTTAACCCATGGAGGGACTTTTTTTAACCTGCATGCCAACTCTTTCTTCCCCTTCACAACAAAGCCTTCTAGATACAACATGTAGATTTCTTCTTCCAAAACCCCATGTAGTAATGTGATCTTCACATCCATCTATTATAATTCTAAATCGAAAGCAAGAGCAACATATACAAGAAATATAATAGAAGTTAACTTAGCAACAGGAGAAAATATCTCACGAAATATAATTCCCTCTACCTAGGAATAAGTTTCACTACTAATTGAGCTTTGTATTTCTCCACGTTTCCTTCTGCATAAAATTTATTCTTAAACACTCATATGTTGTCAATGGGATTTTTTCCAACTCGCAACTCCACTAGATCTCAAGCTTCAATTTTGTCTAAGACTATTGTTTCTTCAACCATGGCCTTTTTCTAAGGTTTTCCATCCCTTGCATCCACTGCCTCCCTAATAGTTCAAGGATCACCATAAAAAGTAAACAAAGTGAAATTTGAAAGGAAATTAGGCAAGGTATACCTTTCCAATTACCTTATTTCCCGAACTAATTTCTTCAATATTATATTATGTGGTTCATCTTCTTTCAATTCATGTTCTTTGTTATAGTATGATTGATCATTCTACAAATCACACTCTATCTTCCCTGGTTCTTTCTCCCTTTGTAGGACTGACAACATCTTTGGTTTCTTTAAATACTACATATTGATTATACACAACCTTCTTAGTTTCTAGGTTCCAAAGCTTGAAATTTTTGAGACCGTCTTTATATCTAATAACAATACACTTTTAAGCTTTCTTATCTATCTTACCCCCATTCTCCTTTGGAACGTATACATAAGCATCATAGCCAAATACCCTGAGATACTTAGCAAAGGGTTTCTTACCAATCCATACCTGATGTGGAGTCTTATCATCCAGCTTTCATGATGGTTATCCATTTATCAGGTAACATGCAGTATCCACCACCTTTGTCCATAATTCCTATCCTAGCCCAACACCACTGAGCATGCTCCTTGCTTTCTCCATTAGTGTCCTATTCATCCTTTCTGCAAATCCATTCTATTTAGGTGTGTATAGAGTAGTCTTTTTCCTTGTTATACCACACTTCTTACAAAGTTCCTCGAATTCATTCCTCTCATTCCCTCCACCATTATCTATCCTCAATACCTTACTTTTCTTCTCTATATGATTTTCCATAAGAGCCTTAAACTCTTTAAATTTGTAAAATACTTCAGTTATCTTCCTAAGGAAATAAATCTAGGTATTCCTAGAGAAACATCTATAAATGAGACACAATACATATATTTACCCATTGATGGGACCAACATAGGTCCAAACACATTATTGTGCACCAACTATAAATATTCCCTCTACCCTTGTAACGCCAAAGGAGAATCTTCCCGATTATGCTTCCCATATAAACAATGTTCACAAAAGTCAAAATCCATAGATCAGTAGACATACCTTCTACCATTTAATTAACACGTTGTACTTGAAGGCCATTCTCTATGACATGTCCCAATATTTGTTGCCACAACATATTCTTTTCTCCAAAGACTATAGGAATTTTCCCTTCTTCAACTCCACTCTCATGAACAACTGAATTTTTGCACCCATCAGTAACAATGCTTCCCAAAAATTTATATAAATTTATACTCCAAACTCCCCTTATAAATACCAATGCTCCTCAAACCATCCTACAAGTATCCTTTTAAACATTAATTTTACACCTACATCAATAATATTTTTTATTGAAATCAAATTTCTGCCCAATCCTAGGATGCGGAGAAAGCTAGGGAATTTTCTAATCCTTTCACCCATGAACTTAAACTTTATTTTTCATCATCCAATGATTATGGATACTGAGTCATCTTCTAGGAAAACATCACGACCAACATATCTTTCATAATTGGAAAAAAAAACTCTTTCTAAGGAGTCATAGGAAAGGATACCCCTAAGTTGACCAGTCATGCCTCATTATGTGCATGTGTACTTTAAGAGGCCGAGTACACATTCCCTCCTTCATGTTAGGAGGTTTTTGCTTCTGTAGAAGGAGAATCATCAAATCCCTTACTTTTCTCTGCAATTTTGGATATGTATTTTTTTTTGTAATGCTCTTCTTCGCCACATCTCCCACATACATTTACGATTTTTCCATGAGATTTAGATTTTCCTCTAGATAGATATCCCATTTGAGGACTTGTTTTTATTTCTATTATGGTACCATCCTCTCATAAACAATTCATATATGTTCTTACTTTCCATGTTTTTTTGGTCTCATCTCATCCAATAATAAGGATGAGACTACATTGTCAAAACTTAAAACCTATGGAAATAACCAAACTATCCCATGAGTTTAATAAATAACACAACAAAATGATACATGTGTCTTCGTCTAAAATATTAATATCAACATATAATATCTGACTTACCACAACGTTGAAGGCATTTAGGTGCTCTATGACTAAGTCCCCATCCTTCAACCTTAGGTTATATAGCTTTTTTCTGTAGGAACAATTTGTTAATTGAGGACTTGGACTGATACAAAGTCCTCAAGTTGTGCCACAATGCCTTTGTTGTAGCTTCTCTTAAAACTCTTAGAGACATAATAGTATTGTGTTCTTTTCCTTTTGATCCAACTTGGTCCAATATTTTGCCGACTTGCCCTTCCATGAAGTATTGGGATCCACTGATATTTTTCCACCAATAGATCTTCCATAGCTCAAATTTTTTCTCATTGAATTTCCCGATCTCTATGTTTGAACTACTTGTTAGTTCATTTCACCAAGACAATCGATTACACAAATATCCCACTGTAACAGGGTCTACCTCAGGCTTAAGTAAAACCCCTTAACCACAAAGGCATCCCCTTGAAGTGAAAATTGCTCTAATATGAACTGTAGGTTTAATATTATACAACTAATTGTGATAAGTAGAGTATTAATAATAATAATAAAATATGCAATGGCAAAATCACACATTAACACAAAGATTTTACTCTAGAAACCCAAATTAGGAAAATCAAGA
Organism: Pinus albicaulis; assembly: GCA_034641835.2. Taxonomy (NCBI): domain Eukaryota; kingdom Viridiplantae; phylum Streptophyta; class Pinopsida; order Pinales; family Pinaceae; genus Pinus; species Pinus albicaulis. Next base: position 1,062,830,346 of record CM076572.1, read on the forward strand.
TTTTTTTTTTTTAATTTAATCGTCGTTACAGTGTTATAATGTATATGGTTTGTATCATGCGGTGTCCATAAACCGCCAATCCATTTACCTTGGATTAGAATACAATTTTGGTTACTTAAATAAAACTACAAAACCATGGACTAAACCACCATGCCCCACAAACTGCTAGCAATAAAATTCATGCGTCAAAAACCACCCAAAAAAAATGTAAAAAAAAAACCCAAGATCTATTTATTTATTAGGAGTGTTCCCCTCAAATCCCCTAGTATGGGGGCTTCCACCCTGCTATGCTCAACACAATGTACAATGCGTTGGGTTAGTCATGCAAATAATATAACACATACCCAAAAATATCAACTCATTGCCTTCCATTTTGATTTGTTTGTTTTTATGGGTTTTGAAGTTGTTGGGAAATAAATGTTGTCTCAGACAAATTGCCAAATAAAATAATCAAGGTTGAAAATTTGTACATTGACAGAATGACCTATTGCACGTAAAGGGTAGATATTGATCAGTGCAACAAAACCCTGTGATTAACTTCCTCTTTAGCTCCCTTTTTGCTTCCACTCACCGTTTTAGTGTATTTTTCTCCACCTTTTTGAAAAACCTCCTGCTATTTTTGTCATTTTTTTCTACCAATTACAACCAATCAGCGCTAAAGCTAGCGATTTTTAGCACCAACATAAATGCCCAGTTTAACCTCTTATTTAGCTCCTGGTGTAGCTTCGTGAATAACTTGTAGTGTAACGTCCTATTTTTTTTCCTAGTTATGGCATTTTTTTAGCATACACTTTAACTTCCTTTTTAGCTTCGTGTGCAATGTTGAGCCCTGAAATTGTCTTCTCTTTTGCCAAACTTCACTTCATTTCATCACTCCTTTATCATTTCATAAACCTAAAAATCAATGAGAATGATTAATATTGCTTAAAGGTTGCATACAATGATTAACTTATTGTACTTTGGTGATTTTGTTGTCTTAATGATTTTTGAACAGTTTAGCTACATAATACAGTCATTTTGTAGCCAGTCAAGCGTTCCATAGCTGTTTTGGTGTTTAAATATGTTACAGGTGTCATCTGGAGAAAAGGCACACATGGGTGGATTCCAAATCTTCCCTACATCATTCCTTCCCATCTATGAAGACTGAATCAATAGTTGGAGGTGTCTAAGCACATGGTCAAAGCAAAGGTCAAAGAAACTATTTTCTACAGGAATTAGGACTCCTAATTTGCTTTACAGAAAATCACGAGTCCCAAAAGAGTTTTAATTTGATTTTAACTTCAAATCTACACCTGTACCTATTTTTTTTCAATGTTAGTTAAGAATTTGCATATAAATTAAGCTCTGTAACACTTAGAAGAATAATTGATACATATTTTATCATTACGATGATACTCTGTTTTCAAGTCTTGTGTTAATAAAAAGGAGTTTTAGCCTTGATGTTGTTATGAATACAATCTTTAGGAGTTAAAGGATTAATGTCGAATTGATAGCAGAGGGCCCCTGCTATTCAAGGAGGTTTTACATGTTTTCTAGATAAGTCATTTTCCATTCTGTTTTGTCATATTTCCTTACTTAGACTGCTTTCTGAAATCATAGATTTTAGCATTATGTTTCATGTCATTTGCTTAGATAAAGGATCCTCATGATATTGCAGTTAGTCTCTTTCTCAAGCTCTTCCAATACATCTCTATTAAATGAATGGGATTCAATTGTAATATTCTGAGTTATTAGCATTTCATTTTCTGTTATTTAGTTAAAAAGAAGATCCTCATTATACTACAGTTAGTCTCTTTCAAAAGCTCTTCCAATAAACCTCTAATTCACGAATGAGACTTAGTTGTAATATTGTGAGTTATTGATTGTTTTGTTTCATAGAAGATCCTTATCACATTATGATTAATCTCTTTCAAAAGCTCTTCCAATAAACCTCTAATTCATGAATAAGATTTAGTTGTAATGTTATAAGTTGTTTCAGCATTTCATAGGAGATCCTTACTACATTATAGTAATATTTTTCTCAAGTTCTTTCAATAAACCTCTATCAAATGAATGAGATTTCACTGTAATGTTCTAAGTTACTATTTGTTTCAGCATTTCCTTTTATGTTTTAGGAGATCCTCATTGCATTAGAATTAATCTGTTTCACAAGCTCTTCCAACAAATCTCTAACTAAATGAATCAGATTAAGTTGTAGTGTTTTGAGTTACTTTTCATTTCATGAATGTTCATTTAGAGGCTGTAAAATCCATGGATTAGGACTCTGTTTTTATCATTTTTTTAGTTAGAAACAGAACTTTCAAATAAACTTTGTTTTAATTCATTTATTAACATTTCCTTTTCTCCCTCTTGACATAGATTTAACTTCATCTTTTTAGGATAGAGTAGCATACTAAGAATCACACATAAAAACCCCAAAACATCAATAAAACACTAAAAACAACGAAGTAAGAAAAAGGGATACTTAAGCACATATAGTGCATTACACTTCATCAGTTTACTAGCCCTAGTCAATAATTTATGCTATCAATTTAGGACACTAAATTGACTAAACATTTTGGTGTCGTTGCCGAGGAACTGTAACTAGGTAGCCTTATTTCCTATTTCCCAAAAACAATGATATGCATAGAGAAAGAGACTCTAGGGGTAGATTTAAAATAGGCAGAAGCTTAATTCCCACAACACCACTCACTCCACCAAGACCAAGAAGTAGCACACCTCCAACTCAAACCCACATTCCATACTATACTGGTCATAGACTTCCAAAAGTCCTAAGATCAGATATCCAATCAGAAAGATCTCCCACTTCATCTACTGAAGTAGTGTTAGAAGAAGAAGATCCAAGAACACCTACAGGAGGAATAACCTTTTTCACTTCTACAGGAGAATATATCCCACCAGAAGAATTAGAAATTCCTAGTGAAGAAGAAGAAGATGATCATTTCTTCAATATACCTTTGATAGAAGAACCAGTAGAACAACTAGCTCTCCAAACTGAACCCTATATCAGCTCAGAAGAATCTATCATAGCAGAAAAAGGGGAAGGAGAAGTCTTAAATGGAGAACATACACTATTTGGAGGAGGTAGAGGTACAAAAGGAGGTAGAGGAATAGGAAATGCAGAGGGAGGAAGAGATGGAAGGGAAACTGGAAGCTCTTTTAAATTCTCTATAATAGATGAAGAGACCAATGCAACTATGAAAAATATCTCACCCTCTGTTCTTCCAAACTTTCATGGACTGAAAAGTGAAGATCCCGAGACATTCTTATTTGAATTTGAAGTTCTATGTATAACCTATGATTATCTACAAGATGCTCAAAAACTTAAACTGTTCCCTTCAACATTGAAAGGAGCAGCATTAAAATGGTTTATGAGTTTAATCACTAGGTCTATTAGGACATGGGATGATATGAGAAAAGCATTTCTATAAAGGTATTTGGATTACTGTATACCAGTCAACCATAAGGAAGAAATGTTCAAAATGATAAAAAAAGAGGATGAAAATCTGGAAGATTTGTTGGAAAGATTTAACTATAACATCAAGAGGGAAAAAATGGAAAACTTAGACCAAGATACTTTGAAAGCTCTTTTGTTGAAGAAAATTAGGGATGAATGGATAGATATCCTTAAGATGATGGGGAAAGGAGACATATCTCAACTTTCATTACCTGATATAGCAGAACTATGTATTAATCTTTCAAGAGGAAAATCTAAAATTCTAAAAGGACCAAGAGACCCTACTCTTGCAAGGGCAAGCAAATTTGCAACTGGAACAATAAGTAGGGCATAAATAGGGAATATTCTTGATGAATTCAAAACTGACATTCTAGGGAGTCTTAGTGAGAAAATAGACACCCTTAAGTTACAAAACAAGCAAAAAGCTGAAACTGATGCCTTAGCAATCTTTTGTCCCAAATATAGGAAGAAGCATGCCTTAAGAGAGTGCCCTTTGGATGCAAAAGTAATAGAGACTTGTGCAATTTGTTCAGAAAAGCATGAGACTAAGAATTATCCTTCAATCCCTGGTCTTAAAGCTGTCTTTCAAGAAGAAAAACCACAAATTCCACATAATCTCTTAATTTTGTCTCTAGAAGACCTTGGCAGGGACCTCAAACACAAGGGTTTAGTAATCAAATGTATAATCAACCCCTACCTAATTGGAACTCTTGGCAACAACCTTGGCCCCAATTTCAAAATCAATCTCAACCTTGGGCTCAAGGAGCACAAAATCCTTAAGGTTCTCCCAGTATTATCAATATCCACCATCTTATCCATCATATCCAAACTTTCCTCCTCGAAAAATCTTAAGCAGAATCCACAAAATCAAAATCAAAATCAAAATCCACCACTTCCATTACCATTTCCTCCAAAAAAAAATCAGTTACCTGCCCAGCCAATACTAAACCCCAACAATAAAAACCCTCATAATACATATATGATAGAAGGTCAACAATTTCCAACCTATTTAATTACTCCTTTAGACCTTAATGATGTTCAACTTAGGTGTGGAAGAATACTTGAAAGAAAGAAACCTTTTGTAGTTATACAAGAACCAAACAATTCTGAGGAAGATTCTCTACGGGTAAATAAAAGTTTTGAAGAAAACACATCTTTTCAAGACCAAAACATTGAAAAAGAAAAACAAAAAGAACCAATAATTTCAACTCCTATGTTAGAGCAACCATCAACATCTACTACTACACCTCATTTTCCTGAAAGATTAAAAATTGATAGAGGTGTAGAGAAACAAATTATGATGCCTAACTATGATTTCCTAGATGAGTTAAGAAATGTTTGTATTAAGATTTCATTATTACAGGCCATCAAGGAAATCCCAATTTTAGCAAAGACAATAAAAGAGTTGAGTATGAAAAAACCAGGAAGAAGAATAAAAGAGATAAAGAAAATACAACTGGTAGGAAAAATAGCAGACATAATGATGAGAAAGATTGCCATTCCAAAATATCTAGATCCCGGACATCCATTTGTTAAGATACATATCAATGGAATTGAAATTCCAAACACACTTATTGATCTAAGAGCAGCAATCAATATCATGAGTAGGAAAATCATGGAAAAACTAAAACTTCCTAATCTTCTTTTTACACCCACACTACTACAATTAGCAGATAGATCTGTAATCAAACCAGATGGGGTATTAGAAGACATTCCAGTGTCTTAGATTCTTGGGAGTATCCTATGGATTTCATGATCCTAACTCCTAAAAATGATCTAGGAGGACATCCTATTATATTAGGAAGACCTTGGTTAGCTACAGTTGATGCTTTCATTAGTTGTAGATTCGGTGATATGTACATCTCTGATAGTAGTTCAACCAAGAAATTCACCTTGTATCCTCCAGCAAGAGCAATCACATAATTAGATGATACTCAATGGATTGATGATGAAGAAGATATACAACCTCTCTTCACTATTTCAGAAATTAGTGAAGATAGTCAGATTCTGAATGCCTTAGAAAATCATGAATCTTCTTCAGAATACAAACATGAACAATTCCAAGAAGAATCCAATATTGAGTTTTTGTCATCAAGACAAATGTCTCTTTACTCCATGGAAGAATTTGGCAACACTACAATTGAGATATTTCCAAGAAAAACCTTAAACATAAACAAAAACCTATAAAAATTTCAACAAGAAAAGCTAGTCAAAATATTATAGACATTCTTGTGCATATGCATCGGAGTACACTGATATGAAAGGGATCAACCCCAAGACTTGCACTCATCATATCTATATAGAGGAAAATTGTAAACCAATCAGACAGCCTCAGAGAAGGATGAATCGAAACCTTAGGGAGATTGTTAAAGAAGAGTTGCAGAAATTGTTAAATGTCAACTTTATTATCCCATTTCAGACAGTCAGTGGGTTTCTCCTTCGGTGATTGTACCCAAGAAAAATGGTAAATGGAGGGTATGCATTGACTACCGAGAATTAAACAAAACTACTCTTAAAGATCATTTTCCTTTACCCTTCATATATTAGGTGTTAGATACATTAGCAAGCAAAAAGTATTTTTCGTTTTTTGATGGTTTCAGTGGTTACAATCAAATTCAAGTTGCACTTGAAGATCAAGACAAAACCTCATTTACCTGTCCTTCGGGTACCTATGCCTATCGAGTATTTCTTTTTGGATTGTGCAATGCACCTGCAACATTCCAAAGGGTAGTATTGGGAATCTTTTCAGATCTAATACATGACTGTGTAGAAGTATACATGGATGACTTCGCAGTCTATGGAAACACATTTGAAGAAGCCTTAGCAAACTTGGAAAAAGTTCTAAAGAGATGTAAAGAATCAAACCTTTCATTAAGTCATGAAAAATGTTTTGTGATGTTTACTTAAGGGATTTTCCTAGGACATCACATTTCAGGAGATGGGATTCGAGTTGATGAGTCAAAAGTTGAAGTCATATCCAGACTACTAGTTCCAAGTTTTCATAAAGATGTTAGGAGCTTTCTAGGATTTACAGGATATTACAGAAGATTTATAGAAAACTTCACCAAAATAGCATCTTGTTAGGTCCCTATATTACTGGTATAGTCCCTTATTGTTGTTAGTGTAACCCCCTTATTGTTATTATTGTACCCTTGTAACCCCCATATTGTTATTATTGTGCCCTTAAATTATTATTGTTAGGTCGGCTAGGATTACATTGTGGCCCCACTAGGATTACATTGTGGCCCCATGGACTCTTATATATAGAAATGAGGTTTTGTAATTTGAATCATCCAAGAATTGTTCATTCATGTAATGTATTGGAGGTTGCCCCCTCGAAGTGGCTTATTTCTAAGGCGTTGATATCTCTTTTCTTCTCTTTTTGGAGTTGGTTTCACAACATTTAGTATTAGAGCTTTGAGATTCTAGGGTTTCGCTGCTCCAAACAGGTCATCGTGGCATTTTTGCAATAACATTTTTGTGATTTTAGTGAAATTTTGAATTATGTGAAATCTTTAAAGAACAACAGTAAAGAAAAATTTAGAGCTTGGTTACTGCATATTTTAAATTATGATCTGTGGAAGTTAGGTCTTTTTGTAGGCTCCTCAATTTAATCTAAACAGGTCATCATGGAATTTGAGCTATAAATTTTTTTCTACGAAGGTTCATAATCTAAAATATTTAGGGCATGAAGCTGAAATCCTGAGGAAACTCGTCGAAAAATTTCAGAGCTTGGTTCGCAATATTTTCAGAGATATGATCTGTGGAAGGTACTGCTTTTTCAGACACTGAATTTCATCTCAAAGAGGTGATCGTGGGAAAAGCTTCAAAACTCTCTCTCTGAGCATCGGATTGGAGTGCCGTAAAAATTGGTCGCAAGTGCACAGATAGTAGTTTCTTTGCTATCAATTTTAGATCTAAAATATGAAACAGTGACACGTGACAAGTCGTACAAGTTTGCTCTACTGAACTAGTCCATAATTAGGTCATTGTGGGAGATTGGACATAACTTTGCCTCGGAGAATCCAAATCAAATTAGACCTGTGGCATTCGAAAGATAATTCAGAACACTGCCTCAGTGCCCAATTTTAGATATTGAAAAGCTGCAATCACAAAGATAATCCAATTTCAATATCGAGCTCCTCAAAAGCAAGAAAAATGTGTGTATTATTTTATTTTTTTTACGAATTGCATAAGTCTTGTTTGAAGAATCAATTTGAATTGATTCCAAATGCATATTGTAGAATATATATCAGTATTGGGTTTAAAAAAATGCCCTGTAAAAATAATTCAACACCCATCAAGTCTTCAGAAGGCTCTACTATGACTCATGAAGATGAAGAATTGCAACATGATCTATCAAAATTACAAGAGCAAGTGCACCAAATTTCGCTCTCGCAAAGAGCAACAAAAAATGAAATGGATGTTTTGAAGAAAGGTGTGGAATCTAAGATAGATGGCATGGAATCTAAGATGGATGACATGGAAGCTAAGTGTTAGTGTCGAGTCTTTGCGGCCTTCCTCCGGTGATCAAACATGCTCTTACAAAGTGATTTTAAGGTGTCGAGGTCAAATTTGTCATTTCGGTGAGTCTTGGAAAAAACTGGTCACTAGGTATTAGGTCTAGGGTTTGTTTTCACTCTTTTCAAGTTGTCAAATGTCGGTCCATGTCACCATTCAGCGTGTACCATCATTCGGAGGGTTGTCATCATCATGTCAAGCTCCACTAGGTCATTTTACACCTTGTTCATGCTGATTGTGCCTAGGTAAGGTTCATTTCCTCTCTTAGGTTTATAGAGGCATTTCTCTTGGATGGTAAAATCATCAGCAAAAATTGTATCTGATGTTCATACACCTTCCCCTATCCTTAATGTACCTTATTAAACACTCCCCATCATTGAGATCCCCTAAATTCCTCATTTTCACACAAACCCTAGTTTCTTGCTACAACTTGACAATTTTCTAGGCTAGGCCTATGTTTTGCCCTTTTCGACCCCTTCCCCTCTCTAAATCTTTGAAATTCCACTTTACCCTGCTTCCTAACATCCCTCCCTACTTCCCAAAATTTTCTCAATAATTTAGAAGCCCCTTATCCCTTTCATTTCATTTCATTTTGACAAGTCCCTTGTTCCACACATCGGGCTAGGTTTTACTCCAATGATGTTTATGAGCAATAAAATATGAATTTGGGAAAACTGAGAGAGGTTTTTGTCCAAAATATTCCAAGGAAGAAAAACCTCCTTCAAGTTTTACACATGTGTCATGGTTTTAGAGAAATTTCAAAAATACAATTGCCTCAGGAGAATTGATGCACCTCTGAAGTGACTTTGGGAAAATCAAGATTTCTCCTAGCTTGGTTGGCCAAATGACTTGCTTGATGAGTCAAATGATAACTATACACAAAGAGATTTCCAATGAGCTATCATGAGCTCAATTTGGAGTTGAGGAAGACCTTCAAAAGTTGACTGCAACAGCACTCTGCCTTGAGGCAGCCTCATTTTGCACATTTTGACCGGTCTTGGGAGATTTGATTTTGGATAGGGAAAATGAACTCCAAATTGAAAAATTCCAGTTGGGCTGGAAATTATACTTAATAATATTTCCAACAAGCTATCCCGCACCCAATTTGGACACCAGGAAGGTCTCCAAAAGCCTCCTTCAAAAGGGCGTGATGCATTGGGCTTGTGGCGCAATGCATAGAGCTGCAAGCCCAATTTCACCATAAACTTCTCCAAATTTTCTAAATGTGCTCAAATTTGTGGTGTGAAAATTCTCTTTTCATGCTATTTAAGGCCAAAAAAGATAAAATATGTTCGGGCACGTGGTCAATCATTATTGGGCGAGAAACCGTGTTTGCAAAGCAAGGATCAAAATCTTGAAAGCCAGGTTGACGAAGGCTTCAAAGCATCGGAAAAGGAAAGATAGACTTCAGATTTTGGTCGAGGCTTCCTTGGCCCAGCATAGTGCATGATGGAGGACACTCAGCCCAAATTTCAAGAAATTTGGGACACATTTTTCAAATTTTGTTTTTTTTTGGCCCAAACCCAGATTTTTCAGCGCTACACGTCGCGCCACTTGGCACATGCTTTTGATGGGAGGCTCCACTTGGGTAAAAATTTATATTTTTGGATTTTTCATGAAAATTTATGCATGCCTACCTATTTCCAAGATATTTTGACAGGTTTTGGGCTTCCAGAAGGGTCAAAAACACCCTAAAAATGACCTTTCTGCCCCTTTTTGGACACACAGGAAGAAGTGTTGGGAAAAATCATTTTTGGAGGGGCAAATGAAAGCCAAATTCAGAAATTCTACTTGTGTTGGAAAGTAGACAGGAAGAGCTTTCCAAAAATCCCACTTGGAGTGAATTTGGACACCAGGAAGGCCTTCAAAATCGACTCCAAACTGGCGTGACGCATTGAGAAATCAGGCGCGGCGCATTGGGGATTTTTGCTCATTTTGGACTTAGTAACTCTTTTTTTCGCCTAGTTTTGGATAGTTTGACTTTCTTATCTCCAAATGTTAAACTCATGATGTAATTTGATGTAATTTGATGGGTCTTGATGTAATTTTGTCAAATTTTTACTCATGGAAGTAGATTCATCCATCAAAAGGTGAATTGCAACTGAATGAATCAGTTTCCTATCTTATAGAGGCAAGCTGTTCCACTGCCTATTTTCCAGTTCTTAGTTTAGATCTTGTTGAAACAGCTCCTAAACTTGTGAGCTCGACCCCTAGAGGCTGCGGATGAGTTAGTGTTGTCTATATCTTGTATTTTTTCAGTCATTAGCATGGTTGGACACTTGGGATTGCTTTGAGCATCATTGTACATTCATCTCTGCAGTTTGGCAAAGGAATAGACTAGGGTTTGCAACACTCCTTGGGATTCATGTGGCTCTTTGTTTTTATGATGTGTTTCTCTCTATTAATGTAAGTTTACTGGTGTTTTATGTGTATCATTTTCCCTCTTATTTCTTCTTAAGTTAAACAAACAAGGATAAAGGTGGAATTCATTAAAATTTGCAGTGCTCTACCTAGGGTTTGTTTAATTTTCTATGTTTTCAACTATTTGAAGAGGATTCCTGAAAGTTTCTTGCCCTCTTCAACTCCTCACCGGTCTGAGCTATCCATTTCATTCAAAATTGAAGTGTCAAAACAATTGCCTACCTTGCCCCATTCAGATCTCTGCAAAAACTAGGCCTCATTCCCCAGACCCAAAATCTGCCTTTCCCTTTGATCCAACAAACACCCTCAAAATCAAATCAAACTCTTTTACATATATACCTAGCCTAAAATCAGCCTTTATTCAAGTCATCTCAAGCCTAACTGATTATTTTTGCTGAGATTGACCAGGAGAGAGCCCTCTCCCGATCTGGTAGGGCTAGCTACCAGGTTAAGCATGGTTTGATGTTACCCTGCGTTACGCCTTTCTCGGCGGAGGTGGATTTAAAGATACATAACTAGATCGATGAAAAAAATGAAAGACAAACATGGAAAACACGAAGAATGATCTAAAAGCAGACATAGAAGGTTTGACAAAGTTGATACAAGAAATGTTTCCTAATGGTGAAAAGATAGTAGAGGAAACTCATGATGAGAAAAAATAAATGTTAATCGTGATTTCATAAACTCTAATGTTGGTGGGAAGAACCACCATATTCCAAAAATGGATATGAGGAAGTTTGATGGAAAGGATCCTGTAACATGGATACTACAGATGGAGCAATATTTTTATCTCCATAATGTGAAAAACACACAAAAGGTACACATTGCAACTTTACATTTGAACAAAATACATTTTTATGGTATCGATGGCTTTGCTCCCGTAAAAAAATTGTCACTTGGTCAATTTTTACGGAGGAAATGATAGCACATTATGAGGATACAAAGAGCAACACCTTCTTTAGCCAATTGATAAATCTCAAACAAAAAGGCTTAGTGGGGGAGCACATTGAGGACTTCCAAAAATTGAATATAAGGGTAACTGATATTCCAGAGGAACACAGGATTGATCTCTTCATAGGTACTTTAAAGGATAACACCAACATGAAGTTCGCGTTTTGGAACCTGATTCATTGGAGAAGGCATTCAGGTTGGCAAGAAAAATTGAATGTAAAATTATGGCGACAAGGAAGCCTACCACTCATTTCTATAAAGAAGGAAGTGTTGCTACGCCTAGATTTCCACAACCTACAAGGTTGACACCAAAACAATTGGAAGAAAAAAGAGAAAAAGGGCTATGCTACGATTGTGATAGAAAATACACTAAAGGTCATAAGTGTGCTGAGAAGAAATTATTTTACATAGATTGTGAAGAGGAAGAAGAAAATGAACAAGAAGAGGATATACACCAGGAACCAGCCCTAGAAGAGGAAGAAATGAATCTGACCATATCGTGTAATGCACTGGCAGGAATTACCACTCAAACTCTCAAGATAGAAGGACAAATCAAGAAGAAAAAGGTAATAGTGTTGATTGATTCAGGTAGCACCCATAATTTTATTCATTGTAAGGTAGCCAAGGAATTAAATTGTTTCCTATACCCACCACCAGAATGTCAAGTGATGGTTGCAAATGGAGGAACTATAAATTGCTCTGGAAAATGCCATAATATCAAGCTAACCATGGGGGAATATGTATTGACTAGTCCAATGCTTGCCATTCCTATGGGAGGTGGTGATGTTGTACTAGGAGTACAATGGTTACAATCTTTGGGGACGGTAGCTTTTAATTTTCAAGAACTTTTCTTGAAATTTTTTTCAGAAGGAAAGGAAGTCGAATTACGAGGTATTGTAGGGAAGCCGAGAAAGATAATAAGCTATAATGTCATGACAAAGCTTCTAAAGAAAGAACAACGAGGCGTAATTGCACAATTATGCTCACTAGAAGTTCCAACATCAAAATCATCTATTTCTGCAGATCTCCAACAAGTCTTGGACAATCATTCCAAGGTGTTTGAAACTCCCAAAGGACTCCCACCTATTCGTGATCATGATCACACTATTCATTTGATTCCAGGAAGTGTTCCTCCAAACATCAGGCCTTATAGATATCCTTACTTCCAAAAAAGCGAAATTGAACGTATGATTGCAGAAATGTTAGAGGCGGGTATAATTCAACCCAGTCAAAGTTCTTTCTCTGCTCCTGTAGTATTGGTACACAATAAGGATGGATCATGGCGAATGTGTCCGGATTATAGGGAGCTCAATAAGCTCACCATTAAAGACAAATTTCCCATTCCTGTGATTGATGAATTATTGGATGAATTACATGGAGCAATTTATTTTACCAAGTTGGATCTTCATTGAGGATATCATCAAATTAGAATGAAGACTGAAGATATTCCAAAAACAGCATTTCGAACTCATGAGGGTCATTATGAATTTTTGGTCATGCCTTTTGACCTTACCAATGCACCTTCTACATTTCAAGGGTTGATGAATTCCATTTTCAAACCCTTCCTTAGAAAATTTGTGCTAGTATTTTTTGATGATATACTAATCTACGGCAGGTCTTGGAAGGATCATGTTGAACATGTTGACAGGGTGCTCAAACTATTGCAGGAGAAACAATTATATGCAAAAACATCCAAATGCTTCTTTGGAGTACAAGAGGTGGAATATTTGGGTCATATTGTATCTCACGAGGGTGTTAAAGTAGACCCTAACAAAATTAAAGCCATTAAGGAATGGAAAGTCCCGACAACCATAAAGCAGTTGCGAGGATTTCTCGGGTTAACAGGGTATTATCGAAATTTTTTAAAGAATTATGGGAGAATAGCAGCACCTCTAACAACATTATTGAAGAAAGATGCATTTTCATGGACTCCTGAAGCAACTAAGGCCTTTGAACATCTTAAAGAGGCAATGTGCCTAGCACCAGTCTTAGCTACGCCGGACTTCACAAAAACCTTTATTGTGGAATGTGATGCCTCAGGAAATGGAATTGGTGCAGTTTTAATGCAGGAAGGAAGACCCATTGCTTTTGAAAGTCGTCCAATCAAATGAAAGTATTTACAGAAACCTATTTATGAGAAGGAAATGTTAGCAATACTGCATGCACTAAAGAAATGGCGAACTTACCTAATGGAAAGACACTTCAAGGTAAAAACTGATCATGATAGTCTTAAACACTTTTTGGAACAAAGACTATCTTCAGAAGAGCAGCAAAAATGAGTCACAAAGATGTTGGGTTATGACTTTGAAATAATCTACAAAAAAGGAAAGCTTAATGTTGTTGTGGATGCACTCTCAAGAAAGAATGAAGAGGTGGAAGCATTGCTTTGTGCCATTTCTATTATCCAACCAGATTGGATAACCGAAGCAAGAGATGAATGGAAGAACGACAAAGATGTATGGACACTCATTCAAAAGTTGCAGCAAGATCCTAGTACATCTGATACATTTAGTTGGAAAAATGATTCCTTATGGTACAAAGATCGCTTATATCTTTGTAAGAATTCCCAACTAAAACAAAAGATTCTTCTGGAATTGCACACATCTCCTTTAGGAGGACACTCAGGATTTTTAAAAACTTACCACAGGGTGAAGAAAGAATTTTTTTGGGATGGCCTTAAATCTGATATTCGAAAGTTTGTGGCGGAATGTTTGGTTTGCCGGCAGAATAAAGTGGAAACAATTAAGACCCCAGGACTTCTACAACCTTTATCCATTCCAAGTCAACGTTGGGAGGAGATTTCAATGGATTTTATCACAGGTTTACCTAAGTCCGAAGGAAAGAATGTCATCATGGTGGTAGTTGATAGACTTACCAAGTATGCACACTTTGTGCATTATCTCATCCATTTAAAGCAAGTACAGTTGCTACTACATTTATGGACAGAATTCAAAAGCTACATGGAAGCCCAAGGGTTATTGTGAGTGACAGAGATCCCATGTTTACTGGAAATTTTTGGACGGAGTTATTTTCTTGTTTGGGTACTCAATTAGCTCATAGCTCATCTTATCATCCTCAATCTGATGGTCAAACTAAGATAGTAAATAAATGTTTGGAAGGGTATCTTCGTTGTTTTGTATCTGATAAACAAACACAATGGGTCAAGTGGTTACCTCTCGCTGAATGGTGGTATAACACTTCCTTCCATACTACAACAAAAATGACCCCATTTATGGCACTTTATGGATATCATCCACCATCCCTCACATCATCTTTAAGGGAAAATTCGAAGGTTCAAGCAGTGGAAGATCACATCGAGCATCAGCAAGAAGTTCTCCAACTCTTAAAGGATAACCTGAATTTGGCACAAAATCGAATGAAACAACGGGCAGATCAACATCGTAGCGAGAGAAGTTTTGATGTAGGAGATTGGGTATTTTTACGGCTACAACCATACAAACAAATGTCCCTCAAGCAAGCAAAGAAGGATAATAAATTATCGCCAAAGTACTATGGTCCTTACAAGGTGTTGCAAAATATTGGTACTATGGCATACAAATTGGAGCTTCATCAAGTGGAAGAACTTACCCACTGAAGATTCTACATGGGAGGATGAGAATTTTATACAAAAGCACCCAGAGCTACTCAAGCGTTGAGGACAACACTTTTTTTGAAGGAGAGGGGCATGTTAGGTCCCTATATTACTAGTATAGTCCCTTATTGTTGTTAGTTTAACCCCCTTATTGTTATTATTGTACCCTTGTAACCCCCATTTTGTTATTATTGTGCCCTTAAATTATTATTGTTAGGTCGGCTAGGATTACATTGTGGCCCACTAGGATTACATTATGGCCCCCATGGACTCCTATATATAGAAAGGAGGTTTTGTAAATTGTATCATCCAAGAATTGTTCATTTATGTAATGTATTGGAGTTCCCCACCAAAGATGGCAAACCCTAGGTGTGTGCATCTCTTTTTAACTTTTTTGGATACAGACATACAAACAATCTCCACTTTTTAAAATACTCTCCAAGGACTGTGAATTCAATATGGAATCCTAACTTCTAGTTAGCATTTGAAACCTTGAAAACAAAAATCTCTGAAGCACCTATTTTAAGGGGAACTAACTGGAAATTACCTTTTCACATCTCGACAGATACCTCAGATACAACTTTAGGAGCTGTGCTGGGACAAAAAGACCTAATTCCTTATGCCATCTACTATACAAGTAAAAATATGACTCCTTTAGAGTTGAATTATATTGTAACTGAAAAAGAGTTCTTAGCTGTTGTTCATGCCATAAATAAATTCAGACACTATATAACAGGCTATGAAACCTTTGTCCACACAGATCACTCTGAAATTAGGTATTTAATGAACAAATCAATTACTAATGGCAGAGTCACAAGATGGTTATTGCTTTTACAAGAATTTAACATCACCATTCTAGATAGGCCTGGAAAACAAAATACAGTGGCTGATTTCATATCTAGACTCCAAAACATTAAAGACAATACTCCAATTGAAGATAAATTCCCTGATGAATATCTCTTTGCAATTACTACTCAAACTCCCTGGTTTGCTGATATTGCCAATTATCTAGTTTCAGGAAAATTTCCTTCAATTATGAATGCAAGAGACAAAAGGAAAATCATTTTTGACAATGAAAAATATTCATGGATTGCTAATGAATTATACCAAACAGGTCCAGAATTTACTATCAGAAGATGTGTTCGAGAAGATGAGATGCCTGAGATTCTCAAGGCATGTCATGATGAACCTTGTGGTGGACACTTTGCTGATAAGAGGACAGCTTATAAGATCCTTCACCTAGGATATTATTGGCCATCCCTCTTTAAAGATGCTAAAGAGTATGTCAAAAGGTGTGACAGTTTCCAAAGGGTAGGGAAACCTTCCCCTTCAGGTGAGATGCCATTGCAACCTCAGGTACATATTGAACCTTTTGAGAAATGGGCTTTGGATTTTGTAGGACCTATTAATCCTCCATCAAAACAAAAGAAACATATATTAGTTTTCACTGTTATGTTACCAAATGGGTAGAGGCCAAGCCATTACTTTCTGCTATTGAAGCATCTGTAGTTAATTTTCTTTTTGAGGATATTTTTACTCGTTTTGGTGTCCCAAGAGAAATTGTTACAGATCAAGGAGCTCAATTCACATCAAATTTGGTGGAAAAAATGGTAGAGAAGTACAAAATCAGACACAGAAAATCTACTCCCTATCATCCACAAGCAAATGGCCAAGTGGAATCTACCAATAAGGTCATTGAAGGGATCCTAACAAAGACTGTTCATTTACATAGAAGAGATTGGGCAGAAAGGCTTCCTGAAGCCTTATGGGCCTACAGAACTACATGGAGAAACACAACAGGACACACCCCTTATGAACTTGTTTATGGAAAACAAGTTCTGTTTTCTATAGAGTTTCAGATCCAAACTTTCAAAATGGCAGTCCAGTTAGGACTTGATTTGACAGAAGCATAGAAGCACAAACTAGAGCAGATTAATGAATTGGATGAGATTAGACAAGATGCAATCCAGAGAACAAGCATAGTCCAACAGCAAAGGACTAGATGGCATGACAAGTATATCAAAGAAAAGAAATTTAAAGAAGGTGATTGGGCACTCTTGTTTGATTCAAAGTTCAAAGATTTTCAAGGTAAATTTCATACTCATTGGCTTGGGCCATATGAAATTGTGATTTTTTTTTGAAAATGGAGCAATAAAAATCAGGACAATAGATGAAGGGAAGATAGCATTTCTTGTAAATGGACAGAGACTGAAATTGTATCATAAGCCACTTTCAAGAAAAGAATTTGTCAATAAATTCCAAGATAACATTGATATGAAGTTAGTGAAGAAGAACTCTTCTTCTTCACTAACTTAGTTGTATTTTTCTTCAATAATTTAAAAATAAAAATAAAAAATAAAAAATAAAGTATAAATATGAAAACCAATCATTGATTGGAATGTTTATACAAAGTGTAGGGTGAAAATTAGAATTCTTTTGACACTTTATACTTTCAATTTGTTCTTGTTCTGCAACTAGATATCATAAAATCACAAATTGCAGATTCATTTTTACTCCATACTTCATTTCATTCATATTTCATTCCATCTCATGTTTCACTACATTCATATTCCATTCCATTTCACACTCATGATCCATTTCATTCCATATCCATATTTCATAATTTTTAACAGCTACATTCTGCAGCTGTCTGTTCTGTAGCCAATCTTGTTCTGCAACTAATTTGACCCTGCAAGCCTACTTTAATACACAAAGGATGATAGTCAAAGGAGATTATGGAGCTTATAAGATCAACATTTTACAAAATGAAGGACAAATACAACAAGCAGCAAAATCAAAAGGGCTGAGGTAAACTGTGTGAAATTATTTTGATAGCAAAACATGAAAGATATAATATGGTTAAATCATATGTTTCCTAAAGTTAATCTATCATTCGAATTGATCCTTGCCTATCATAAAAACTCCTCGACCAAATCCCTTACCTTCCACTCCATAACAGTTCATCATTAATTAAATAAACGGTCAAAAACTTAGATGTGACCTATTAGGTCACGTCCCTAAATTGTATCATTTATTGATGATTTTTGAAAATCATCATAAAATCTCTTAGCGGTATTTTATTTCATATGAAATTCTTAACCCGATCATTTTCATCATTTACCATTACCTTGTTCATTCGTTCGTATTCACTCACTGCCATTACATTCTGTAGCCAGTTTCATCTGCAGAAACAGAGAAGTCATTTTAAGGGAAAAATAACCTTCCACAGCTACTCTTTCTTCAGGCACAAGATCAGAGATAGATCAATAGACCTAAGCCAAGGTACCAAGGAGAAATGGGGCTAATTGTGAGAATAGAGCCAACTGGGATCAAATATTTATATGGATATCCTCAGGTTAAGGGGCTATTACAGCAGGTTGGGTGGTTAAACTTTGTGAAGAAGTTCAATGGATTCCACAAAGAAATCACGAAATCATTTGCTAGGTCATTCGATGGATCAGAGGTAGAAAGTGGGGATATTAAGTTCACCATCACAGAGTCATTCATAGTTGAAGCCACAGAATTTCCAAGACAGGGAGAACGCTGGTTCAAAAACAAGGAATTCCATAATGAAACTTAGAAACAAATGCTAAAGAACCCAGGTATGGACATTTCAGTGTTTAGAAAGGGTATTCCTAGTACAGCTCTGAAAAATAAATGGAGGAATATGTTGTTAATTTTACAAAAATTCATAACATGTGAGGGTAGATTCGGCACCTTGTATGTCTATCATATGAGACTGATGATGAATTTCTTAGATGATGAAATAAATCTACCTTTCTTCCTGCTTAATAGTTTGAAAAGGGTGGCTTCTAATGTTAAGAAAAGACTCCAATTCCTAGAAACTACTTTGCACCATCATGGCCTAATTAAAATACCGATTGAGTTTCATTTGAAGAAAGTAGGAGATAGCTGGGAAGAATTTATTCTAAGAAACCATTTTGAAGAACCAAAAGAAACACTATCTAGAAAAGAAACTGTAAGAAGAAGTAGGAGGGGAAAAACTGATAAATCTGTTGAAATCAAACCTGATACATCAACACAGGAAGATAGTGAAGAAGTAATCTCTGAAAAATTGACAAAGATCAGGAAACAAATCAGGGTTAAAAAAAAAGAGAAATTAACAAGTGAATGTGCTGAGGAGAAAAATGAAAATTTGACTAAGTTAAGGAGAAGCTCTAGGCTTAGAGGCATGGTGAAAAAGACATGGATTAAGGAAACAGGAGTAATAAACATTGAAGAGGAAGAAAATCCAATCCAAACACTAGTTGATAGATCTCCTTTACACCAGTATGAAGAAGACCCTAACAGAGGAACCCCAGATATAGATCCAGCCCAACAATAGATTTATGACTATGTGGAATCACTGGAAAAAAGGGCCTCAGAAAATCAAGAAAGATCTCTCAGTCCACAAGAACCTCTAATAGAAATTTTGAGAAGAGATAATTATGAATTGGAGATATTGAATGAACATATAAAAAATGAAAATGAAATCTTAAGAGAGCAAGTCAAATTGAAGAATGGCATGAATAACACTCTCTCCGCGCAAATGAAAACACTGTATAAAGCAAACATAAAGCTAAAGAAGAGAAATAAGAAACTGAATAGGGCACTCATTGATCTTAGGTTCAAATTATTCATGAGGAAACACAGAATGGTATTGACTACCAAAAGAAGCAGAAAAAGGAGGCTGGATGTTCTTGCAAAAGTTTCAGAGCACATGGAATAAAGTTTTGATGAAATTGCATGAGGACATGCAAGAGTTTTGCAGTGGGGGTATGTTGAGCCTTGGAATTGTCTTCTCTTTTGCCAAAATTCACTTCATTTCATCACCCCTTTATCATTTCATAAACCTAAAAATCAATGAGAATGATTAAGATTGCTTAAAGGTTGCATGCAATGATTAACTTATTTTACTTTGGTGATTTTTGCTGTCTTAATGATTTTTGAACAATTTAGCTACAGAATACAGTCATTTTGTAGCCAGTCAAGCGTTTTGTAGTTGTTTTGGTGTTTAAGTATGTTACAGGTGTCATCTGGAGAAAAAGGCACACATGGGTGGATTCCAAATCTTCCCTACATCATTCATTCCCATCCACGAGGACTGAATCGATAGTTGGAGGTGTCTAAGCACGTTGACAAAGCAAAGGTCAAAGAAGTTGTTTTTACAGGAATTAGAACTCCTGATTTGCTTTACAGAAAATCACGAGTCCCAAAAGAGTTTTAATTTAATTTTAACTTCAAATCTACACCTCTACCTATTTTTGTTCAATGTTAGTTAAGAATTTGCATATAAATTAAGCTCTGTAATATTGAGAAGAACAGTTGATACATATTTTATCATTACGGTGATGCTCTGTTTTCAAGTCTTGTGTCAATAAAAAGGAGTTTTAGCCTTGATGTTGTTCTGAATACAATCTTGAGGAGTTAAAGGATTAATGTCGAATTGATAGCAGAGGGCCCCTGCTATTCGAAGAGGTTTTACATGTTTTCTAGATAAGTCATTTTCAATTATGTTTTGTCATATTTCCTTACTTAGATTGCTTTCTGAAATCATAGCTTTTAGCATTATGTTTCATGCCATTTGCTTAGATAAAAGATCCTCATGCTATTTCAGTTAGTCTCTTTCTCAAGCTCTTCCAATACATCTCTATTAAATGAATGGGATTCAATTGTAATATTCTGAATTATTAGCATTTCATTTTATGTTATTTAGTTAAAAAGAAGATCTTCATTATACTATAGTTAGTCTCTTTCAAAATCTTTTCCAATAAACCTCTAATTCACGAATGAGACTTAGTTGTAATATTGTGAGTTATTGATTGTTTTGTTTCATAGAATATCCTGATCACATTATGATTAATCTCTTTCAAAAGCTCTTCCAATAAACCTCTAACTCATGAATGAGATTTAGTTGTAATGTTATAAGTTGTTTCAACATTTCATAGGAGATCCTTACTACATTATAGTAATATTTCTCAGCTCTTCAATCCTCACATTAGTGAATTGAATTTCAACGTAATGATACAATTTACTTGTTTGTTTTGACATTTCCTTTTATGTTTTAGGAGATCCTCATTGCATTAGAATTAATTTTTTTCACAAGCTCTTCCAACAAATCTCTAACTAAATGAATCAGAGTAAGTTGTAGTGTTTTGAGTTACTTTTCATTTCATGAATGTTCATTTAGAAGCTGTAATATCCATGGATTAGGACTCTCTGTTTTTATCATTTTTTTAGTTAGGAACAGAACTTGCAAATAAACTCTGTTTTAATTCATTTATTAACATTTCTTTTTCTCCCTCTTGACATAGATTTAACTTCATCTTTTTAGCATAGAGTAGCATACTAAGAATCAAACATAAAAACTCCAAAACATCAATAAAACACTAAAAACAACAAAGTAAGAAAAATGGATACTTAGGCACAAATAGTGCATTACACTTCATCAGTTTACTAGCCCTGGTTGATAATTTATGCTATCAATTTAGGACACTAAATTGACTAAACATGCAACATCCTATTTTGCTCCTCATTATGACATTGTTTTTAGCGTCCAATTTAGCCTCCTTTTTATTCATGCATGAAATATTGTATAACATTGTTCTAGTCACTTTTCTTATACAACAAGTATGTTTGATTGTCATTTACTTGTAGGATTTGGATTTAAGGGATGATATTAATTTTTATGTTACACATGCGGAGGAAATATTTTGTAATTAAGTTGGGGGGAAGAGTGTACCATTTCTACCGTACAATACAGTATGACTATACCCCAATTCGATAATTACCATTTGGCTAACACGCAATACGCTCATCCTAATTGAATAATTACCTACTGTCATGGTCACTCTTTCTATCATTTATGAAAATCAATGTGACTACTTAGAAATAATTCTTGGTAGTTGTCGTTTATGATGAAAAACTTGAATTCAATGGAAGGGCAACCTTACTTATTCCCTGCTCATTTCCAAATTTCATTCGACTGATATTCTCTACTCTAGCAAGTGTTTGTATGTACCAAGTGCGGCCTTGTAACAATCTCTTAGCAGTAACAGTCTCTAAAAAATCATGGGAGGAGCGACAGCTCATCATGAACCAGACTCCATTGATGCATTGTTGCACCATACAGAAACCTCATAAATATTTAGGAATGCAGGGTGGTTAATCTACTTTGAGAAGCTGCGAGGTTTCTATGAACAAATTGTTATGAAATTTGCACACGATTTGCAAGAGAAACATTCACAGGTTAGAGGATTCAAAATTGTTGTTACAAAGGACATAATTTCCATGGTGACAGGTTTACCTCAGACAAGGGCTCGATTGTTTTCTAGGAAAATAGAAGTTGCAACAGTTAGGGAAACATTTTTACAACAAAGAGAGGAAGTAAGGAGCAAGGGGATAGGTATTGATACAACATCCCTTCCTCGCCCTTGCGATGATGTGGATTTATTTATTCAGAATTTCAATACTTGTGAGGGGTTTTTTGGGATAATATTCAATTATTGTTTTCAGTTATTGGCACATCTTTGTAATGGAAAACTGATAAATTTTCCCTATTGTTTATTAAAATATTTACAACATATAACAGAGGTGTTATGTATAGAAAAAAATCCAAAGGCCTTCATAACCAACCATGCACTCATCAGGTTAATTATAATTCATTCATTGCAACAATAAAGAAGCACGTGGACTGGTTTATTTGTAAAGTCACGTGCACCAACCACTGAAACAGAGGAAAGTGAAAGTGAAGATCATGATGTAAGTGATGAAACAACACCAAAATATAGAGCAGCCACACCTCCCAGACAAATTAGAGCAGCTGCACTTCCTAGACAAAGAAGAGTGGTTACACCTCCTAGACCCTGTCGCGGGATGGATTTCCATAAGAACATTTGTCGGTACATCCACTAAAGGAAAAATAACATGCACTAAAGAACCCATGGATATATCTAGTGGACAATCTGAGGATAGTTATTACAGATGCCCTATTGAGGAAGAAGATCCTGAGGCAAAGATTGCTAAAACAGGTGCACCTAGAACAACGTCAGCTCAAGCATGGGTTCCTTAAACAAAATTGTCCAGGGAATCTAAGGAAGTATCTGAAAAATATACTCTTGTACAAACTGTGGTGAAAAAGGGGAAATTAAAGAAGCCAATGGGTGGAAAGAATCCCAAGAAGAGAGTGTGGGTAGATGTTGTACCATCAACTACCCCAATATCCTTTCATCCATGTAAATGGATTCTTGGAGTTGTACATGCGCAAGATATCCACAATCATCATGTTGAACACTTCTATTCATCGATCGATTTAGGATGAAAGGAAGTTGAATTGGTCAACTTGGTATCTATTGGAGACCATAGGCTAGATCAAAATTTATTAAGGAACCTACCATTATAGTATAAAATAATGTTTAGTGGTAGCCCAAAATAAACCCGAATGCACTCAAAGAATATTTAGTAATTGCTTTTACTATGATACTCTTCTTCCATGGTGCTAGGATAACCATCTTAGATAACCAATTAACGACCACCAACACACAATTATTACCATGCTTGGTGGAGGGTAAACCTAAGATGTAATCCATGGAGATTGACTCCAAGGGCTTGTATAGGGTAGGTAGAGGAGTGCATAACCCCTGCTTCCTAATGGCTAGTTTAGTAATGGCATAGGCAGTGCATGATTTGATATACCGGTGGACATCCTGTCAAAGCTTTGGCCAAGAGAAATACTTTTTTAATATTGTTATTGCCTTCTCCACATAAAATTTCCCTACCACCCAACTATAATGTGCCTCCCAAATTAGCTTGGTATGCTCACTTGGAGGAACACTAAGGTATCCCATCTAGCACAAGAGCACACCCTGGAGCTATAAGTTTGGAACTTGTTTACCTACAATCAATGTCTGGTATGCAACGAAAAATTTATAATCAATGTTGTATAATTGTGGCCACCCAGAGGTCTCATTTCCAAAAGAGTTAAGAACTATGGTTAGCCCCACAATTAGGGGCCGACTGAGGCAATACACAACATCGTTAGTGTTGACCTTCTTATACTTGATATTCAAGTGAAATTTTTGCATGTATGTGGGCCACTTTTGGTGGTGGTACTTTTGTAACTTTCCCTTTGTCTACATAAATTGTAGAGGCTTGTGATCAGTATGGATGATCATCCCCTTTCCCAAAATATAATGCATCCATTTTCACCATGCCTACACAATAGAGTACATATCCTTGACATAGGTGGGGTATATTTGGAAAATATTAGAGAGTGTTTTCATTGTGATACGCCATTGAATGTTCTTGTTGAATGAGGAACAAACCATTAGCATAGTGAGAGGCATTTGTTTCAATGTAAAATTGTTGATGTAGGTATGGCGGGGTGAGGATTGGTGTAGAGCAGAGGTAGTGGTTCAAATCCTCGATTGCTTTATGTTATTATTCAAACCAAGAAACTTTGTGTTAGCTCCACCCTTGGCCACTTAAGTTAAGGGCTAATCAATATGAGAGAACCTCAATGCGAACCTTCAATAGAAGTTAACAAAGCAAAAACAAATCTCTAGCTAATCCCAGATGATTTGGATCTTGGTTAGGTCCACATGCACCCCATTATTACACGTCATTTTGTCACCATGACAACTGACCGTTAAAATGGATCTTTCCCTATCCAATAAATGTGTTCCAAATCACTCCCTTGCAATTCAACAACTTAGACACCTTGAAGAAAACAAGAATTATGGGTAATAATACCAAAAACTTAATTTTTACTGGTGTGCGTGCTTTCCTAGCGATTTTATGCGCATTAGTAGTCCGTACCATTGATGCCTACGCAAAATTGTGTTTTGTCTTCCACTATAGAATGCACACATGACTCAACAAAAAATAAAAATAAAAACTTAATTCTAAAAGCTTTGTTGGGCAAATTTATACCAACTGAAAGCTTCGAGGTCATGCTTATTCGAGCCTAACCCTTCTGATCATGGAGCTAATTCCCATTCTTCAAGGAACCCTAATCCCACCTTTAGTGGATCTCATCCTTGAGATATGGATCTGAAACTCCCTCCTCTTGGCCTATAAATCAACTACATGCTAGAGGGTTAGAGGAAGTTGCTGAAGGTAGACTTATGTTGTTCAAATTAGGTTGGAAAGTTTATCATCCAAGGAAAGGATTGTAGAATTATGGGAGGAGCTTCACTTCATCAAGGAAAAGGTTGTGAAACTCTTTTATATTTTTGAATTAATACAATTGAGCTCTTTTTTCCACTGCTTTTTTTTATGCATTTGATGAATGATTTATGTTTTTATATTTTTCCATTGAAATTATTCTAGTTACTAATCTCCTTGATCACTAGTTTGAGTTATTTAATCATTTATGTTGGAGATGCCTTTGATCCTTTGGTTTATATGTGTGTAGGTATGTTTCAAGCGTTGAGGAGATGCATTGAGGCATAGCACGGATCTTCATCAAGCATGTCATAAAAAGGTATGGGTTTCATTTCTCTCCTTTCTAGTTTATGGTTCAAGCAAAGATAAACTCAGGGAAAGAGTAGTTTGATTGTCTGCTTGTTACTAGGTTTTGTTGGAAATCTAGGAATATCACTCTTGTCCACAAGGGGGATTAGTTTGATATAACACCCATGTTCATCCACTTTTTATCCCAAATATTGAATTCGATGCATGCCAAATGAGCATTTCTCCAAATTTGCACACAATTTGTGTCATCACAGGTTCCTTAGGCCCTGTTGAAAGTGTTGCATATGTTCATTTGAAGTTCTATTAAATATGAGGATTTCATCCAAATATACAAACACAAAGGAGTTTGTGGATGACTTCGGGATATCATCCATCATCCCCATGAATGTTGTTGGAGCATTATTCAAGCCAAAGGACATGACCAACCACTCAAAAAGGCCTTCTTTAGATTTGAAGGTTGTCTTCCATACATCAACTTGCTTAATTGGAATTTAGTGGTAGTTTAACTTCAGATCAATCTTAATGAAGAAATTATAACCCTTAAGATCACTAATAATATTGTCAATATGGGATATTGAGTATCTATTCTTAACATATATTTTCTTTAGGGCTCCATAATCAATATAGAGTCTCCATGTTCCATCCTTCTTCTGCATCAACATAATCGAGCTTCCGCAAGGTGAGAAGCTCGGTTCGATGTGGCCCTTTTGGATGAGGTCATGAATCCAATGTTTCATTTTCTCATTTTCCAAGAGAAAGCATATTTATTTTATGGCATTACGTAAAGGAGCACCAGGTATAAATTCAATTAATTTTTTGTCTTGGTAGTGTAGACGCATCCCCTCAGGTGAGGAAAATATATATTTGTATTCTTCTATAATCTTGCATGTCTACTTTTATTCTACAAAGAGCTACTACGCTGAGGCCATTCTGGTCATTGTTGCCTTCCTTTTACCTTTGGACCAAACCATAAAGAGGACAAAATTTGTAGTCTAAGAGATTACTTTTCAACGCTTCTTTGTTGATATCAAATTACTTGATGATTAGAACACCTTTGATTTTACAAGGCGGCCCACTTAGAGTAATAATGACACTATGTGGATGAGACTCATAAACAACATGATGCTTCCACATATAAGGTTCTCCTCAAAGAACATCACAAAATTTGAGTGTGGCAACATCACATAGTACCTCATTTTTTAAAAGCATGATGTCATAAGACAAGTGAGATTGATGGTTGACATGGATGTCTCATCCATAGCTCAACCAATCAATGTTGTATGGTTGGGGGTGTGGCACTATTGAAAACCTCAATATATTAATGGCATTCACTTAGATAAAATTATTTTGGCTCCCATTATCAATAATGAAATGCAGTGTGGTCCCTTCACCCACATTTGTGGATGGAAGAGGTGCTCCCGTCCTCAGGCTACTTTGACTCTTCTAGTTGGATATTTATGATTGAAATGGTAGAATTGGGTTTTTCAACAATTATTAACCTTCCTTTATCATGTTCTAGATTGAAATTTGAGCCATAGTTTGCTTATTTTTCTTTAAGATCAACCAACAATGATTATTTTGAGAAAAAATCATTAGTGTTGTGCGCAGGGATTTTGTGGAACCCACAACACTTTCTAATGTCCTTCTTCAACTTCCCATTACCCTTATTTGCTTGTGACTTGGATTGATTGTATTAATGTTGGATGTCCTTGATTTGTCCCTTGTTTTATAAGTTAGGGTTGCCTTTTTTTAGGATTCTATTATGGTGGATTTGCATACCCAAACACTCACTTATTCCACTGTTTCAATTTCTGCTTAATTTTGATAGCATATTAATAACAAACTCCCAAGGATGATATGTCCAGGAAATCCATCTTGCTTTGTATGTACCAATGTGGGCCATTGTGGTACTTTGAAAACAGGGCTTTCTCAGAGTCTCAAATATCCAAATTTAAGTGCAAGGTATGGAAAGTATTGGTGTAGTTAAGCACCACCTAGTGTCTCTCCTATGACAAAGTTGTCAATATCGTGTATGGGTCATCATAGTTACCTACAAGGTAGAATTTCTACTTGATTTTTTCAACAGAAGTTTTCCAAGTGGGTATTGCAATGAGTATTGAATAATCATATTTGTTATGTCTTTTCTAGTAACCTTCCCACCAATATTTGACTCGGGGAAGGGCTTTTAGGAGCACGAAGATGATCTTCTCATTGTCGATTTTTTTGTTGGACAAATAAATATCCCCTTAACATATTTAACCATTTCTACAAATCATCAACATTTATTTTTCCTTTAAATAAGGGGATATCAAAGTTAAATTGTAGCTTGAAGGGTATCACACCTCCAAAATTGTTGCTTGTTGAAGATGCATCAAATATTGTTGCTAGTCGTTAAAGGATGTGGGCATAATTGTTCATCATCTCATCCTTTGTCGCATAAGTGCTTCCTCTTGCAAAAACTTGATAGGATTTGCTTCTTTGTCATCTCCCTTTTCTTCCACCATGGGATCTTGCTTGGGTTTGCAAGAGTGATCATTCCCAAGTGAAACTAGCTCAAGATCCAACTTTCTATACCCTAACCTTGTCTAGGACATTCATTTAGAAACAAAAATGAGTAGATTTCTCTTATACCACTAATATCAGTTGTATAAGGAATTAAATGAAAGGTAAGAAAGGAAATGGAACACACATAGATAAATATATTAAAAAGCATAAAAATATAGCGAAAACCCAACTTTTATTGATAAATAAAAAACATAATATTATAGAACACAAACTAGGCAGAATAGTGGTAGCTATCTCTGAAGGGAGAGATATGTTGGCTACATGAGTTCTCAAAATCCATTATAAGAGGCCAAAAAATGGTCTTTTAACCTCAAGGAAGAAACCTAGAGGTCCAAATCCTTGACCCTAGAATATGAAACACCAAAAGTTTTACGAGCCCGAAGGTGGTTAGTCGGTACATACACTTCTTGGGGGTGCTAATTATTTCATACAATGTCTGTATGGGGTGCACAGTACCCCATTGGAAAGAATTATCATAGGATTACAACTTTCAGTCAGGGCCATGCGTGCCATGGCAAACCATGACCCCACCCCCAAACTCGAATGATCGAAAAACATCATTTAGGGCCTCAAAATGGCCCCAAAAGTTTAGCACCTCAAAAACCATAGCAATTTTGCCAATAAGATAGAGAATTATTGAGTTAGTGGAAGAGGTGGGTGGCCATCGATATCCGCCTGGATCAAATCTCAAGGAAAACATCCTTTTTATATTTTTTTTTATCATAAAATTTTCTCATCCTTATATTTTTGGATGCTACCATGTTTCCTTCAATAATTATCACCTCATTCTACATGACATCTAGAGTTGCACACTTCCTTTCCTTTAACATTATGGTGAAATCGAGGTCACAACTAGTTGCATATCTTACCTTGGTAGTATCTTGAAATGATATAATATCATTTCGGATTTTTCCATACATCTTATTGTGTCAAGAGGATATTTCTACAACCCAACATGAGGGAGATGTGTAAAATCCTTCAGTGCTTAACATGGAGTTGACAAATAGCATCAGAAAAAAAAAAAAAAAAAAAAAAAAAAAAAAAAAAAAAAAAAAAAAAAAAAAAAAAAAAAAAAAAAAAAAAAAAAAAAAAAAAAAAAAAAAATAAAAAAAAAAAATAAAAATAAAAATAAAAAAAAAAAATAAAAAAAAATAAAAAAAAATTTCAATGCCAACCATGAATTCAATATTTCAATGTCCATATTAAGTAAGATATTTTTATATCAACTTTATATATATCCAATATATAAAGCAAATAAAAAATATTTCAATGCCAACCATGAATTCAATATTTCAATGTCCATATTAAGTAAGATATTTTTATATCAACTTTATATATATCCAATATATAAAGCAATTGAAAGTAAGAGAAAATCTTATGGTTAATATGTTTCAATGGTGTGCTATTTATTATGAGAGATACGTTTTATTCCTTGTGTGCTCAATGTTAAGTTGGAAAGTGATGTGCATGTGCGCAGACACATCTTAGCTCTCGATATATCATGTGCTAAGAAAGATCGAATCCCTCAAGGTGAAAACAATTTTCTATATTGAATATACTTGAGAAAATGTTTGCATCTCAAGGGATTTGACCCCTTTCAACGCATGATAGATCTAAATTTAAGATGGAGCAATGTTTGTTAAATCATTTATTGAAATCAAGAGTTAACTTCCCAAACACACACATAAAGACACATATATCGTAAGATTTGTTGCAAATCCATCTTAGCTCTGGATCTATCATGCACTGAGAGAGATCAAATTCCTCAAGGTGAAGACCATTTTTAGATTGAAAATACTTGAGGAAAGGTTTGCACCTCGAGGGATTTGATCCCTTTTATAACATGATAGATCTGATGCTAAGATCCATTTATTTTCATTAAATACTTTATTTAAATCAAGAACCATCTTCCCATTCTCATATTTCAATGAACCAGATTCAACCAAATAGTATTGATGATCTATCTTTACTCCCCATTTCTCTACAACCACCTTCATGTTCAATAGCCACGTTATTAGTGAAATCTTGGAAGGTGGTTTTGCCTATTATACATTCTCAACTATAAGTGTTGTAAAATAATATACTTGGCCTATGGGGATACAAGCTTATGGAAATGAAGGATTATATGAAAAATTGACTATAATTCTGTATGTTCCATGAGGAATAACCCATAAGAAGAGAGGTCAACCAATGGTTTTTATATAGCCTTAGGTAGATCAATCACACCATGGTGCAAGGATTTAAAAGAGAGCCAATTTCAAAATAGTAGTGTTTCAAATGAATTTATCTTCAAGACTTGTGTCAAATAGATTCAAGACACGATTTCCTCCATCTGTTTCTTTTGCGATCAAATTTCCAGGGTTTGATAAACTAGAGTCTCATTTGAATTTGAATAAGTACCTGTGTGTATCCTCCGTTATTCGAGTTTTAAAATTTGGAGTCACTAGGTGAAATTATTTAAGAAGTCTTCTTTGGAAACTAACCATGATTGGTCATATATATTCTTGTTCACTAGCAAGAGACATAACTTCTTCATTTTGCAATCCCAGGGGAAAGAAACTTTCACAACTTTGTTGCTTGGCAACAACGACAATTGGGAACTATGTGAAGACATACACCAAAGGCTGATACACTTCTTCGCTTAAAGATAATATTAAAGAATGTAGTAGCCAAATGGTGCATCCTTCAATTAGAGAGTTATTATTTTTAGAACTTTGTTTTGATTTCAATTTTTCTTTTAAAAGCTTGAAAGAGTTTATTAACAAAACTTAAATCCAAGCATGTAGTTTCTTTTAGATTCTTTAGGCACCATTATCATTTTTAGTAGACATCCAAATAAATAAAGATGTTAAATGTGAAAATTTCTTAACATAAAAAATCTTACTGTTAATTCTCGATTTACTTCTCCTACTTACATAAGTTATTAATCTGAAAATTTTAGCATTAACATCGAAGTAAATACAATTAACGACCTACGCATATAGATCAAATACTGAATAACATGCTCATAGACAAAGTGACACATAAGGATTTTCTGGACAAATGTCCTCGGAAAAACCCAATGCGAGAAAACCGGTGCTGCTACCTTCTAGAGGGTTTTTATTATTATGTAGATTCTAATTACAACAAATTTGGGTGGCCAAATTGGTTAACCCGATAGAGAAATATAAATGGAAGTGTTAGCCACCTATGAATCTTTTTTCAAGCAAACAGGTGGCTAAATTTGTTTTATGAGCCTTCAAGAGATACATTTCCCACGAAAATCTCTCATCCTTGAAGCCTCTGTGTATCCATTTCCTTTAAAAAAGATCCTCACTGCTGTTTCCATCCAAAAAGCCTCACTAATTGTAATAAATCGTGCTCGAGAAGCCCTCATCAACCCCTTAACCACTTCCCCATACGCCTCGAGTGCTAAAACCAAGCGCAAAGGCCTGGGCGCTAATTGCAATCGCAAATCTTAAACTATGCCGCCCTCTGCACCCCTCGATTGCGATCCCCCGACTATAATCCCCACCATTGATTCACGTCTAATCTGACGGCTCTCGCATCTTCGCTCGATCACAATCGCAATTTCTGAACGGTGCCACCCTCTGCCCTGTGCGATTGCGATCCTCCGACGCAATCTCCACCGTCGATCACATAAAATCCAATGGTCGTAGGCCAATCGCTCATCAGATTTTGACCTTCCTATCACTCTCCCTCTGATTTAATCGTCACTGTTCATTCCATTCGATCTAATGGTCCATATATAATCGCCCTCCGCCCGCGGCCGGGCCCCACCGTACCAACCCCTTTCATATTTTTTCATCGCGTTTTCATCCGTTCCCTTTGTATTTCGTTCAAAGGTCAAATTTTGATGTTTGCATTAAAATTTGTTACGTTCCACAGAATTTTCACCTGACCATTTTCCCACTGTGTCGCTGCATTTTGCTCCATCATCTTGCATTAGTCCACCATTTTCCACTCACATCCACCATTTTCACCATGCTGCACTGCCATCCTCACAGCCTTCCATAGCATCCGACCCCATGTACGGGTTTCTTAACATGTTGGTGCGTTTTTTGCAGGGTTACAGGCGCTGGAAACTGCCATGGTTCATAGTCATTGTTACAGTAGCACAGAGCACCGAGAAGAGCCTAAGGAGGTGCTTAGAACGTAAATTCTCATTAAAGGACAGAGTTCAGCTCTGCAAAACCTCGTTAGCGCCACTAAAGCTCACTTTTTCACTGACAGAGAAAATCATGAAACAGGAAAGAGTACCAGTACAGAGTGAAGGAGTTCTGATGCACATTTTTGAAGATATTAGACCTTAATTCAGTGTTTAAAAGGCAAGGTACCAGATTGAAGACCTCATGAATCACACAGAGGGCCTAGCGTGTAGAAAACAATATCATCAAGGTTTCACATCAGCATAAGTCTCCTCCCGAGAAGGGACACAGTACTCGTACTGTTTCAGTCTACATTGTGTCCATAAGAAGTTTTCCTCCCTGACAATAGTCCTAATGCTACCAGAGCATTTGTTACACAGTATGGTAGCCCTCATAGTCGCTTATCTACCTTTTTGTTTATTCACCAGAGTACTGCAGTGGTGCTACAACAAAGTACATCTAAGATATACCTGGAGTAAATTGAAACCTATCGAAGACCACTCTTTCATCCAAAGAGTACTGAAGATTAATGCTCAGATATTAAAACATAATGGGTTTATATCCTATTCTACTACCCTGCTTTTAATGTTCATTTAGTGTTTCATCTACCCCCTCTGCCTCTCTTCAGCTATAAAAGTCATGAAGAAACTCATTGTAAGGGTTGTTGATCGGATATCTGTGAATTGTAAGCTATTTCTCTCGAGACATAGTTCTCTGTGTAAAGTTGTAAGATAGGCTGAGGAAGATGTTTTCAAACTGAATATCAAGTTGTTGGAAATGTTGTACATGACTAATGTTGCTCTTTGACATGACAAGCACATTTCTTTGGATCCTGATTTAAAGCAGCGGTGATGTGTTCCTATCTTTGTATTTGTTTTATCTTGTAGTTCATTACATTTCATTTCTTCTGGCATGCATCAGAAATCTGGCATAGGATTTACCCTTGTTAGGTACCCTATGTTTCTGCTCTCCCTGCCTTCATTTTTTTCTGCTGTATGTGTTATCTGAGGATTGATTTCCAGCTAATTTAACCAGTGTAGTGGTCAGATATACTGCTAGCTGATGTATGAATTAATGAATCTTTTCTTAGATGTTCTTGTTAGGCTTTAATTGAAAGAATTGGGATACTGGGAGTTTAGAACTCTGTCTCTGTCTCGCTAGGATCCTTTTCAATTAATTGAAACCCTTCCAAGTTCCCTTAAGTTGGAGTCCGAAGCATCGAGAGTTCAAAGTCTCTCTCTGATCTCAGGTTTTCACCTTTGTGTCCAAAACTTTAATGTTTCCTTGTCCAAAGAGTTAACCTTTTAGGTTTCAAGATCACAGGTTGTCCAACGACATGTCCTGTTCATGGATCTAATTCCTGAAAGGTCTCCTTAGAGGTTTCCTTGCCTTTCACCCTCTACCTTGCCATTGCATGCCACACTATCATCTTTAAGATCCAATGCTTTAGATGACTAGCCCAACTGAAAGCTTGCATATTGAATAGCAAGTAAACCCTTTCCTGACTCCATTTCCCAATGGTCTCGAGTGTTCTCTGAGCTATCTCTCCTTTGCCTAAAATCCTCTTTGCCCATCCTTGTCTTGTATTGAATCCTTCTTTCCTGATTCCCAACAACCAAACAAAATCAAACAAACAAACCCCGTGCTTATAACTAGCCTAATATCTTAACCTATAGCTTCAAAGACATAAAACA
The DNA here is from genome assembly GCA_034641835.2 of Pinus albicaulis. Taxonomy (NCBI): domain Eukaryota; kingdom Viridiplantae; phylum Streptophyta; class Pinopsida; order Pinales; family Pinaceae; genus Pinus; species Pinus albicaulis. The sequence goes on from CM076572.1 coordinate 1,062,864,168, forward strand.
TTTGCCTATATAGAGAGATCCCTCTCTGGACCCAGGAGGGCTGGATCCTGAGGTCTGAAAGTGGTTTTGATGTTGTCTCATCTTTTGGTATTGCCAAACTGCCAAAACATGGGAATCCCCAACACAATGGCGACTCCACTGGGGACTAGAGACCAATCAGCCTAAGTTTGGTAGTAAATCACTGCAGTGGACAGTAAAATCTTAAATCCTCCACCTGGCGACTCCATAACACCTAAATGATTAGAAGACTCCACTGGTGATCAGTAGGCCTGCTGATTATCTTGGTTCACATAAGACTCCACTGGGAGACCAGATTCCACAACAACATCAGCCATAACGGAAGTAACAAGTAGGATTAAGCTGCTTGATTCCAAGACAACATTCTAGCTTCAAGAGCCATTCATACAAGAGCTTATCCCGACCTAAACCCACCTGAAATAGTTGACAACCCCGAGAGCATTTTCAGGAAATCCCCTGCACTTAAAGGACCAACTATTTCCAGACAGACTGATAGAGCTAACTCTACACCAGAAGACTTTACAGCTCTATCAAACACTCATCTTGACCAAGACCTACCAAACATATTATCGATAACTAGGTCATTCAATGTTCTAGACCAGCCAGACCTTGTGTTTCCCGGTTCACCATCTCATAGTGGTCAACACATTAGGGACAGAGAAACCCCTCCATTTACACCTCCTGATATTCACTTTATTCAAAACTTGGGACTCTGTCATCCTAAATCTGCTCAACAGACTTTTGCTGGTCCTAGTATCCCTGTCATCCACATACTAGCTGCTCAAGCTAATCCTATACCTCCTCAGAATACGACCATGGCAGCTTGGTATGCACCTCTGGTGTTACCCCAGCCTCTAGTGCCCTTACCCAATGATCACCAATCAAAGATCCCACACTTCACTGCAAAAGAATCTACTACATCTCAGCACCATGTAGACAGGATGGAAGATTCTTTTGACTACATGGAGATAGATGATGATATGGTCAAAATGAGAATCTTTGCCTAGAGCTTAGGAGGTGGTGTGAAGCAATGGTTTAAAGGCCTACCTCCTAATAGTATCCAAGACATGCCTGCTTTATATCAGACTTTCATAAACAAATGGGAAGTTAAGGCCAACCCTCTCCAAATCTTAGCAGAATACAAGAACTTGAAAAGAAACGTAGGAGAGAGTGTCCATGACTACTCTACAAGGTTCAACAGTGTTTATAACGCTCTTCCTCCACACATGAAACCTCCCCAAGGTATGGCTCTAGAGAAATATCCTGAAGGCTTTAATGCTGACGTGGCCTACCAACTTAGGGAGAGAGATTACAACACATTGGAAGACATGCAAAAAGGAGCAGTGAGTGTAGAGGCTAACCTGATTGAGAAGAAAGCAAGATTAAGAGTTGAGAAAAGGGTGACATATAGAGATGACACTGTAGCTTCCACATCTGATCCCAATTATGACCGTCTATCTAAAAACGTGGAAAGGCTGCAACAAATGATGGAAAAAATGGTTGTCACAGTTAGTAATTAGAACAGAAACCATAATCATAACTAGAACCAGAACTTTAGAAGAAACAACACCACTCCCAACAGACAAAGAGACTAAGACCAGCAAGTCATACCCCCATTTCAAGAGAACTCCCTTAATGAAGATGAGGGAACCGTAAAAGAGTCCGAGGGAAACACGATAAATATGTTTGAAGTAGAAAACTCAATCCACAGTTGTTCCACATAAGAGGATCAACCCTCGCCCTCATATTGGGATGAGGAAAGATTAGAATCTGAGGATTACAGACTTGGATTTGAAAATGCCATCATGCAGGTCAGAGAACAGTATGAACTTAGAAGCAAAAAGGGCTTAGACAATTCCAAACCCAAGGCTTTTGAGATTACCATCAAGAAAAGGCCTAAGAAAACTTCTAGAGCAACTGCTGAAAGTAAAAAATTAGTAGCTGAGAGTTTTGGGAAGAACAAAGAGAAAGACGACCAAAACACTGATAAACAAAGCCAACCAACTAGCAACACTAGCACTGCAGTTAGTGCTCCTGATAAAACAGTTCCTGATCCTGTACATAATGAAAAGCAGCACACTGAACCTGCCACTAAGGTGGTGGCTAACAAAAATAGAGTTAAGCACACCAAAGAGTCAGTCCACTTTCAATTTGGAGAGTGAGATTGCGAAAATTAAAATCTCTGTCCCACTCTCTGAGCTGACCACTCAAGATGTATATAAAGGCCAAATTTTGAAAGCTTTAAATCTAGGTGAAAACAGTGACACTGTCAATCTGAGTGATGATCAACCAGCCCTTTTGTTTGGTCCAAAGATAGAAGGGAGGTTTCAAGAAGGGGTAGTACCCCATTTTTATATCAGTCTCAATATCCATGACAATATCCTTCACAATGCAATGCATGACTCTAGGGCCTCACACAACCTGATGCCTAAGGTAGTTATGGAAAGGTTAGGCCTAGAGATTACCCACCCCTACAAAGACTTATATTCGTTTGATTCTAGCAGGGTAAAGTGTCTTGGCCTGATCAAAGACCTATGTGTAAGTCTTACCCAAATTCCAGCCAAGTGTATGGTCATGGATGTAGTAGTGGCAGATGTGCCACCTAAGTATGGCATGCTACTATCGAGGTCATGGGGAGCCAAGTTGCAAGGTACAATGCAGATGGATGGGGCATATGCCACAATCCCTATCTTTGGCCAACTTAGGAGACTGTATAGAGAGGCACAAATGAAATTCCTGGTCAGCAGCCCCGAAAAGCCTGAAAATTCTCCTCTGTACTCTGTGCACAGAGATTTAGACTCCTTTATCCTTTGCAACGATGAATCCTTAGAGGGGCCAGAATTCGAAAGCAGAGATACAAGCAATGAAACAAAGCTCATATATTTTAACATAATGGCCACTCTGGACTTAGAGGGAAACGAAGAAGTAAACTTTGGATAGTGCACTGAAACAGAAACTCAAAGTGGACAAGAAATAGAATTCAATCAGCCAACTAGTCACCTCTTTGAATTCCATACACATCAGGGAGAGAAAAACCCCCCACACCACGATGCAGACCCCACACCTCAACATAGCAAGGAAGCCAACGTTAAGGAAAAAAATGATGTTAAACCCGAGAGCGAACCTTTATGGGAAATGATTTTCGATGGGTCTTGTACTAAAAAGACTGCAGGAGCAGGGGTGTGGTTACATGACACAGAGAGCGACTATGCAGAGAGCCGTGCCTTTAATCTGAACTTCAAATGTACAAATAATATCGCGGAGTATGAGGCTCTTATCCTAGGCTTGAATCTGTTGAAAAAACGAGGAGCCCGTAGGATAGCTGTGCATGGAGACTCTGAGTTGATCATAAAACAAGTGAATGGTGAATACACAGTGAAGCACCCTAGGTTGAGAGCATACAAGAATGACGCGATGGATTTATTGAAAACCTTTGTAGAATATGAACTGGTGTTTGTTCCCAGGAGTCGGAACGTAATTGAAAATGGATTAGCTTGTATAGCTAGTTCATATCACAAGCCTCCCAGTGACCAACAAATCATCATTCAGACCAAATTTAGACCTGCAGTGCCAGATAATGAAAAATATTGGCAGGTCTTTGAGGGCGATAAGCAGATTGAAGATTTCCTGATAGGCAGGAACGAGTTTGAATTTTCCAATTCAGACTCTAAGTCTAATGATAGCTGCCTAAGTGAAGAACCCCCAGACGAAGAAGAACCAACCCGTAACATAGAAATAAACACTTTAAATGAACAGATTGGAAATCCAAACGAAGAATGTGAAAACGCAGATAGTGAGGAAGTAGAGGTGCTGCAGGCCAAATATAAGAACATACCCTGAGGTCTGGCACCTTTGGAAGATCTTTTCGACTTCGATGATGCAGCGAAAAAGCCCACTATAGAACACTCAGACTCTGACATCGAGGAATGCAACATAGGCATTGAAGACAAACCTAAGATGATTAAGTTGGCTAAGTCCTTACCCGCAAACATGAAAAAGAAATATATTGACTTATTCAAGGAATTCATTAATGTGTTTGCCTAGAGCTATGAGGACTTAAAGGCTTATGACACAAACATCATACAGCACAAAATACCTTTGAAAGACAACCAGAAACCCTTCAGACAGAAACTTCGCAGAATAAACCCAAAACAATTGCCTACAGTAGAAAAGGAAATAAAGAAGATGTACAAGGCGGGAATAATAGTTCCTGTAAGGTTCTTCGATTGGGTCTCAAACCTTGTAGCTGTGAGAGAAAACAGGTGAGATCAGACTGTGCATAGGTTTCAGGAACCTTAACAGATCCTCACTTAAGGACAATTTCCCCTTACCAAAGATGGAACATATCCTGCAGAGGATAGTTGGCTCAAAAAGGATATCTCTGTTGGACGGTTTTTCAGGTTACAACCAAGTTTTAGTACTCCCAGAAGACTAGCTGAAGACCGCTTTCACCACTCCATGGGGCACCTTTATGTATGTGAAAATTCCCTTTGGACTGATGAAAGCTGGTGCAACCTTCCAATGAGCGATGGACATAGCTTTTTCAGATGAAATAGGACACTTCATTGTCATCTATCTGGATGACATAACAGTCTATTCCAAGACTGATGAAGAACACCTAAAACATCTGAGAAGAGTTTTTGAAAAATGTAGAAGGTTCGATTTGTCATTGAATCCTAAAAAGATTGTGTTTGGGCTGCAAGAAGGTAAGCTCCTTGGACACATCATATCCGAGAAGGGAATTAGGATAGACCCACAAAGAGTTGAGGGAATACTGCAAATCACACACCCGAGAAACATTAAAGAGTTACAGTCCTTCATCGGGAAAATTAACTTCCTAAGGAGGTTTATTCCCAACCTAGCTGAACATCTCAGGAATATGACTGACATGCTGAAGAAAGGTGTGGGGATTAAGTGGATTGTTGAGGCTAAGAAATATTTTGAGTCAGTGAAACTTGCACTCACCCAAGCTCCTGTCCTAATCAGCCCAGACTTCTCAAAGGATTTCCTGATATTTTCTTTTGCCTCCGAGTATATAGTGGCTGCAGTTCTCTTGCAGAAAAAACCGGAGGGAATGGAGCAGCCTATTGCTTTCTTCAGCAAAGCTCTAAGGTATGCACCCTTGAAATACAACATAATGTAAAAACAAGCCTATGCCTTGGTGAAGGCCTTGAAATACTTCAGGGTGTACATACTGCATTCCCACACCACAGCCTATGTGCCTAACATAGTGGTTAAAGACATTTTGTCCCAAGATCCGGACCGGAAGAGGGGCAAATGGATTGCTGTGATCTTAGAATATGATCTCGAAATAAAACCCACAAAACTGATCAAAGGTCAAGGCCTAGCCCAACTAATGGCTGAGTCAAAGTTACAAGCCCTTGACATAAACTTGGTAGATACCTCAGATGGGCAGGAAGGATTTCCCGATCCCACTGTTGAGGAGCAGTTTCAAAACTCTCCTTGGTATTCTGACATCCTGTATGTGCTCACAAACCTCAATGCCCCTCCTGAACTATCAAAGACCAAGGCGAGATTCCTAAAGCTAAAAGCCAGGAACTATTGCATACTGAATGAATGTTTATACTGGAAAAATACAAATGGCCTATTGCTTAAATGTTTGCCTGAAACTGAAGCAGATAGGGTTAAACAGGAGTTCCATGTAGGAGAGTGTGGAGGCCACTTGAGCTGGAAAGCCACCGCTAACAAAATACTCAGAGTTGGCTATTACTGGTCTACACTTTTCAATAACATCCATAAAATGATAATTGCCTGCCATAAATGACAGATTTTTAAAGGCAAAAGAAAGCTCCTCCCTCTACCTTTACAACCCATCACTTTTGAAGGTCCCTTTATGCAATGGGGCCTAGAGTTCATAGGAGAAATACACCCTGCCTCTTCTGCACAACACAAGTCGATCCTAATAGCCACAGACTACTTCAAGTGGATAGAGGCCATACCTTCTAGGAATTCCACAGATTCTGTCATCATTAGGTTCCTAGAAGACCACATCCTCTCTCGGTTTGGCTGCCCAAGGAAAATAATCACTGATAACGCTGCTGCTTTTGGATCCAAGAAAATGATTGATTTTTGTCACAGGTATCAAATAGCACTCTATCATTCAACTGCTTATTACCCACAAGGTAATAGGTTAGTTGAATCATCGAACAAGAGCTTGGTGACCATCATCAAAAAGCTGCTGGAAGAGAACAAAAAGTCATGGCACAACAAGCTTGTACATGCCTTGTGGGCTGACAGGCTTACAACAAAGAAATCCATTGGCATGTCACCTTACCAGCTTCTCTATGGGACAGAGGCAGTTTTTCCTACCAGCCTGGGGGTACCAGTGATTAAACTTGTCCAAGAGATTCAGACAGAAGAGGACAGTATGGTAAGGAGGATAAACCAAACAATTCATCTCCAACAAACAAGGGAAGAGGTCTATAACAGAGCTCTGAAAGTTCAGGAAAATATAAAGAAGTTATTCGACAAGAGAACCAAGGCCTCTGACTTCAAAATTGGGGATAAAGTTCTGAAGTGGGACTCAAGGAGAGAAGACAAAGGAAAGCATGGAAAGTTTGACAGTTTGTGGTAGGGTCCTTACATCATCCAGGCCACTGTGGGTCCAAATGCCTTTTTTCTGCAAGATCTAGATGGTACAGAGCTATTTGGGGCTCCTGTCAATGGCAGGATGCTCAAACACTACTACTGCTGATTTTCGATTTCTAGTTTTCATTTCCATTGTAAATACCGTTGCTGTGTTATGTTTTCAAGAAAAAGAGAAAATGTTTCAAAAGAAAAAAAAGACAGAGAAAGAGAGGTTCAGACATGTTCAAAACGTGAACCTCAGAGCTGCAAAGGACTGGCTCAAACATGATCAAAACCTGAGCCAAAGAAGTGAAGACGGTTGGTCCTGACATGCCTAAAATCTGAACCAGCAAAGAAGAAGGAAGAGTCAGCTCTAACAAGCCCAAATCCAGAGCTGAAATGAAGAAGAAAGTGACTCTAACAAGCTCAAAACTCGAGTCACAAAGGAAAGAATGATGCTTCGAAGTTTCAGATTTCAAGCCTTCCATATTTTGTTTTCAGTTTTCCGCAATTTCAGTCCATGTGCAACTATTTTTATGCCTTGGATACGCAACGAACTAGATTGTCTAATCCTAGTTTGAATGTTTTTAAATTTCTGTTGTAGAATGTAGAGAAGAAATTTGCTAGACAGTTTAATCCCAATAGATATTAGATTAGGTAGGGAAACATGTGGGGCCAACAGTTTAATCTGGCCTCATGGAGTGATAAGGGTAGAATTAGATTAGTGTGTCTTCTATTTTCAATAAAATGATGAAGAAGGTCTGCAAATTCAAATGCACCTTGAAGAAAAAATGTTAGGACCGTAGGTGGGTAGGTAGATTGTTTGGGAATGATTCAATTGATTTATTATGTTTGTAATAGCTAAAATCAAAGAAGAAGATGGCTCAAAGATCAGGCATCTGGCCTGCTCCAAAGATTTATTTTCTGAATTCTTGACTCCTTCAAGAAGAAGCCATCCCCATGTGGAGCCTCTGTTAGCCACCTATGAATCGTTTGTCAAGAAAACAGGTGGCTAAATTTGTTTTATGAGCCTTCAAGAGATACATTTCCCACGAAAATCTCTCATCCTTGAAGCCTCTGTGTATCCATTGCCTTTAAAAAAGATCGTCATTGCTATTTCCATCCGAAAATCCTCACTGATTGTAATAAATTGTGCTTGAGAAGCCATCATCAGCCACTTAACCACTTCCCCATACGCCCCGAGCGCTAAAACCAAGCGCAAAGGCCCGGGCGCTAATCGTAATCGCAAATCTTAAACTATGCCGCCGTCTGCACCCCCTGATTGTGATCCCCCGACTATAATCCCCACCATTGATTCACGTCTAATCCAACAGCTCTCGCATCTTCGCCCGATCGCAATCGCAATTTTCGAATGGTGCCACCCTCCGCTCTGTGCGATTACGATCCTCTGACGCAATCTCCACCATCGATCTCACATAAAATCCAACGGTCGTAGGCTAATCGCTCCATTTCTCATCAGAGTTTGACCCTCCTATCACTCTCACTCCGATTTAATCGTCACCGTTCATTCCATTCGATCTAATCGCCCATATCTAATTGCCCATCCGCCTGTGGCCGGGCCCCACCGTACCAACCCCTTTCATATGTTTTCATCGCATTTTTAACCGTTCCCTTTGTATTTCATTCAAAGGTCAAATTCTAATGTTTGCATTAAAGTTTGTTACGTTCCGTCAAATTTTCATGAGACCATTTTCCCACTGTGTCGCTGCATTTTGCTCCATCATCTTGCATCAGTCCACCATTTTCCACTCACATCCACTGTTTTCACCATGCTGTGCTGCCATCCTCACAACCTTCCACAGCATTCGACCCCATGCATGGGTTTCTTAACGTGTTGGTGCATTTTTTGTAGGGTTACAGGCGCAAGAAACCGCCATGGTTCATAGTCACTGTTACAGTAGCACAGAGCACCGAGAAGAGCCTAAGGAGGTGCTTAGAACGTAAATTCTCATTAAAGGATAGAGTTTAGCTCTGCAAAACCTTGTCAGCGCCACTAAAGCTCACTTTTTCACTGACAGAGAAAATCATGAAACAACAAAGAGTACCAATATAGAGTGAAGGAGTTATGATGCACATTTTTGAAGATATTAGACCTTAATTTAGTGTTTCAAAGACAAGGTACCAGATTGAAGACCTCATGAATCACATAGAGGGCCTGGCGTGTAGAAAACAATATCATCAAGGTTTCACATCGGCGGAAGTCTCCTCCCGAGAAGGGACACAATACTTGTACTGTTTCAGTCTACATTGTGTCCATAAGAAGTTTTCCTCCCTGACAACAGTCCTAATGCTACCAGAGCATTTGTTACACAGTATGGTAGCCCTCATAGTCGCTCATATACCTTTTTGTTTATTCACCAGAGTACTGCAGTGGTGCTACAACAAAGTACATCAAAGACGTACCTTGAGTAAATTGCAACCTGTCGAAGACCACTCTTTCATCCAAATAGTACTGAAAATTAATGCTCAGATATTAAAACAGAATGGGTTTATATCCTTTTCTGCTACCCTGCTTTTAATGTTCATTTAGTGTTTCATCTACCCCCTCTGTCTCTCTTCAGCTATCAAAGTCATGAAGAAACTCATTGTAAGGGTTGTTGATTGGATATTTGTGAATTGTAAGCTGTTTCTCTTGAGACATAGTTCTCTGTGTAAAGTTGTAAGATAGGCTGAGGAAGATGTTTTTAGACTGAATATCAAGCTGTTGGCAATGTTGTACATGAATGGTGTTGCTCTTTAACATGACAAGCACATTTCTTTGGATCCTGATTTAAAGCAGCGGTGATGTGTTCCTATCTTTGTCTTTGTTTTACCTTGTAGTTCATTACATTTCATTTCTTTTGGCACGCATCAGAAATCTGGCATAGGATTTACCCTTGTTAGGTACCCTATGTTTCTACTCTCCCTGCCTTCAATGTTTTTTGCTGTATGTGTTATCTGAGGATTGATTTCCAGCTAATTTAACCAGTGTAGTGGTCAGATATACTGCTAGTTGATGTAAGAATTAATGAATCTTTTCTTAGATGTTCTTGTTAGGCTTTAATTGAAAGAACTAGGATACTGGGAGTTTAGAACTCTGTCTTTGTCTCGCTGGGATCCTTTTCATTTAATTGAAACCCTTCCAAGTTCCCTTAAGTTGGAGGCCGAAGCATTGAGAGTTCAAAGTCTCTCTCTTATCTCAGGTTTTCACCTTTGTGTCCAAAACTTTAATGTTTCCTTGTCCGAAGAGTTAACCTTTTAGGTTTCGGGATCACAGGTTGTCCAACGGCATGTCCTGTCCCTAGATTTGATTCTTGAAAGGTCTCCTTGGAGGTTTCCTTTCCTTTCACCCTCTACCTTGACATTGCATTCCACACTATCATCTTTAAGATCCAATGCTTTAGATGACTAGCCCAACTGAAAGCCTGCATATTGAATAGCAAGTAAAACCTTTCCTGACTCCATTTCCCAATGGTCTCGAGTATTCTATGAGCTATCTCTCCTTTGCCTAAAATCCTCTTTGCCCGTCCTTGTCTTGTATTGAATCCCTCTTTCCTGATTCCCAACAACCAAACAAAATCAAACAAACAAACCCCGTGCTTATAACTAGCCTAATATCTTAACCTAGAGCTTCAAAGACATAAAACCTTTGCCTATATAGAGAGATCTCTCTCTGGACCCAGGAGGGCTGGATCCTGAGGTCTGAAAGTGGTTTTGATGTTGTCTCATCTTTTGGTATTGCAAAACTGCCAAAACATGGGAACCCCCAACAGGAAGAAATACCCCTATCCCGGAGACAGAAAAATATGACTGATTCACACCCTCAAATGGGATTTACAGAACTCAGCCCCTTTTCTGCCTCTGGAAACCCTAGCGCTGCTCTGAAACCCTTTGTGTCAGCCACTGTTCTGCTCAGGAAGGGTCTGCGTCACCCTAACTGGGGTTACTCTACGCCTACGCTGTCCTAACTGGGCCTGTGTCAGCCTTTCTCGGCTCTTGCTACCTTTGCGCTGCCCCTACTGGGATCTTGGCTAGACTGCGTAGCTGCTCCCTCTACGCTGCTCTGGAATACTCTTTCTCTTCCCTCGTTGTACTCTTGGCCTGGGACAAAACCATCCCCCTCGCCAATACTGCCCCTCGCTACAGCTAAAACACTTATAAAATTCTTAGTAAACCACGCCCTAGAATCTGAACTTAGCTTCAGTGCTCTACCAGTGTGTTCTCCAACTGACCCCAAGTCCTTCTCTTATACTTTTCTCGTTGGAAAAACAACGGTCATGGTCTAATCCCTAATCAACGGCTAAGATTAGAAGCTTCTTAATCCATGTCACTTAAGTCATTCTCATCACATGTTAATTTAATTAACTTTAATCTTTTAATTTTCCTAAGTTAGATTTAGGGTCCTTAATTAAAAATATTAATTCATTAAATATCTCTTAAAATTGATGGAATTTCTTCAAACGCTTTATGGGTCTTGGAGATCTTATGTACTCTAGTCCCTCCACAAAGTTTGGGAGCTAGAGCACATCCGATGCTACCCCAACACCCCAAAATCTCGACACTCCCTCTTAGCGAGGAATGTGCTCTAGCAATACACTTCACCTCGAAGCACTGCTATGATCTCTGGTGTTGGTCTCTGCGCTGATGCTTGGCCTACTTCCCTACATAAGTGCATTTCTCTTGCTCTTCTGTACTGCTACCCATGACTCTGCCACCATCACTGCCACATCTGTACTACAACTCCCTCTCAAATTGCTGCATCGTATTGCTAACTGTTGCACTGCAACTCAGTTGCTGAGAGTAAGAAATGAAGGACCATCAACCAATCTTTGACAGACAAGTCATTTGGGCTGCATCTCATCACTGAAGCTCCATAGGTTGATGCTTTGTGCTGTCCTCCAGAGGCTACTGCACCGCTGCAACACTGCATTGCGTAAGCAGTCCTCCTTTGCATCGCCTCTGCATTGTTTCCCTCTATGATGTTGTTGCATCTGCACTGTGCTTCTCCCTCTCCAGCGTGTCAGCTTCTGCCTCTGCTTCATCCTTGATCTTCTACACCCACTACTCCACTTGTCCTGCTACCATCTTAAGACTCCCATAGAGATCCAAGAGTTGGGCTACTCACGGATCTCGCTGATCCAGGTGGATATTGGTGGCTACCCACCTATTCCATTTGGGCCCCCACCATTGGTTCTTTCAGTTTTTCAATTTCAGCACAACTTACTATTTTTAGCAATTTTTTGGGTCCATAACTTCTGGAGCCGCTTTGAGGCCCTAAACAATGGTATTTGGGAAACCCGAGAGCAACATGGAAGTTCATTTAATGTTTTTTCACGCCAAAAGTTGTAGTCCTTGGATAGATGTTTCTAACGAGTTATTTAGCGTATCAAACAGAGATCGTATGCAAAAGTTACGTCCTAGTGACGATTGATGTACCAATTTACACAAATGGGGCCCACAGTTTTGGCGCTTCATCTCCTAGGGCTAGGTTTTTGGATGTTTAGGGTTTTCCATTGTTTCTCAACAATAAACAGACCTTCGAGCCTCATTGTAACACAATTCATAAGCCTGTAGCTGCCACATCTCTTCTCAGTCCAACGCCCTAGCTAGTTTATTTCCAATATGTTTGTAACCATATTTATGTTATTTGATATCAATGAAATGAAGTTTTATTTCCATTGCATCTTTGTATTTATGTTTATTTCTGTGTATTATTGTGTTCACGCATAAATCTGGATCAGTGGTATCAGAGCAGTCTCCTCTCTCTTTGTTTTTCTTTACATGTCCCCAACACGGTTAGGGTATAAGGAATTAGAGCTCGATCTGGTTGAACCCTTGCAAGATCAGCCTCGCAAACCCCGACGACCTCCCATGGCGGAAGAAAATAGAGACGGGGGAGCAAGAGATCCTATCAAATTATTCCTCGAGGAGGCCTTCGAGAAACAAAGGAACGTGATGATGGATAACTTTTCCCAAATCCTTCAACGGCTACCCACCGTCGCCTCAACTCCATCTAGCAGCCACTCTAGAGGAACCTCTCCTTTCATGGTACATATCAACTTCAACATTCATGTATTTGAAGGCCAGATAGATGCAGACGCCGTAGATAGATGGTTGAATTTGCTCGAAGGGTATTTCTCGGGCCATGATTTATCCGACCGAGAAAATATTACTTTTGCACTCCTCAAAGTTGCCCCCCATGTCAAAGACTGGTGGGAAACTGACTCTGAGCAAAAGGACGAGAGGGAACCCTCTCTGTTCTCAGCCACACACACTTGGAATTCATTTTAAGATGGAATCAAGGAACAATATTGCCCCGTGGGGAGTTATTAGAACAAATACATCCAATGGACCATGTGGTGGTAGCAAAGGGATCAAGATGTGCACAAACTAATGAATTTGTTCCATACCCTGTGCACAAAGTTGGGTATTAAAGATTTAGAGAGACATTTTGTGCTCAAGTACCGTAGCTATTTTCACCGATACATTTAGGAGGAAACGGAGTTCCTCGATATTACCTCGCTTGGCACGGCATATCGCTATGCTGCCAAGATTAAGAAAAAATTTAAGCAGAAGAAGTGATACTTTGGATCCATGAATCCGAAGCCAGGGAAAGGTGCCCCCAAACTGCAGAACAAGGGGAAAAGCCAAAGCGGGGTGACTCAGAACAACACCACAAATCAAAAGAAGGACATGGGGAAGTGGTGTGAATTTCATAACATCCCCAGTCACAACACAAACGAGTGTCAGGCCAAACAGTCATTGGTGGCCGAACTAAAGGCACCCGAATCAAATGCATGTTATAATCCCGAGTCAGAACCAAACAAGGGCAATGAAAAAGGGAAGCATATCATTGATGCGGATCCAAATGCCATTGTCTCCACCACCAAGCTCCAGAGGGAGGATCCCGAGGATCCAGAGGAGGGGGAGCGCCTCTTCCATTCGCAGATATGGGTGAAGGGTTATCCATTGCAATTCCTTGTCAATAGAAGAAGCCAAAAGAACCTCATTTCAACAGAGTTCATGAAGCGGCTTGGACTACCGACCATAGCACACCTGCAACCATATACCATCAGGTGGCTTCACCAAGGAAGAGATCTCTGCGTCCGCCAGCAGTGGCGCCTTCCGTACAACATCAAGCCATTCACGGATTAGGTACTGTGTGATGTTTATCCTCTTGATGTGTCTGATGTATTATTGGGCCAACCATACTTGTGGAAGTGACATGCTAAGTATGATTCTAAGCCTTGTTTTGTTGTTGTTACTTTGGGAAATAAATTGTACAGGATACCGTAGGTAGTACCGCCTCTGGCCATCTCTTTGACTACTGTAAAAAAATGCAGTAAGCTTGTTTCCTAAACCAAGAAATTTATTTTCATTACAATTCGCCCACAAGGAAAGAAGAAGATTGCGGCCACAACCTCAAAACAGGGCTTCCCTGCACGGCAGTCGCATATGGACAAATTCATGGAGGATTATGAGGACATTTTCTCCTCACCCACAAAGGTTCCTCTACATTATCAGGTCAAGCACTCCATTGATTTTACCCTAGGTGTGTCGCCGCCTAATGTTGCCATACCTCATGCGACCACATAGACAAAATCCACACATGTATTGTCTGAGGCTAATAAAGCAACCAAATTTATTGAACACGTCCAATACGTTCGGCAACAGGTCCACAACATCTTCGACACATCCAATACCAAGTTCAGCAAAATTTGCCTCATATCATAGAGGAAATCAACACAATGGGGACCATTGCTTCCTAAGGGGGGATGAATGATCCAGGTGGATATTGGTGGCCACCCACCTATTCCATTTGGGGCCCTAAACAATGTGTTTTGGGAAACCTGGGAGCAACATGGAAGTTCCTTCTATGTTTCACACGTCAAAAGTTGTAGTCCTCAGATAGATCTTTCTAACGAGGTATTGAGCGCATCAAACAGAGATCGTATGCCAAAGTTACGTCCTGGGGAACATTGATGTACCAATTTCCCCAAACGGGTCCCACAGTTTTTGTGCTTCATCTCCTAGGGTTAGGTTTTTGGATGTTTATGGTTTTCCATTATTTCTCAACAATAAATAGGCCTTCGAGCCTCATTGTAACATAGTTCAGAGGCTTGTATTCGGCACATCTCTTCTCAGAGATAAGGTACCAGCACTGTAGCTAGTGTATTTCCATTATGTCTGTAACCACATTTATGTAATTTGGTATTAATGAAATGAAGATTTATTTCCACTGCATCTTTGTTTTTATGTTTATTTCTTTATTATTGTGTTCCTGCATAAATCCAGATCACCCGCCAACAAACTGTAGCTGCTCTACAGATCAATATCACCCCACTTTCGTCGTTCATGAGTGCTCATGGCTACGTCATCATTAGAGCCGTCGTCTGCTACAATAGCCTTGGAACTAGAAGCTTCCTTGTCCTTCTTCCTTTGAGCACAATTGTTGGCTAAGTGTCCAAGTTTTCCACATTTGAAACATTTGATCTTTTACAGATCATGCTTCTTTTCCCTTTGATGCTTCTTTGATGTCAGGGCTGCATCTTCCTCTGCCTCGTTTCTCACCTAGCTCGAACCGATGTTGAATTTCCTCTTGGTCACTCGACGGATTTCCTCTTGTCAGAGGATAGCCCACATATTGTCCTAGTTAGGAAGATCCACTCTGCCCAAAAGACTAGATAAATGTTTCCCAGTCCTCTCTGACATCATTTAGAGCAGTCCTCACCATGACATCGTCATCTACCTTGATCCCCATGCCAGTCAGCTGATCCCGGATCAACTACAGTCTGAATAGGAAAGGATCGATTTCCTCTCCCTTGGACATCATAAATAAACTCAATTGTTTCTCTAGAACCATCTTCCTTTGGATGGACGTCCCTAGATACAATGTGGTTAAAGCTTCCCACATCTCATGAGTCGTCGTATTTTCGGCTATGTGTGGTACCACATGATATTTAACCTCGTCCGTGATGAAGCGCTTGGTATGTGTCGCTGCTTCATTATGCTCTGCCAAGATTTTCGAATCGGTTGGTGTAGCCAAGAATTTCTCTGCACGCTTCCTCAAGTCATCTACCTCCAGGACTACCAGGATTTTGGCCTTCCAGATAACAAAGTTTGACAGGTTGTCCAACCTATCCTTATCACGTGGTTCGTGTGGCACCATCTGCTCAGAAATTTGTCGGAGCAGATCCTACTCTCTCAGTTAGAGACTTAGATCTAGGGTCCTCGGCGAGAAACGCACCCTCTGTTCCCTCTGACAACTGATTTCCTCCTTGGAAATATTCCAAACACAACGAATCAACTCTCCTCGATCACCCTGCGAGCGATCTTCATAATTCTTTGGCAATGAAATCTACTCAGAAGTTGTTCTCCTCCCGCTCTTTGTCGACTTAGCTTATTCTTAATTCTGCATCGGCAGAATATTCACCCCACCAGCAACTGCTGAAGATCTGCAACTTAGCTTCTGGTTCACGACACTCTACAAAACAATCAAATTATGGACTGTGTCACCCTGGCTGATCTTTGCATGAGCAGACCGGTTCAGCGCAGCGACTGGGCAGCACATGCTACTCCTGCGTCCCTCTAGAAGACTCTGCATTGTCACTGGGTCACCCAGCTGGGACTGCATCAGCCCCTGCGTGGCTCTTGCTGCCTCTGCGTCGTTCTGGTGTTGTGCTGCCCTCTCTGATTTCTCTGTTGCTACCGCTGCTTTCTACAATACAAATTTCTCTACCCATCTTCATGGAGATCCATCTTGATCTGCAATTGCTCTGATATCATGTGAAAAATTCTTAACCTAATAAATATTAATGTTAATTCTCAATTTACTTCTTCTACTTACATAAGTTATTAATCTGAAAAATTCAACATTAACATCGAAGTAAATATAGTTAACATCCTTCACATATAGATCAAATACTAAATAACATGCTCATAGACAAAGTGACACACAAGGATTTTCTAGACAAATGTCCCCGGAAAAACCCAATGTGGGAAAACCAGTGCTGCTAGCTTCTGGAGGGTTTTTATTATTATGTAGATTCTAAGTACAAAAAATCTGGGCACCGAACTGGATAATCCGGCAAAGAAATATATATGGCAAAAATACCTCTATCCCGGAGACATAAAAATATGACTGATTCACACCCTCAAATGGGATTTACAGAACTTAGCCCCTTTCCAGCCTCTTGAAACCCCAGCGCTGCTCTGAAACCCTCTACATCGGCATTCTTAGCCTGCGTCACGCTAACTTGGGTTACGTTGCCCCTATGCTGCCCTAAATGGGCCTGTGTCAGCCTTCCTTGCCTCCTGCTACCTCTGCGCTGCCCCTGCTGGGCTCTTGGCTGGACTGCATAGCTGCTACCTTTGCGCTGCTCTGGAATGCTCCTTCTTTTCCCTCATTGTACTCTTAGCCCGAGACTAGACCATCCCCCATGCCAATATTGTTCCTTAGTATAGCTGAAACACTTCTGAAATTCTTAGCAAACCGCACCCTATAATTTCAACTTAGCTTTAGTGCTCTGCTAGTGTGTTCTCCAACTGACCCCAATCCCTTCTCTTATACTTTTCTCGTTGGAAAACCAATGACCGTGATCTAATCTATAATCAACGGCTAAGATTAGAAGCTAATTGATCCACGTCACTCAAGTCATTCTCATCACATGTTTAATTTAATTAATTTTATATCTTTTAATTTTCCTAAGTTAGACTTAGGGTCCATAATTAAAAAGATTAATTAATTAAATATCTCTTATACCTGGTGAAATTTATTCAAACGCTTGCTGGGTCTTGGAGATCTTATGTACTCTAGTCGCTCCACAAACTTTGGGAGCTAGAGCACATCTGATGCTACCCCAACACCCCAAAATCTCAACAATAAATTCAAACTACTTAATATGAGAGAATATTTCTCTTTGTGTATCAACAAAAAAGGTCGGTACCAAAGAAAGGTTGGTACCAAAGATTCACAAATAACCAAATAAATATCAAAGAGGTGTGGCAGTTTTTAATACCTATTGATTCAATGAAAAATGTATTGGATATTGGGAAAATAATTATAGTAGCTAAACGAGTTAATCATTAGAATTTAAGAAGACTCTAAATTTCAAAGCATAAAGAATATCCTTCATGTAAAGTGGTAAGGTGATAACCAACATATATGACCTTAAAAATATTTAGGAAACCATTCATGTCGTGAACATTGTAAAAAAATAAATAAATATTATAGATTGAATATACTGCTTCAAACTTCATGTAATCATTACAACCAATAGAAAAACACGGACATCAAGTTTGCAATATTTCATTTATACGATTAAATCCAAATAATATATTGTTGTATATGTACAAATAAACGAAATATTTAATAAAACTTAAGAAGTTTACACAAAACAAAAGAGAATGGACTAGTAGATAAGGGATGAATTCTTGAAAAAGAAAAAGAAAAACTATTATTTGACCTTTATTTCTTAAAATATTAAATATGTGTTTTTTTCTCCATTGATCTCACATTACTAAAAGAATTTAACCCTATTTAGAGAAAAAAACTTCACCTGTTTATATTCTTTGGTCATCAATTACTTCATGGTCTTAATAACAATTTTACTAAAATAGCCAATGCTAGATGCTTTGGAGTAGTTGTTTTCTGCAAACTAATCACCTTGTATCGTCCTAGATATATAGAAGGATTCCACGTATGAATTCTTCAACCCTACTTTAACCATTGCACCTTTTAACTAATGATTATGAAGTGACCACATGGGGAGACATTGGATTTTTAAATTGAAGCCTTGCTATCCTATTTGATTCTTCAAAACTTTCTTTCTCTTCATAACTTGCCATCCAAAACCAAGAGGTTTTTGAAATCCACGTGTCAAGTTGTAATGTGTTTATTACAACTACCCTTTCACATTTGATTTGATTTGGTCAAATTAAATTTTCCAACTTTTGTATTGGACCACATATTTTGGAAAAGCACTTATCTCTATGTTTCCTCTCAAATTTAATATCTTCATTTAACGCCTATCTATCCTCTTTATTTGGCACTTATTGAAGATTGTAACTAGGTTTGGTCTTCATAAATTGTATTTGAATCAATATTTATTGTACTTGTCAAAAGAATAAAGAAAATAATTTTATATTATTATTAAATGACTTATTAAAGCACAGGTTTCATGCATGGGTCATATTACTTTAGGTCAAAGTCCCCATTGTGGACTTCTAGGATTTATTATGAATTTATATAATCATTACAAATTTAAATTGACCCATATTGGGCTTTCGAATCATGTAATTATGTCAAGTGTTGAGTCAAATATGATTTATGGAGCCTCCACATCAAGTCGGCCTTCAAGTGATCAAGTCGGCCTCAAGCCCAGGAATTCGAGCTCATCAAAAGTATATATACAAGGGGGATCGAACTCATCTGGAGACATCACTCACTCATACAGAAATTCGATATCTGCTGCTGCAAGGGAAAAAGTGTGAAGTCAAGGATGGGGTCAAAAGAAGTGCGAGTTTGGACAAGCTAAAGGATTGAAGGAAAATAGAAATTTTGGTCTCTCTCTCTCTCTCTCACGTGCCCTAGATTGGAATATTGAAGTCGCTCTTTGTTTTGCTGCTGCCTGTTGCTGCATGTTGTTGCTGCCAAGAGAATAATAGGTCAAAGTTGATTTTGTTGGGTGTTGGTGCCTTAATAAGTTGTATTGGGTCAAAATATAACTCCTAGAAGCAAGATCGAATTCTTTCCTCCAAGCTCAAAGTTCCAGAAGCAAAGTTGAAGTTCCAAGGCCGAAGGAAGTGCTGCATAGTGTTGTTGTTGGTGTTGTTGCTGCCAGATCGAGGTAGGATCAAAAGGAAGGATGAATTGGTGTGGAAGAGGTCCGAGTCAAGGTCTATAGTCTCAAGAATAATATTGAAGGAAGAATTACTAACTGGGTTTTCCCCTATAGTGGGGTTTTCCCTCATTGTTGGCCTATATATGGTGTCCTTGATCTATGTGCTTTTGCTTTGATATTTTCTTTATGAACTAAGAAGAAAGAAGACAAGAAGAATATAATAAGAATTAAAAAACATCACAAGTAAATAATCAAGAACAAGAGAATCTTCTCGCCTTTCTGATTCTCTAACATGGTATCAAAGCTTTGGTGAAGAAAGAAGGAAAATGCAGTCTCAAGGAATTGATCAAGGAAACATAAGAATTCCATTAGAGGAAACTCTTTAAGGAAATAAGTTTTCACTACCTTTAAGGAAGATGTCTAACACTATTAAGGGAGAAATCAAGCTTGAAGGAGGTTAAAACTATAGATCTTGGAAAAAGAGGATCAACCTCATCCTTGAAAAGAACAAGGTCTTAGATTTGGTAAAGGGAAAAGTGAAGAAGCCCACAGGAGACTCTAGTGATGAAGATAAGGTGAAATTCAGAGAATTAAAATTAGTTACCATGACTCTAATGGTTGAAGGAATAAAGGACAACCTTGTCCCCTTCATAGAAAACATTGATCATTCCCAGGAAATGTATGAAGCCTTGTCAAAACTATTTACCATCAAGAACATTGGAAAAGTGGCAAGCTTAAAAAATGAACTAAGGACTACTAAAATGACCAAGGAGGATATTATAGCGACTTTCTTTGTGAAGATAGCAAGAATAAGAGATGATATTCTTGCCATTGATGAAATGGTGACAGATAAAGAACCTGTGATCAGAGCCCTACTAGGGCTGCCTTCTACTTGGAGTGAATTTCTTTAAGGTCTCAACAGCTGGAAGAAGCTCCCACCTTTGAGGAACTATGGAAAACCTGTAGTCAAGAAGAGTTAATAATATCAATGGTAACCAAATTTGAATAAGTCTCAATTGCTTATGTTGCTCATCACAAGGGAAACTTCAAGAAGAAAGGGCCAAGGAGGAAGGTTGATATGTCCAATTTTGAATGCTATCATTGCCATAAAATGGGTCACTATAGAAGTGAGTGTCCCGACAATCCGAGAAACAAGAAAAGTGAAATAGATCATGCTAATGTGGCTAAATAAGTATCCTCTCCCAAGAGAGCAAAGCCTGAAGAGAATGACACAAGGGAATTACACTACTAAGCCCCTTGTTCCTAACTTCAGATATTTCATTTGTATATTTTATATTTTGTTATAGGTTTAACATATTTTTGGAAATACATTTTCTTGTTTTATAAGTTTTTAGGTATCCCTCAAAGCTGTGGAGGGAGCCCACCAAAACTCCTCAAGATAAGTATCTCACTCCCTCTCTATTTGTTTTCATATACTTATTTAAAATTTTATTATATTAAATACTAATCACCTTTCTACCTTTATTTCCTTGTCTAATAATTAACCTGCCGAATGCTTAAGAATCATGGGAGAAGGCCTCAAGGATTAAGAAAGAAGGCCTCACTAGACAATGCATTGGAATCAAAAGGTTTGTCCAAGTATCAAAGGTATGTCTTAGATTATAAAGCCTTGTTATTCTCTTTCGTATATCCATTACTAACTATTGTTGTGTATAGCTCTCGCGCATCTTAAAAGATTATAGTTTGGGATGATTAATCATCTGATGAATCTACCCACCTCATTTACCTCTAATTGTTTTCATAAAAAGAACCCTGAAAGGTTCTGTAGAAAACCTAACCTAAGGGTATGTTGATATTGTGTGACACCTTAAACATACTTAGGGTTATTAATAAAGAAATTACTATATTAATTGATATATTGATAATGTCATGTTTGGGATTTTGAGATGATCATGAAAGTTCTAACTTATTAGGGTTGAAATGATGTTGTTAGAAATCTCAAACATTCAAAGTTTTGATATAATAAGGGTTTGCTTTAACATGAATTGAAACCCTAGGTTTTGATTAGGTCTACAAGAAAAATCCTTGTTATGAAAAGTCCAAGAAATGAAACCCTAGGTATATGTTCCTTTGATTGAATGCATAGCTTAGTCTAGGTCGATATATGTCTAATATATTAATATTGTCTAACATTTAATATGCTTATGCATGATGGTAATCTCCTAGATATATGAGTTGACTATATTTCTAATGGTCACAAGTCCCAGGGTTTGGAAACAAGCCTTGAAAAGTCTATGTTTTTACATCTAAGCCCTAGTAAAGGTTAAATTCTCTAGTATGTGTATTCATCTAAATCTATATAATGTTTGTTGAGAAATTATAGATGGAAATTTAGGGTTGACATTGAACCCTTGTAGAATCTATTCATGCCATGTTTTGTTGAGATTGAACGAAATCTAGGGTTTATATAAAACCCTAGTGGATAGTCTATCACATGGCTTCCAAAAGTTATTAGATACTTTTATTTTTCTTTTGACTTATTTCTAGGGATTGCTATATGAAAAAACTAATATTTTGTCATCTTAATTAAATTGATTTAGGGTTTGTATCAAACTTGGGCTAGAAGTTGAAGTATTGATTATGTAAATTCTAAATGCTTTTGCTACTGTAAGAATTAATTATGAATAACTTCATGCTTCTATAAAGATTTGGTTGTACTAGCTATCTAAGTTGTGCAGGTACATCATATTGGTGAAGAAGTCTGTAAGAGAAGTTGATATGATCAACGTAATGAGAAGGATGGAAGCCATGAAAGATTCTCCAACACCGAAGGAAGAAGTCAATCTCCCTACGTTAAGAGGGGTCCTGGATAGAAGAAACTCTCCCTGATTAAGAGGGAGGGCACAACTAAATCTTTTATTGGAGAATACATTCTAGAAGATATGTTGCTACATGTGGAGTAGGAAGAGGAATCTTCTCTCAAAGATTCAATTAATAATCCTACTGAGATTAGTTGAAGGGAAACATCAAAACGTCAAAGGTTTGTTTTGATTATATATATTTAAAAATGTATTGTTGATTGGGGTTATGTTTATACAGGTAAATCTATCGAAGGATTTGATAGCATGTTGGTTATTAATCAGTTTGATCGGGAGAGATCCGTTGTACTTGATCTATTGGATCAAGGTGTGTTGAGGCTTTGTGAGTGAAGCATTTCCTAGAAAGACATTAGGCCGACACTTTGTTTTGATGTCTGGTAGGTAGGGTGGCATCGAGTGGATGTGCACCTAGCTCCTTAGGTTGATGGTTAGTAAGTAAGCCTGATGGTAACTATAGATTCGAAAATATTTAGTCCATCTTAGTCCCACCTGGATAGATTGCCTTGGTCAGGAATCTAGTCCATGGCATTGCGGTGCTTAAATTATTAAGTGACCAATGGATAGATTGCCCTGGTCAGGAATCTAGTCCATGGAATTAAAGTGCCTAAAAAATCTTCATAGTTCACATAGTTGAGATCTTCCTTATATTGGTGTATTAAGAATACATCCCTAGTGAAGAGGGAGTGTTGAAGGTTGTAACTAGGTTCGGTCTTCATAAATTGTATTTGAATCAATATTTATTGTACTTGTCAAAAGAATAACGAAAATAATTTTACATTATTATTAAATGACTTATTAAAGCACAAGTTTCATGCTTGGGTCATATTATTTTAGGTCAAAGTCCCCATTGTGGACTTCTAGGATCTATTTTGAATCTATAGAGTCATTAATGATTAAATTGATTGATATCGAGCTTTTGAATCATGTAGTTAGGTCAAGTATTTAGTCAAATATGATTTATGGAGCCTCCACATCAAGTTGGCCTTCAAGTGATCAAGTCGGCCTCAAGCCCAAGAATTCGAGCTCATCAAAAGCCTATATATACAGGGAGATCGAACTCATGTGGAGACATCACTCACTCATACATAAATTCGATATTTGTTGTTGCATAGGAAAAAAAACGAAGTCAAGGAAGGGGTCAAAAGAAGTGTGAGTTTGGACAAGCTAAAGGATTGAAGGAAAATCAAAATTTTGGTGTTTCTCTCTCTCTCACACGTGCCTTAAATTGAAAGATCGAAGTACCTCTTTGTTTTGCTGCTGTTAGTTGCTGCATGTTGTTGATGCCAAGAGAAGAATAGATCAAAGTTGATTTTTCTCGGTGTTGGTACCTTAATAAGTTGTATTGGGTCAAAATCGAATTCGTAGAAGCAAGATCTAAGTCTTTCCTTCAAGATCGAAGTTCCAGAAGCAAGGTCGAAGGAAGTGTTTCATAGTGTTGTTGTTGCTGCTAGATTGAGGTAGGGTCAAAAGGGAGGATGACTTGGTGTGGAGGAGGTCCAAGTCAAGGTATGTAGTCTCAAGAATACTATTGAAGGAAGAATTGCTCACTGCGTTTTCCCCTATAGTGGGGTTTTTCCTTGGTTGTTGGCCTATATCTGGTGTCCTTGATCTTTGTGATTTTGCTTTGATATTTTCTTGATGCACTAAGAAGAAAGAAGACAAGGAGAATATAATAAGAATTAAAGAACATCACAAGTAAATAATCAAGAACAAGAGAATATTTCTGCCTTTCTGATTCTTTAACAACACTTGCAAACTACCCCTTGGATATGGTCTAATTAGGTTTTTCCCTCCATCTCAAGGATTTAAAATGCCCTTATCTTGTTATGAATGTGCATATGCCACTCTCTAAAATACATCTCTTGAACAATATCACTTCCATGGTTTCTATAGATTGGATTTCTATTGTCATCTTTGCTTATTCAATTCTTTGACCAAGTTTTTTTGTTTCCATGTCTTTCAAGTTACCTCTATAGATTTTGTGTGGATGATTACAAACAATATTGTTTTATCATTTTTTGTTAGCTTTAACATAAATTGGGAAATAATATGACGATTTTTGACTTACTCATCCAGGAGAGATGGTTATAGATATAGAATTCCATATGTCGATTGCTTCTTATTGTTTGACCTTTACTTCTTGTCAAGTCGTGGGAACTCCTTGGAACAAAACCAACACATCACATACATTTAAAATATTGATTTGGAAGGGTGAAAGAGGAGGAAACATTACCTATTGGGTTCGAATTGATTCAAAATTTGAGAAATCAACGCAGTAGTGTTTGAAAGGAATATGCTTGTCAAATTGGATGTAGCAATTTTCTACATAGCGTAGAATGAATGTTTCACTAAGGTCAAATCCACCCTCGCTTAGATTTTGGTTTCCAATCACTTGCAGTCAAGAAAAAACATGGAGAAGCACATGCAACATCATATTGCTCATCAATTTGCTTTAACTAGTTAGTAGTAGATGAAACGAGGCAAATACCTTGAGGAGGATCAACCAACTAAAGCACCTAAGTTCATAACATGATTTTCATGCACCCACAAACGAACCAGAAATGATATTGTGGTAGGAAACTAAAGAGTGTTGATTGAGTGGTTCACTTTGAACAAGCTCAACCACTACAACAAATGTCTATGGATGGAAACCCTCAAAACTATTGCACAATGTTCATGGTTGTCTATCCTAGAAGCATTGAAAATGATAATATACTATGCATTAAAAGATACTTTGGTGGGAAATGCTTTGAAAAAATGAAAATGGAAGAAATATTAGCGAGCTTGTGAAGGAACAAACCCTCAAACAACTATTGAGATTTACAAATGACAAGCTTACTCTACCAATGATTTCAAAATTGCAAATATACTCAAAATGTGTGTTCACACCTTAACTACAACCTAGGTTATATGCATGCTCTGTTTGAGCCTACTTCGTACACTTTTTCCTATTTACCTGGAATAGATTTTATGTTGCATTGCTTGACATGTGGAGGTTAAAGATCTATAGATGTTGAATTTTGAGTAATAACATACATAAAATAAGTCCCCTACATTAAGGGCAAAAACAACAAGTGTCCCTCTAAGAAGAAGAAAAAATATGAATCAATAAGGATTAATAGTGAGTGAAAGTTATTTATCCTTCGATCTCTTTGTCATAGTCACCCAAAAGACACTTTCTGCAAATGCAAATACTATCAAACTTCCTTGATAGATATTTATATGATATATCAAAAGTTTTTTATTCATTTTGGTATGGTGTGGTAAACCAAGAAACTTGTTGAAAGTGAGAAGTCAACAAGAGGCCAACTATTATCACCACCTACCCATACATAAATGCATAATATATACTTTGGTGGATGGAAGGGAATAATGAGAATGTACGACACATACCATATAAATTGGTTTCGTTTTTTAAAGTAGTTTCAGAGATTTTTATAATTATGTTGAGATTAATATTAAAATCTAACTAAAAATAAAATAGGTATAAATTAATAAGAGAACTATTTTTATGTTTTTTTTTTTCAATTTTATAATTCTATTTTCAAATATTTCTTATACCAACTTATTATATTTTTGTGTGCCTATTTTGTTTTCAATTATTATAAATGCCAAAAGCCCTGTAATCCACACCATTTAATAATAAATAACAAAAACTACAACAAATGATAATAATATTTTTTTATATTGTCCATTTTTTACTTTGAAAGAATTTTTTCTATAAAGCATGTGCGTATTTTTTCCAAATACGTTGAAAACTTTGAAATTCTCATTTAAGGTGTTTTTTATATAGGCCAGAGGCCGTAATTCATGGATGACTTCAACCTCAATGGCAACTACGTAAAAGTTAATGAAATTGTGAATGATAAATTTATTAAAATAATTGATGATATATGAGTTCATCTTGACTTGTTACCCAACGTTTAAGGGATCGTTTGAGCTACTCCGTAATGATCCAAAAATAGATAAAACGTGCAAATAAGACATGGCCGTTAGTTACTCATTCTAATTTTGAATTATATATGTTTTTGGTGATATAAGTTATTGCCATTATATATAGATATATAATTTTAAATAAAGAAAATAAATTAATATAAAGAGAATATTCCAAACACATCAATAGCATATTCATTTGGAAAACTTAAGTTATTAGTATCATATCGATAAATGCTCGACCAATAAAAGGACATTTTCCTTCTTCCCCTAAAGTGAACCATTTCCTTTATTGTGGTATTATGAGAATTAACGAATTGTTCATTTGTTTATTTGTTTGTTTTTTGAATTATATGTGGTTTAAACTTTTATATTGTCATTATAATATTAAGAGGTGTATCTAAAATAAATTAGTATATAGATATATTAATAACTTTTGACTTGGTAAGAGTTGAGATGTCTTGACCTCATGAGAGTAGACTCTATTCGAGGGGCACTTACTTTTCAAGTCTATGATTAAACCTTCATGATATCACTATAACATCAAGAGTATATCCAATAGCGATCAACAACTAGATATACCAACAATTTGTGACTAAGCAAAAGTCAAGATGTCTCGATCCCATCAAAGTGGATGTTATCCCAAGGAGAAACCATTCTTCAAGCCTTATCACAACGGGTCAACATGTCACCTTATGGGAATTGAAACGAAGCGGAGAGGATTAAAAATGATGTTTGCAATCACTCGCGTTGAACCCATGAGAGTAAAAAAATTTATTTGATGAATATATAATTCTAATGTCATTGGGCTTCGACCCAAATTTTAGAGGATGCACACCATTCTTGTATCCAAGTGTCGATGTCGATCCAAATTGTGTTATTGGCTAGGGCATATGACTCATGGGCGGCTGATATCCACGCTACTAACACATCATTTAATGTTGCGATGGGTGGTGTATAAGTCATGAGAATTGAAACCATTTGAATGGTTTCAAATGTCAAAGCCTATATACCCCTTGCCACAACACTAAATATGGTTTCAAATCTAACAACTTATATACCACCCATGGTTTCAAATATAACAACTTGTTTACCACCCACTAAAACATTAAATATTGTGTAACAATTTTCCTAACTTATATTCCATCCACCTTTGGTAAAATGCAAGTGCCACAAGATACCCAATCATCTTAAACATTGATGAAGAGGGGTGGGAAAATATGTTGAATAAGGAGAGACTCTACTCGGACCTCAAATGGTGATAAAGAAAAGAGACTAGGAAACATTGTCAGTACACTAAGGATCATGTCCAAATGCCAAAGTAATGGAGATTCTTGATTGATCTTGCGAGCATAACATCAAACCACACTACAGTTGGAGGAAGATGTTGACCAAGCTCTGGTAAGTGAATTCTAGCGTAGCGGTGATCTCACTTCACTCGATTGTTGGGAAGGGGTTAAAGAATTTCATTATGGAGAAGTTATGCAAGCGTCTATGGGGAAAATAGTTGGGTAGAAAGAAGAATTATTATGTTAAGTAATTCAACCCCACTTGTGATCTCCAACAAAAAGAGTACATTAGAGCCAAAATTTCATGGAGAACAAAGATTCTTATTGCTTAGTTAAGAACTAACTCACATTAAATTTGGTGTGAAATGGGATTGTGGAAAAGACCTACAGAAGCTTGGGAAGAATAGGTGTGTACTTTTTGCAGTTATGGGGCTGTGGAATAAAAAAAACATTTCAGTTTCGAATGTGATTCTTTTAGAGACATCAGGGACAGTTATGGAAATATGTTAACATCGGTCGGCATTGTCTTTTCAGCAAGGAGACTGTTAGAAGGATGGGCCAACTCATCATCAATTTGTATAAGAAAAGGATTGAATTGCAAAAGGTGAAAAGCAGGGAGGTTGGTGGTCCCATAGACTATTTTCCATGGACATTAAAATATCATTCATTCATTCATGAGTCCCAATTTGCAAGAGGCGAATCTAGTTTGGCACAACACTCCCTTATGGTTTCTTTGCTCCAATTTGGGATCTAGTGAAAGTATGGCTTTCGTCTATATTAGAGGATTGCTTCTCAATTATTCTATTCTTCCTTTCTTTTTTAATCGAAATGAAAATTTTAGTAGCTTTGAAAAATCAACTGCCAATTTTTTTAACAATAATTAGAATATTGTATTGATTCCAAATATGTGCCCAAATAATAGTTGTACTTTGGGAATTACAAACCACTTGCATCTTCTTCTTCACTGAATATTATCGATACTTAAGACAACATTATCCTTTGATGCAGAGTACAAGGCAACTGAACATAATATAGGTATTTAGAGGCAAAAACCTTCTAGAAGATCCCCAAGATTAGACAAAATTTACAAAACATACTACTAGTAGATTTTTTATAAGGGTACTCATTAACCAAATAATTTTAGGGAACACATGATGATCTCAATAGAAAAAATTATTATCAATTCTCTAAAGTCCAATGAGCATCCTTCATTCACACATCGATAAACTTCTACGTTTTTCTCCCCTAGAACACGATATTATTTGATTGGGGGAAGGGAGAAAGCTACTTTCCTTATATGATGAAACCTTTTTTTGAGGATTTTACATTTTGGATAAGATTTTGTCACCATATGATTTATGATTAATATTGAATCCCCTATCACTATGAGTTTGGAGACATTAATTTCTTATACTTGAAGGAGACCCTGTAAGAGACCATAGGCCTTCGCCTGATTATTGGTCTTCTTTCCTAATCCCTAAGAAAATCTCAAAACTTGTGATTCATCAAGACCAAAAATAACCCTTCCTCCACTAGTCACTCTTGTGTTTATTTTAGAAGCACTTTCAAAATGGAGGACGAAGCTTTATAACTGATATTTACAGGATTTGAAGGCATTCCATGAGAGGCGAAGCTTCCAATCTTCTTTTGGTTCTTTTCCAAAGTGCGAAGAATCCAATATTTTGAAATATTAAGTTCTAAGATCCAGGATGATGATTCTTGTGCATATAAGTTGGGCCCAATCCTCTAAGCACAAATGCAAGGCTTTCATTATTGTAGACTAAGGAAGAGTTTGAGTGTATTTAAAGATACTTTCATTTCTAGCGACCCAAAATTTCCAACTTATATATTTGGGCAAGGATTCCCATATTTGTTTGAAAATTGATTTTTGCGCTACTCTACCGTTATATTGTTATTCCCAGGATGAGAAAAGTTGATGGAGAGAGTTTGGCCAAATTAATCTGCTAGACAAGGGTGTTAAAGAAATTATCCAAACATGTTTGATGTAAGGAAACTCCAAAAAGATATGTTGTTTCATGTAAGGACACTCCAAAAGGAGATGTTGGTGGATTATTCATAATTTTTGTAGATTTGACAATGGGAAGGACCAAGAACACCTCTTCCCTGAATATATTTGGCCGTTAGTATCTTCTTATGCAGTGAAATCCAACAAAACAAATTGATTTTTGGAGGATAGTTAGGCCACTAGATTTTAGACCAACAACTTGATCTCGAGGGATAAAATTGCGAAAAAAAGGAGTGAAGAGATCCTTCTTGGAAAGAATAGGTTGAATATTTCCAACCCCACACATCAACAACATCAAGACTCCAAAGGGTAGATCCTGTAAGGTATTTTGAAAAATACGAGTTAGATTGTGCAGGTTTGGGGGAATGAAATCCAACTTCCATCCAATCCATCATCCTCTATTATCCTAAGATGAGATATTGGTGCAAGCATACTTCCCGTGGGCAGAGGCTTAATACCTCTATCTCTCTCTAGTGGATGGTTGTTTATAATATGATCTGCCCAAATTTTAATATTCCTACCATTATCAAGCATCCAATATATCTCTGACTTGATAAGAGGAATCAAATTTAAGAATAATATCCCAATTTTTGAGCAACCATGCAAAATAAAGGGAGAAATTAGGCATGAGTCACACCCCTCATGGAGATATTTGGAGTTGAGCATCATTATCCACCACTCGTATTTTGAGCAGAGAAAACACCAAACCAATTTAGCTCCTATAGCTTTATTCATAAGGGTTGGATCTCTTATGCCAAGTCCACCATGAACTTTTGGATGGCAAATATTGGCTCATTTATTCAAATTAAACTTTTTAGTGTTGTGCCTACCTCCTTCCCATAGGATTTTTTTATTTCCATTGCCATTATTTGGAGGATCAATTGAGGAGCCAAAAAGAATAAAATTGGTAGAGGAGCGAAGCTGAGAGAACATATTTGATTAAAAAAATGTGCCCAACTAGATTGAGTTAGCAGGCTCCCTACCAAGAAAACTTTGTTTTTTATTTTGTGATAATGTTTACCCATTTATGAGATAATTGGGTCTTTAAACATATGGAAATGCCTAGATATTTAAATTATTTCCAAGTTTCCACAATTTTTTTTTGTTGTAAGTCAAATTTATATTCATATTTTCAAAAAGGAGTACATCAAGGCAAAAATGCAGGTAGTCTCACCCCGACTGGGTGTGTTGACTACTGTTGAGAGAAAGTGACAATGCAACAGAAAAACAAAGAGTGACATCGTCCACAGTTTCTGTTGAAAGTCAACAAGAAATTGCAGCACACACACTAGTGTGGGACCACAGGTCATAGCAATACATTAGTGTGAAAGCCAATTTAATTTAATAAATTGGTGTAGTGTCTAATTTAATTATCCCTTAATTAAATTGGACAATAAAATGTAATATTATCTCATAATCACTTGTAATAGTTAACTGAGTGTGATAAACTCAGTTAGCTCATGAATTTCGAGTCAAGGGTGGTTGGTGGGGCATGCAGAGTGATTTTATTAGTTATGGAGTTCGAGTTGTAGTTAGTGCATTAGTTTAATGCATGAGTAATCGGTTAACTCAGTTTTGTGAGTTAAAGTCAGTTGAACTAGTGGTAACTGTTTGTTGCACTAGTGAGAGATCAAGTGAATTATATCATATCTAATTCACAATCAGTGATCTGCCATACAACTGATGATTTACTATTAATAGTTGCATGCATGTCAGCTCCAATGGAGACCCAGTTGAGACAAAGGTTAAAGGGATGTAACTATCAGTTGTATCATTAGTAGGTTGCCCGCATGCAACCAGACATCCATTGGATTGCCCGTGATCCTTGCGCAGTTTTGGAAGGTTGAAATTCCTAAAGAATAAGGATTGCATTCCACATGAATTACGCAAGCAAGGCAGGCTGATTAGAGGCTGAGAATTGGCTAAGTATTGGTCGATTTTGTCCAGGTTAGTGTGAGACAGTTGTGAGAGTGCAGGAGACTCTTGTGAGAAGAGTGCATTGTAATTGTTTCATGATTCCTTGGTTCATTATACAATAGAGATAGAGGGGTTTTGAGCAGCAACTTTCCCCAGGAAAAATATCTAGATTATAGTACATTGCTTGATCAGATTGAATTTATTAATATACATATTGTTTGTATAATTTCTACATGATATCAGAGCACAAGAAATCACTATAGTGGAGGATAACATGAGTTTGTGACTGAATAGAATTCGAACTTTCAAAAGTTTCTTGGTGCGACAAGTGAATTAGGATCAAAATAGCTTTCAATGGCTTGAGATTGGAGTATGCACTTGAGGGAAGTTCCAATTATATTGCGTGGAAATACAGGATGGAGGCAATACTGGAGGGCAATGGGTTGAAAGAATTCATTGATAATGACATTCCCAAACCCTCTGCAATGATTTCCGCAAATCTTGATTCTTGGAAAAAGAAGGTTGCAAAGGCGAGGAGGATATTACTGGAGGGAGTACAAGACCACATTGTCTCAAGTCTCCATGGAAAAGTGACACCATATGTAATGTGGAGAGATTTGACATATATGTTTCAGAGCCTAAGTGATCATAGAAAATTGACACTGAAGGACAAGCTCACGAAAATCAAAATGGAGAAAGGCGACACCATTCTAAAATATTTAACAAAGTTTGTCCAATGTCGAGATGAGCTTGGGAGCGTCGGAATTACTATCGTGGATGATGACTTGGTGAGCCTATCTCTTCTAGCACTTCCCAAGAGTTGGCATGGTTATCAAGACTCTGTCAATGGGAGGGAGAAGCTTGCCAGATTGGGAACGACTTTGATCGGATTTGGTGCAAGAAGAATTCAGGCGGAGTACCACGGATGGATCTTCATCTAAGAATGATGATGAAGAAAATTGTGCTTTGGCTGCTAAGGCGAGGAAGGGGAAAGGAAATAAATCCTATTCCAAATCTGAGTCCGACAAATATGGCAAGAAGCGCGACATGTCTAAAGTGAAGTGTTTTCATTGTCACGAGCATGGACATTATGCCACTAATTGTCCACAAAAGAAGAAGAACACGAATGCTTCAGGATCTGCATCTGGTGAGGCTTTGGCCTCACAATTTGAGCTTCAATTCTCGCTCATTGCATGCATAGAGTCAAGAGAAATGGGATCGGTGTGGTACTTGGATAGTGGTGCATCCTTCCACATAATGGGAGACAAAGAAATTTTCAGTAGCTTGGAGGAGAAGGACCTCTAGATGCATATCAAAATGGGTGATGATGGGCGGTACAGTGCTACCGGGATTGGTACAGTTACCTTCCAGAGACAGTCAGGTAAACCCTTCTTATTAAAATATGTAATGCATGTACCAGGCTTGAAGAAAAATTTAGGTTCAGTCGCAATGTTGGAGGACAGAGGCTATGATGTGGTTTCCAGTGAAGAGAAAGCTTTCCTTCGACACAAATCCACAAGACAAGCCAAGAAGATGGGGATTTGTGTGAACAATCTCTATAAAATTTATGTATATGGTTGCACAACATTGATGGGTAAGGCAGACAAAGTGGTGAGTCGGGATGAGGGTGAGTTATGGCACGGGAGATTGGGCCATCTACACCACAGAGCCTTGAAGGTCATGCCACATATTTCTAAGAGTCTTCCCAAGGGTACTCTTGTGTAGTTAGACACGTGCAAGGGATGTACTATGGGGAAGTATGAAAAGGCCACTCTTCATGAGAAGGAGAATCGATCTTCAGAAATCCTTAAGAGAGTTCACTTAGATGCGTGCGAACCATTCTCTACTGCTTCGACAACAAAGCACAAGTACTATGTGCTCTTTGTTGATGATTTTTATAGAAAGTGTTGGATCTACTTCTAGCAAAAGAAAGATCAGACATTCTTCAAATTTCTTGAGTTCAAAGCGCTGATGGAGAAAGATATGGGGAAGCATGTGAAGGCTATTAGGAGCCGCAATGGTGGTGAGTACATCTGTAGCAAAGAAGGAATTCAGAAAGAGTTGATTGCACCTCATAACCCACAACATAATGGGATCGTAGAAAGAAAGAATATAACAATTGTGGGTGCAGCACGAGCGATGTTGTATGATCACGGCCTACCGTTGCATCTGTGGGTGGAGGCATGCAACATAATGGTATTTTTGCAAAACCATAGTCCTCATCAGATACTTGGCATGAGTACACTAGAGGAGGCTTTTTCTGGTAAGAAACCTGATGTTTAATATTTTGAAATTTTTGTCTCATTTGTATATGCGCATGTGACCAAAGACACCAAGAAGAAGCTCAAACCAAAATCAGAGATTGGGATATTTGTGGGGTACATTGATACTCCCCACAACTATCAGGTGTATTTTCCAAACAATAGGATAACTGTTGTGAGACGTGATACAAAATTTGATGAGGAGAAAACCATGCAATTGTCCATTGAGAGGGACCTAGATTTGCATGCAGATGAGGAACTATTGGTTCCAGAGAATGAACCTCAAGATGTGGAGTAGCCACATGCAGAGGATCATGGAGTGGCAGAAAACACTCATATAGAGCCATCCACCATAAATGGTAGAAGGCGCACCACGAAAGCTGATAGATTGAGACTTGATGTGGCAGAGCATGTAGGAGCACCTAATTCACTGCCTAGACAGAGATAGTCTCCAGACAGGTTTATTGGATACATGGCTCTTATGAGAGAGTGTATTGTGACAGAACCATCTTTTTTTGAGGAAGCAGTGCAACAACCAATTTGGATTGACACTATGGTATAGGAGTATGACTCCATCGTCAAGAACAGTGCATGGGAATTTGTCCCATGAGTGGTCAGAAAATCAGTGTTTGGGTCTAGATGGATCTATAAGGTGAAGCAGGCGACAGATGGGAGTGTGGAGAAGTACAAGGCTAGATTTGTGGCCCAGGGATTCTCACAATTTGAGGGGATTGACTATAAGGAGACTTTTGCACCTATTGCAAGGTACTCATCGATTATATCTATCCTTGCACTCTCAGCGCAGATGGGGTGGCACATTCATCAGATGGATGTGAAAGCTATGTTTATCAATGGAGTTATTGAGGAAGAAGTGTACATAGAGTAGCCAGAAGGTTTCAAGATCTTTGACAGTGAGTCACATGTGTGTCGACTCAAGAGAGAATTGTATGGGCTGAAGCAAGCACCTCGTGCTTGGCACACTCGAACTGACAACTATTTTATCAGGTTTGGCTTCAACAAAAGTGAAGTTGATGCGAACTTGTACCAGATTGTGGTTAATGGTAAGCTCTTGATTATTGTCATTTATGTTGATTATCTAATTTTGATAGGTGATGAGCAGCTGATAACTTCTTGCAAGGAGAATATTGCAAGGGAGTTTGAAATTAAGGACATGGGACTCCTTCACTATTTCCTTGGTTTGGAAATATGGCAGCGAGATGGTGAGCTATTTGTTTCTCAAGGCAAGCATGCCAAAGAGATTCTAGGTAAGTTTCACATGGAGATCTGTAAACCCATGGAGACTCATCTTCCAGAAAATTGAAGGAAAGAGGATGCTACTTCAGGAAAAGTAGTGGACGCTATTGTCTACAGGCAATTAGTGGATTACCTGATGTACTTGGTGAACGCCAGAATAGACATTTGCTACGTAGTTAACCAACTGAGTCAAGCTATGGTTAAGCCGACGAAGCTCTTTTGGAAGGAGGGGAAGCATGTATTGAGATATCTCAGGGGAACTACGAAGTGTGGATTATGGTACAAACATACAAAGGGAGTGAAGCTTCAAGGCTTCACGGATGCATATTGGGCAAGAAGTCCATCAGACAGAAAAAGCACATCAGAAGGGATCTTCAGCATAGGATCGACAACAGTTTCTTGGTACAGTAGGAAGCAATGATCTGTGGCACTAAGTTTAGCCGAGGAGGAGTACATGGTAGCAAGTCAAGCTGCATATGAGGCCATATGGATGAGAAAGATCCTGGTTGGTTTGTTTGGTTCTCAAATGGATCTGACGATGATACATTTTGATAGCCAGAGTTGCATTAATCTCTCGGTTAATCTAGTATTCCATGATAGGTCCAAGCACATAGACATCTGGTACCACCATATCAGAGATTGTGTTTAGAGGTGCATTATGTTACTTCAGTACATTCCCACAGAAGATCAAGATGCAGATATTCGGACGAAGGCGCTCACCAGGAGTAAATTCGAATACCATAGAGGCAGGATAGGGGTGGCACATAATCCATTTCTTGTTGAGAGGGAGCGTTGAAAGTCAACAAGAAATTGTAGCACACACACTAGTGTGGGACCACAAGTCCTAGCGATACATTAGTGTGAAAACCAATTTAATTTAATAAATTGGTGTAGTTTCTAATTTAATTATCCCTTAATTAAATTGGACAATAAAATGTAATCTTATCTCACAATCACATGTAATAGTTAACTGAGTGTGATAAACTCAGTTAGCTCATGAATTTTGAGTCGAGGGTGGTTGGTGAGGCATGAAAATTGATTCTATTAGTTATGGAGTTTGAGTTGCAGTTAGTGCATTAGTTTAATGCATGAGTAATCAGTTAACTCGGTTAGGTGAGTTAAAGTCAGTTGAACTAGTTGTAACTATTTGTTGCACTAGTGAGAGATCAAGTGAATTAAATCAGATTTAATTCACAATTAGTGATCTGCCATGCAATTGATGATTTACTATTAATAGATGCATGCATTTCAGTTATAGTGGAGTCCCAGTTGAGACAAAGGTTAAAGGGATGTAACTATCATTTGTATCATTAGTAGGTTGACCGCACGCAACCAGACATCCATTGGATTTCCCATGATCCTTGTGCATTTTTGGAAGGCTGAAATTCCTAAATAATAGGGATTGCATTTGACATGAATTGCCCAAACAAGGTAGGCTGATTAGAGGCTCAGATTTGGCTAAATGTTGGTCGTTTTTGTCCGGGTCAGTGTGAGACAGTTGTGAGAGTGCAGGAGACTCTTGTGAGAAGAGTGCATTGTAATTGTTCCATGATTCCTTGGTTTATTATACAATAGAGATAGAGGGGTTTTGAGTAGCAAGATTTCCCTAGGAAAAATATATGTGTTGTGGTTTGATTTGGTTCTTTATTTACTTGTTGTGATTGGCGATCATGTTTATTTTCCGCAATTGATTTGTAGAAGGATTCAATATCTACGTTTAGTACATTGCTTGATTGGATTGAATACATTGATATACATATTGTTTTTATAATCTCTATAGTGTCTTGGGCCAGAGTGCCTAGTAAACGAACAATACTTATAGAATATTGGTAGTCATGCTAATCATATGAGGCGATGGAGGTTGGGTTATCCAGAGTTGTACCAGAAGGTAATGGAGGAAAAAAGGAGCATTGGACATGCTCCTTGAAGTGCGACATCTAGATCTCCAGTTTCTCTAACTTGTCTGAAAGAAAAATCTAGCCATGCCAAACAACCACAACACGCTCCTAGGTATGACATTGAAAATAATGCATCTTGTTCAGGGTAGCAATCATCTTTTTGTGCTCCTCTTGATGGATATATTTTGAATTATCTACCCAATATTTGATGGTTTGAAGCACTTCCTGGCAGTGACCCATGTAGCAGCTCTGTTGTAGTCCTCTAGCCCCCTGACACACTGTCCCCTGACGCCCGAATCCACCTCGGCGGGCCAAACCCCCCCTCAGCCGAACAGGCGAAGCATGGCAACTCTGCCTCCCGACGACACCCCCTCACTTGTCCCCACGAGCATTGGACCCTACACTCCTTCCCCCACGAGATCTACCACCTCTGCATCCATGAACCCCTCGACTTGGTCCCTTTGCATCCTGCTCCTCCAAACCCCTGTCTTCATTACCAGTTAATAACACAAGGTTGGACCGAGGCTTTGTTGCACTAGGCCCCCCGTAATTTGGCACCTAGCTAGAGGACCTCCCTAAGAGAGGAGTTGGCCTCATACTGAAAACCTCGATACCTCCAAACCCTAATTCCTCCCCCCCGTTCTGAATTACTTACACAGGTCTCGTAGGGTTCAAGACCCCCACCACCAGAACTAGACACTCCCTATTCATGAACCAATTCCTCACCCAGACCCAATAGATGCAGCATCTATCTCGCCAATGGCACCACCGCATAGACCAAGTCATGGAATTTAGACCAGGTAGACATAAGATTATGATCTCGCCCCCCCCCCCCCAGGAGACAGTAAAAAACACCACCACCACGGACTCAAGCCTGCTCTAGCAAACCAGGAGCAGCCGTAAACCAACCCCGTCAACCTCATTTGCGCATCTCCCCTGTCAAATTCGTCCTTACCATGTGCAATTATCCAAAAGTGCCACACTTCTAACCCACCAACACGGGTGAAGACACCTTTGTTTGTGTCAGTATCTCGACCAACCCATATAGCTCTTAATGTCTCCTCCTCCTCTCTCTGCACCCCGCACACCTACTCCTGAACTCTCACCACAGCAAAATGACTGGCGATTTCCCTCGCCACCCTCCATATCTATTTTTTCCTCTACCATCTTCCATATTCCCCAACGCGATATTAAGTTTCCCACGCTTTAACCTCCTGTGTACTCCAGGTGATGAGTTTTTTTTGTGAGGCTTTCTCACTCCATGTGATTTTCATCTGTCATAACACGTACCCACAAGAACGTTCATTCCATCGTTACTCACCCCGATCGGGGAAAGTTTCCACAATTGGAAAGCCAAGGATTTGTGAAATATGTTGTTACTAGTTTACACTAATATTCCAAAAATAGATATGGGATTTCCCTTAAGCCTCTAGATAGTGGTCTAATATTGCTTTGAATCTTCTAGCTATTATGGATGAGGCCCCTCCCACACATAGGTTGTCACCAACTAATTGAGAATTATTTGTGCTCTTGAATCCTGTTGAAACTCTGATACCTCAGAGTCTATCCTATCTTATTTTTTAGTATGGATTTCTACTAGAAGAGTCTATCATAATTATATATAGAAAGGAGAAAGAGGGCATGCTTTAAAGAAACGAGAAGATCACCCATTGATTAATGGAGAATTCCAAGGATTTGAGAGATACACAAAGAAACCTTTTGTATAAATTTACTATCAAAATCAAATTTAGACATTGCTTTGAAGAGGAAGTTGTGCCACACTTTGCCAAAGGCATTTATAATATCCAACTTGATAACCATGCCTTTGTCCCTTAGTGATTGGATAGAATGGATTGATTCTTGAACAAATATTGTGATATCAAAAATTTTCCCTTAAAAGAAAAACCCTCCTTGGTTTCCCTTAAGCTTTTGGATAGTATATGTATTGCTTTGAATCTTCTTCCTATTATGGATGTTACCCCTCCCATGTAGAGGATGTCATCAACGAATTGAGAATGAATTGTGCGCTTGATTACTCTTAAAAAATTGATGTTTAGGAGTGTCTCTAATCTTCTTTCTGAGTCCATCTTTCTACTGAAAATGTTTGTCATAATTATATACATTAAAGGAGAAAAATTGCATCCTTGACACAACCTATTAGAATATTTAAAGAAACTAGAAGATGGCCATTGACTAAAGGATAAATGCAAGAATTGAGATACACAAAGAAATAAATTTACTATCAATACCAAATTTAGAATTTACCTTGAAGAGAAAGTTGCACCACACTTTGTCAAAGGTGTTTTCCATATCCAACATGATAACCATGCCTTTTCCCTTCCACGATATGATAGAATGGATTTATTCTTGAGCCAATATTATGTTATCCAAAATTTTCCTTTGAAATGCAAATCCTTGGTTTTCCAAAATTATTTTTGGGAGGATGAATTTAAGCCTTGTTTCGAGGAGCTTGGAAATCACTTTGTAGGAGACGTTCTAGACAGGGATTTGTT
The DNA here is from genome assembly GCA_034641835.2 of Pinus albicaulis. Classification (NCBI taxonomy): domain Eukaryota; kingdom Viridiplantae; phylum Streptophyta; class Pinopsida; order Pinales; family Pinaceae; genus Pinus; species Pinus albicaulis. The sequence continues at coordinate 1,062,903,547 of CM076572.1, forward strand.
GAAACTAATACAAAGAAGAATGATTGACCTCTTTAGGCACAAAATCCAAAAAGGAAGAGTTTATACATCGTCATAAACAATAATTCTTGAAGGGGTAGTCCACCATTCGATAGAAATCATACATGGTAACCTCCCAGAAATAGTGATAAAAATGGGTTGAGAAACCACCAGGATCTGGAGCTTAGTCAGGATTGAAGCAACAAATAATGTTCTTGATTTATTCCTTAGAGATTTATTTCAATAAGCGGTTGTATCTTCTTGTGAAAGGAGCTTCGGGACATGTTCTAACATTTTTTCCTTAGACATCGTATCATATAATCAATTTGGATCGATCAATTTCATTTGTAAAAATGGTGATAAAGTATTCTCTATATGATCTATAAATTACAAAAGCAGGAACTTAATATGAAAATTAAAATAATTTGCATATTAAGTATCCCTACCCCCACCCTCCACGACTATAGGACCTGTAGCACTATAGAGGTCACAAAAGTGTTGAATCACTTCAACCTGGATATGCTTGAAGTCAATAATTTTAGATCCTTTTACTAATATTTCTCAGATATTATTCTTCCAAGTTCTAGCTATGCTTGATTATGGAAGAATTTATAGTTTCTATCTCCTGCTTGCAACCAAAAGCCACGAGATTTGAGGTGCCACCTCTCCTCCTTTTTTAGGGTGGCATGAAAAGGCTCAAATTCATGCTTTAACTGTATAATCATTTCTTGAGTGATAGACCCATTATCCAATTTTATTTGCAAAAATTCCAAGTTATTTTGAAAATAGGAGGTTTTAACCCGACCCTTCTAATTTTCCACCTTTTCCCATTTTTTCAAATCATTTTTAAAATTTAAAATTTTATGCTTACAAATGTGAATTGGGCTTCCTGTGAGCCATTACATCTAGACTTGTTCTACCATGTCACAAAAGCCCTATGATCCGATCCAAAGAGTGAAAAAGTGGAAATATCTATTTTATTTACAAATTCTAAAGAAATTAGTTAGTGATCTCAATTGCACCATGGAAGGATCTTAGAAGAGACTTGGATATCTTGTTCTAAATAGGAATTAACAACCAAAAAATGATCTAAATGGGAATCTATGTGACAAGGAACCATTTTGTGATTTCTCCATGTGTACTTATTCGAAGATGCTTTAACATCCATCAACTTCAGAGCTTGGATTAAATCTTTCATGCTTTCATGGAATGGATCCTTGACTCTTGCTCCCCCATTTTTCTACTAGGAAAAGAGGTTAGTGTTGAAATCTCCTCCAAGGATACAACCTTGAAATTTTTTTGAATGTCTTAGCAATATGAGGGAGGACCAACACTTTATATTTTCCCTGTAATGATTAGGCAAATAAATCTTAATAACTACACATGAATTTTGAGATGGCAGATGCCTAAATTTTGTGTCCATCCAATGAGAAGAGGTTTTTTGACCTGATTGTGTAAAGGAAAATGGATCCCATAAAGTACATAAGCCACTAAACACTCCTCTTGATTTCACCAATGAGACACCACTAGCATTCCAAATTTTATATTGTTCTTGGAGGATGTTTTGATCTCCCATTTCTATCTCTTGGAGCAAAAGAATGAGAGGCTTGTTTCTATTCACAACAGATTTAACTTCAAACATTTTTTTTTTACCTTAGTCCCCTACAATTATAAGATATTATCTTCATTATTTTCTTAGGGGTAAGGTTGTCTATGTTCCCATTTCTTTCTCTTTTTCGTCCTCCGTTGTTCTTACCTTGCAGTTTGATTTTTTGTAATATCTGCATTTTCAATTTCCCTTATGATGCGAATAGGATGGATTTCTAGGGTTAGCGACAACTTGATCATGGGAGTGAAATTTCATTATCAATGGGCCTAGAGTGTTTTGGAGGAATTTTATGGGGTTCGAAGGGGATCACTTACAATATTTCATCATCAGGGTCATTCATGCACAACTTATTCTTAGTTCCGTTGCATTCTAACAATTCCTATAAAACGGGGTTATTATTGAGCATATCTTAATTAAATCTGCTTAAGGTGTTATTTTGGGAGATATATTTGATGACACACATTAGTGTAATTGATCATTGGAACCATAATGAAGAGATCTACAAGATGGGATGGTTAAAAGTGATTTTCAGTGGCTAGAGAGATCATAGAGGAAAAATTACCATTTTTATAGATTAAAAGTGATTTTAATTGGTCACTTAATTAAATAAAAAGGGGGAAAATGCTTAATTGAAGAAAAAGGCCAGATGGGGGGGGGGGGGGAGTGAATAAAATAAAATAAAATAAAAGTCACTTAAATAAAGTAAAGGGGAGAATCTTCTAAAATGGAAATAAAATAAAAAAATAAAGTACTTCTACAAGTTTGGAGAGGGATCCATTTAATCTTTAAAATTGAGGGAAGAAACTCATCTTGGACATCTTAGAGTTGGATTTCCAGTGATTTTCTGCAGGTGAATTTCCAGTGATTCTCAAGTGCCAAAGTGGCACATTTTACCAAAGGGAAATTGCTATTTCGTGAGGCCAATTGAGTTTGTCAGTGGTTGGGTTCTAGAGGATATATTTATAAAAGAAAAAAGAAAAAAATTGTAGGTTGATTTGCTACTGTAGTATCCCTCTTGGATATATTTGTCAAATTACAGGGAATTTCTTTGGTAAAATTTATGCCATTAATTTTTAATCAAAAACCACGAAAATTACACCAATATGCACCAACAAATAAAACCTAGAACACGATAAGTATGATAAAATATTCGAAAAAAATACAAAATTAAACATATGCGACATATCCCAACATTTATTATATTAATATAAAAATCTATATGACATGACCATATGAATAATTGGAGAATAGTTGAAATAAGCCCTCAACTATTGTAAACTATATTCGGCCTCAAAATATATTTGTTACCACAATAGACCTAGCCTCCCAAACTAGAACTGCATTGATGCTCAAATTGAGAATCTTAATGATCCTCTGTACAATCTTCAAATCTGTTGCAGATCTCATCTCCAGTAATTTCGTTGAAGCTTCGTGAGATTTCTAGGTGAAATATCCTCAATGGTGGGTTGGTTTTTCGTCCAACTTGCAATAGGAAACCCAAAGGTTTTCTCCCCAAGGTGTTGTGAGGGCAAATCCCCTCTGTGGATATAGGCGATCCCTTTAGCCCTAGGGTGATTCTAACAACAAGGGAACATGCTGGTTTCTAAATTCCTAGTTTATAAAAGAAACGTGAATTGAATAGATGTCCTACCTCAATCCAACGCTCTTGATGTAGTATGTTGTAGCGATCCCTCGATCTTTGTCCTTCAAGCCTTGTGATTTGTTAATAGTGATGTTTACACAATCGCACAAAGATCAAGAAAACACTAACAACACACAAACATATACATTCATTTACAATTATCCAACTAGTCAAGGAGAGTCAGAAAATTCGAATACTAACATAGAAAAATATGGAACTAGAAATTAGTCATGTCATATTAATATATATAAAAGGGCGTTTACAACCTACGCCTTGACATTGTATACCTCCTTTGACGGGTTCAGTTGGGCACGTCTCCAAGCATCTATTCATCGATTGGCTCAAAGAGGTGAAAGGCTCAAACTCTCTCTCACAACTATGGACTATTCTCTGTTATCAGCTCCTGGTCTATTCTAGCTATGTTTGGCTAGCTGATTCAATGTAATGAAGAGGGATTTATAGGAGTGGAGGATAAGCTTTTGGATCCACATATGGTGGAGGAAACGTCTATCCCTTCTGGAAGTTGAATTTTTGTAGGAACTAGAAGACCAAAGGCAGAAAATTGACCTCATCCAGTCGAATAAACATCCATGACTCCACTCACAAAATTTTTACATCATAGAAGCTTCGTTTCCATATTAAAAAACCTTCCAAGAGTAGCTCAACGTGGGTGCTCTTTAGAGACAGAGTGCCCATGGCGTGGGGTCTAGTGTAAATCTGGCCATCGGCGTGAGGTCATAACTACACAACCGCGCCGACCAAAAGTACATGTTTTAAAGGGTCAACTTCAGGAATGGTCAACAGATATCGTGTTCTTGACATTTTAAGGGATGTAATGACATTCATCATGATGTGTGACAGTACACAGGGGTACGCTGATAGTCCTCCAGTATTCGGTATGGGGAATGCAGGGACGACGACAAAATGTTGTGTAACAGATGCCCCCTAAAGCAAGAATTTCGAGAGAGAGAGAGGGATGAAATGCTTTAGGAGAACATGCCCAAACCAAAACACCATCGTTAAAGGACCTACAAGATAAAGTATGACTGATATCTATGATACATGAATAAAAGGTATGGGCGCAACCATCTATAATAGAGAACATGTAATAAGATTCAAGGTATGGACACAACCATCGAGTGAGAAGGATCATCAAATAGACTCAGGTATGGTCGTAGTCATCCAATCAGAAGAGTCATGCATATAGTCATGATAAACCAAATCGCCCCACACCCTAGATTTCATCAGACAAAACCCAGGGTCTTGCACTCTGTCCCGACCTGAACAAGTACAAATTCAGGCATGTCAATGAATAAGCTGAAGTCGAACATGCAATAAAGTCACCTGATTACCAGCCAATAATGGAAGTTTTTAACAGGCGCGAGAGAGACCACCAATAATGATAATGGTTCTCAAGGTACTGCTAGTACAATCCATAGAATGTGAACAATGAACTAGATTTGAACATCTGTGAAATCACCCGATTGAAGGCCAATGATGAGAAATTGTCGTTGAATGTGAAGAACTTGCCATTGAGGCATGCAAGCTCTAAGGTACCAGAAGGGAGTCTCTAGATCAACTTCCTAGATAATGAGTTGAAGTCGACAGGAAGTGATCGGTCGAAGGAGGGCCATAATGTTCCCCACATTATCGACACAAGGTAGAGGAATGAGATGATAGTGAATCGAGACTAAACAGAGGATTAGGTGTTGGAAATATTGTCATTGATGGCAAAGAAGCAGAAAGGAGCAGCACCATAAATTGTCATTAAGGACAAGGGAGCAGATCAGGATCAACTGGAGTATAAAGGAGAAATAAGGAAAAGGAGGAAAAAGTACAGTGGAGGAGCAGAAAAGAGGTAAAGGAGTAGCATTATGAAAAAAGGTGGTAAGGAGCAGCAATGTGCAGCGAAGAGGCAAAGGCACAAGGCAAAGGACCAGCATTAGAAGTATAATCTAAAGCAGAGAGCAACAAAGAGGCAAGGAGCAACATTAGAATCATTTTATTAGGCAAAGGAGTAGAGAGAAGAAAAAAGAGGCATAGAGCAGCTTTAGAATTATTACTTACGGCAAAGGAGCATAAAATAAGCAAGGAGAAACAAAAGAGGCAAAATACATCATCATTTATCAAAGAATAAAATTGTGCAGTGCAGGCCAAGTTGGGCCAGTTGTAAAATGGGTACAGAATAATGGGTCTGCATTTAGAAGATCGTGAACAAGTCAGGTGTTCTATGTGCATCAAGGAAGAAATGAACGGGCACAACCAAAGAAGCAAAGCCGTGAAGTAGTCGTGCACGAGTGGGCAAAGTCCTAAACGTGCGAGTAGAATCGGGTTAGTTTGCGTTCAGAACAATGCACGAAGGTGTGTGCAACACGTGCAGTTTTGCGGGCAGAGCTGGGTAAATTTTCAGAAAAAACATGTTCAGAATAGTGTTCGGAGGAGATATCGTAATTCACAATCGCAACAGAAGGCTTGATTGCATATCGCAAATCGTAGCGGAAGGAGTATCGCAAAACAACAAAGACACATAAATTGAAAAATGAGAAGTGTAGGATATGATGTGGTAGTGATGTGGAGATGATGTGGCAGTGACGTGGTGATGACGTGGTAAAGTGACATGGCACGATGACGTGGAGATGACATGGACCTGACCCGCATATCGCACATCGTAAGCTCAGGAGGATAAGCGCTCAAGAATCATGTTAAAATGTTGAAGTGAGAAATGTGATAAGCCTTAAAGCTAAAATCTAAAGGATTTAAATTCTGGCTATGGGACCCAATTGCATATTGTACATCGCAAGCTCAGGAGTATAAGCGCTCAAGAATCATGTTAAAATTCTAAAGTGCGAAATGCGATATGAGAAAGGATGCGATGCATTTTCAAAGTTAAATTCTAATATATTTTTGGTCTGAGGTTAGTTAAGAAATCGCATCGTGAGAACAAAAGGCGTCTATAACATATAATACATAAGATCGCCTAAATGTGATAAGAGTACTAGATGTGATGTAGTTTCAAAGCAAACATTTAAAGGATTTCAAATCCATAGGTATAAGGTTTCCATTTGAGAAATCACATCAGGGTTTGAAAGAGCTATGCATAACAAGAAACACATGAGAACGCCGAAGTGCGAAGTGCGATAATGAAGCGGACACGATGCAGGTCAACGTTGAAGCCTAAAGGATTTCAAGTCTGGGAGTATGGGTTTTCCATTTGTTAAATCACATCGGAGAGTAAAGAAGGATTATAACATAAAACAAAGGAAACGCCGAAATGCGAGAAGTGACCGGACGAGATATTGTACAGAGGTAAATATTAATATATTTCAGGTACAGGTTTAATGTGGTTACGCTTGTTTACAAAGAAGTAAAGTTGAACAGAGATTTGAATCGACTGTACAAAAAGGAAAGCCTGAACGCAAGAAAAGACTTGGGTAAGTAAAAAGACCCGACCTCGTGTAAAACAGTGTTGTATGCGGTTGCAGCAGTGAGTTAAAAGGAAAGGTTAAACACAAGAGGCAAGACTCGAGCAAGTGACTCGATACTCGTGTAAGGTTAGTGTGGCCATTTAATAACAAATTATGAACACAACAAAAGAAGTCTCGGGTAATTGACCCGACACAGAGCAAAGGAGCAGGTGAAGGCTGAATGCCGCGGGCACGAGAAGAAGAGGCAGAGTCGAGAAAAAGGAGCATATGGTGGCACTGTTGGAAACGCAACAGCTGGGTCGAGTTGGGCCAAAAATATAGTTATGCAAAACTACGTTGAATGTAACAACAGAAACAAAAAATACTCTAACGACAATAGAAAATACAAATGCACAACGAGAAAAGAGCTAAGTGAAACATATTTGTTGTAACTGTAAATTTAAATGAATTAATTATTTTTTATTGTATGTGATGCAAAGGCAAGTCTCCATAGGCATAAGAAAAACTCCAATGAGTGTTGTAATGATTATTTGTGATGTAATAACCTAAACTAAAGTGTAAGGAATCGAATGGGTGGAAGGCATAGGGTCATGCCTGTTCACTTTGTAGTCCCTGTAGAATGCAAACATTCATGTAGTTATATATATAAAACATGTAATATTAGTGTGCATAAAGTGGTTAGAGAGAGCAATAGAATGGAAGAGAGTTGAAGAATGTAAGAGAGATGAAAAGTGGCAGAGAGCTGGAGAATGTGATAGAGACGATAGAGATGTTGTGCACATCAAGAGTTGATATGAAGTAGACATGAAGGTTGAAGAGGCAGTAGTGGATAAGGAGTATAAAAGAGCTGATATCCATGTAAATCAACATTTTAGTTTCATGTTGAGTGAGGGGATTGTAGTCTCCTTTCAAGTTGTAGCTTGATAAATTTCCAGTTGGAGCTGGGTGAGGTAGGAGCCTCCCGTGTGTTGTAGCCTGCAAAAAATACATGGGAGTTGGTGCTTCAGTTTCATTTTGTAGCTTGATAATCTTCCAGTTGGAGATGGGTAAGGAAGGAGCTTCCTATGGGTTGTAGCCTGCAGAAAATACATGGAAGTTGGTGCTTTTGTTTCAAGTTGTAGCTTGATAAACTTCCAGTTGGAGCTGGGTGAGGTAGGAGCCTCCTATGGGTTTAGGGTTTAGGGTTCAAGAATGACATACTGCCGACACAGATGATAACTAGTTCCATTTCTCCCATCATTTCTAGCGAGTACCCCAATTATTATTGGAAACAAGCTTGAAGGGGATATCATATGCTTTTCATGTAAGTTTTTCCTTTGGACAAATCCATCCTAGTACATTTAATGAGCCCTAGGAAAGAGGAACTCGGAAATGTCATGGTGACGGTTTTCAATGTCATTTAGTTTTAACGAGTCTGACAAAGGGAAAATCAACATCTTTTCATGTTTAGAGAGTTTGAAAAGAAGAGTAAAATAAAACTCCATAAGGTCCCTTTTTGTAGGTAATCTCTCAGATCCGAAATGGTAGAAAACAATATCTGAGAGAACCTCTTAGTCATGTGCAACTAAGCTATTCCTTTTCTGTAAATTGTTTATCCTAGCCTGAAAAAGGAGTAAACGACATTTCGCAGCCTTTAATGAGTTCAAAAGGACAAGAGCTCGACAATATTTTCATAGTTTGAGAGTTAGAAAAGAGCTGAAATTTCACTCCTACTAGAGGAACGGGTGGCATTAAGGGTAGCAACTCGTTCCGATGATCGTGGAACTGCTCAGAACAAGTAAAGGTCAAGGGGTTGGCTAACAAGACCACTCATTGTAGTTTTTCAACAAGAATCGGTAAAATAATTAAGTGAGGGCGTATGATCGGCCGAGAAGATTGTAATGATGGAATGAAAAAACCAAGGCTCATTTGGAAAAACAGGTTGATAAAATGGCAATCAAGAGAGGTAAAATAAGAATGGTTTCATTTTTACACAAGCTTGAAAACATGGAAAACTATGCTTGGAATTGGTTTCATTTTTAGACAAGCTTGAAACAAAGATAAACTATGCTTGAAAAAAAGTTTGCATGCCCCCAGCATGGTGACTCAATTCGAGGTACATGCCCCCCAAGATTCAGTGCATTCGCCTGAGAGAACTTGTCAGTTACTTATAGATGGATGGAATGAAGGTTCAATTACGAGATCAAGAGAAAGACTCGACTGGGATTTTACGAGATCTAATCAAAAGCTCAAATCTCATGGGAATGTGTTTCATTTTTTAACGAGGTTGACACACTAAAAGAACTATCCTCACAAAACCTTGTTTCATTTAAAGAGTTTGACACAAGACAATAATTATGCTTTGAAGAGCTTGTTTCATTTTTTAAGGAGCTTGACACAAGAAAAGGAACTATGCTCTGAAGAGCTTGTTTCATTTTTTAAGGAGCTTGACACAAGAAAATGAACCGTGCTCTGACGAGCTTGTTTCATTTTTTAAAGAGCTTGACACAAGAAATTGAACCGTGCTCCGAAAAGCTTGTTTCATTTTTTAAGGAGCTTGATACAAGAAAAGGAATTATGCTCTGACGACCTTGTTTCATTTTATAAGGAGCTTGACAAAAGATAAGGAACCATGCTCCGACGAGGTTGTTTCATTTTCTAAGGAGCTTGAAACATGAAAACGAACTATTCTTTGAAGAGCTTGTTTCTTTTTTTAAGGAGCTTGACGCAAGAAAATGAATCATGCTCCAACGAGCTTGTTTCATTTTTTAAGGAGCTTGACACAAGAAAATGAACCGTGCTCCGAAGAGTTTGTTTCATTTTTTAAGGACCTTGACAAAATACAAGGAACCATACTCTGATGACCTTCAATTAATTTCAAGAGGTCATGGCTTCCGAAAGGTTCTCATTCGATGGGAGAAAAACACTCTTGAAATCGGGATCCAATGCCTCTAGTACATAATTCACGACATCACTGACGATACTATCACTGGATGCGGGCAAGGGATGGGTAGTCACATAATTAACCTGTGGCAGGGAGGATACCACCAATACATAAGGACAATTAAGGGATGACGGTAGACTAGATGTCATGTTGGGACTGATGAATGAAATTTGATCAACGGTCACAATCCAAACTTCATGGGGGAAACAGATCACACGAAAAAGGGAAGAGACAAGAATCCCATGACATAAGTGTAGTCATACCTTAAGAGAAATTTAAAATCCAAAGGGACTTGAACAACCGCCACATCTATATAGACAATCTTACCTCCCAAAGTAACAAGCAAATTTGGAAGGATCCCTAACAGTTGACTCGTTCCTCTGTCAAAATCCAACAGATTATGGGTAACAGACATGTTGAAGTTTGCAATAAGAAGCAGTGAAAGTGGCATCCGGAAACATCATCCTTGATCCTAGTGAAAAAACAGCACGTACACTAGGTGGGGCCCACACGTGCTATTTTTAGGTGATATGTCTATTTTTAGAGATAGGGGCGAAGTCTATTTATATATCACATATATAAAAATAGAATGCATGTCGATTATTATTAGCCCTTAATAATAATCAAGCAATACATAATAACTTATTCTCTTGGAGCACTTGATTTCGGTGAACAGATGTGGCACATCAGTGAGCTGAAGGAATTACGCAATTCCTAGGGTGGTCGGTGACCCATGCATGGTGGACTTCGTTATAACTGATTGTGGCAGAGTTGGAAGAGTATTTATGGGAGTTGTTATCTAGTTTAACTCAGTTAAGTGAGTTAAACTCAATTGTGCTAGTTGTAACTCATGATACACTAGTGAGAGATTAGTGAATTAATTATTTAATTAATTCACAAGCAGTGTCTCACATGCAAATGAAGAAATAAAACAGTTAACTACATGCATTTCAGATCCAGTGGAGACCCAGTTGAGAGGTAGGTGAAAGGGAAAAATGACTATCATTTGTGACTATAGTGGTGCATTAAATGCATCCACACACACATTGGATATGCTTATGAGGATTGCGCAGTCAAAGAAAGAGGTAATCATTCATTTATAGGTTCTTCTTCAGCAGGGATTGCGCAGTGGAGGCAGGCTGTCAGGAGGCAAGAAATTGGTGCATAGATATGCAAATTTTTGCATCACAGTGTGAGACGATTGTATATTGTACTGAGAGCTCCATGAGCTGAGCTTGTATGAGATTGTTTCATGATCCATTAATATACATAATATATGATATTTGGGGTTTTTAGCTTTATGCTTTCCTAGTAAAACATCTTGTTATGTGTGATTGATTTTTCTTCATGTGTTTGTAATTGGCGATTTAATTTCCGCAAAGAATTAAGTAAAAGGATTATGTATTTAACAGTAGATTTAAAATTGTTAGATCAGGAGAGTCCAGCAATACATCACCTATATTGATAAATTTCTACATGGTATGGAAGCAGTGTTAATCACTGAAGATTGCAATATTGAAGCAGTGCTGAGTTTTTTTGGTGGAAACAATTCGAAATTGTTGCAATAATTTCTTGGTACTACAGTTGAGTAAACATTGAAATGGATTTCAATGGGTTGCGGTTGGAGTATCCATTCAAGGAAATATCTAACTACATAGACTGGAAGGATAGGATGGAGGCTGAGCTTGAAGATAATGGCTTGAAAAAGTTCATCGACAGAAATGTTCCTAAGCCCACTTCGACGGATGCTGCAATACTTGACGCATGGAAAAATAAAGTACCAAGGGAGAGGAGGATTATGTTGTAAGGTGTGAAAGACCATATTGTGTCAAGCCTTCATGAGAAAGGCACTCCATATGCTATGTGGAAGGCTTTGATGGATCTTTTCCAAAGCAGCAGTGACCATAGGAAATTGGCGCTGAAGGATAAACTCAGAAAAATCAAGATGGAGAAGAACGAAACTATTCTGGTATACTTAAAAAAGTTTGTCCAATCCAGGGATGAGCTTGGGAGTGTAGGAGTAAGTGTTGTTGATCATGATTTGGTGAGCTTGGCTCTCATTAGACTTCCGAAGAGTTGGCACAGTTATGAAGACTTTGTCAACGGACGGGAAAAACTACCGGATTGGGAGCGACCTTGGTCGGATCTAGTGCAAGAGGAGATACGGCGGAATACCAGGGATGGCCCTTCATCAAAGCATGATGATGAAGAGGAATGTGCTTTGGTTGCCAAAGCAAGGAAAGGGAAGGGGAAGAAATTCCACTCAAAATCCGAGGCTAAAGGAAAGGAGCTGGATTTGTCCAAAGTTAAGTGTTTTCACTGTCACGAACATGGGCATCTCGCCACTAACTGCCCACAGAAAAAGAAGAACAAAAAGGTTACTAGAGTTGCAGCTGGTGAGGCCCCTGCCTCTCAATTTGAACTTGATTTCTTTTTGATCGCATGCTTGGTTTCAAGCGCAATGGGATCGGTGTGGTATCTTGATAATGGTGCTTCCTTCCACATGACGGGAGATAAGGAGTTGTTCAATGACTTAGAGGAGAAAGATCTCCAAATGCATATAGAGATGGGTGACGATGGATGATATAGTGCAACCAATATTGGTACCATTATCTTTCAAAGGGCATCAAGTAAACTCTTTCATTTAAAATATGTTGTGCATGTTCCAGGTTTAAAGAAGAATTTAATCTTAGTTTCAATGTTAGAGGATAGAGGCTATCATGTTGTCTTTAGTGAAGGAAAAGTTTTCCTGCGACACAAAGCAACAGGGCAAGCCAAGAAGGTTGGGATTCGAGTTAAGAATCTCTATAGAATTGAAGTAGATGGGATTTCCACGGAGCTTCCAATTGTTGGGAAGTGTGAGAAAGCCATGCAATTGAAGCTTGAGAGGGAGAAGGATTTTCATGCAAGTAAGAGTGAACCTCGGTGTGACAACCGCATTTAATGATAACTAGTTGTTAACTAGTTAAAAGACGACTTTATTATTTGTTTAAAGAAAAGACTGTAACTATTAATGTTTTTATGAAAAGTTATTTTCATTAGTGATTAATTATGAATAATAAAATCAATTATGGAAAATGACTCCATAAAAAGTAAAAGCTGGTGGTAAATGTTTTCCAAGAACTGGAAAGTGGTTGGGACAGTTGGAAACAATTACCTGCTCCTCTGGGGATAAGAGACTGATCCCAGCGAGGAGTAGGGGTTATGTTCATGGACTAAGGGAGAGTGTATATTTTCCAGAGTTGGTAGAGACTAGTGTAAAACACTCAGCAATCCTGAAATTATTTATGGTACTGACTGGACTAGGTGTCTTGAGGTCACAACATAAATATCCACTGTCAACCCGTACCTTTCAAGACAGGAGCACGGGGGCAAGAGGAGGACGTAATCACCTCTCTTGAAGGTCGGGAGGACCACAACTGCGAATTGCATAATACATATAAGTATATGTGTAAGTTCAGTGATTTGAGGAATAATGATATATTGTCTAAGTTATTTACAGGTGTTTAACCGTTTGGGAACATAAAACAGTAACATATGATAGATATGTGTAGGGAAGAATGAGACTCTACATTATTAATAATTAGTTTATTATATGTCTCAGAGTTTCTGTTTGAGTCCTTCATAATATGTGTAACTCTTATATTGTATTTTTATTAAGTTCAGTAGTTGTGTTAAGAGCAAAGGTATACAAAGAATAACTACGACCGAAAATATATATTGGTGATTGTATGCTAGAGGCAAAATGAAAAGAACGGGTTTTGAATCTTGAATATAAGATTTTATAGTACACATTTTACAATAGTAAATAGAGGTATTTCCCGGGGAAAAACTACACTAAAAATATTGAATAGTAGTATTACAAATTGTGAAGGCGGTAAAAGCTAAAAAAATAAATAAACTGTAAAGTTGTATATGTAAAGTGATTGTATGTGTAAACAATACAAAGGATTTTCATTAAAATTTAACTAACGCAGAGTAGACTGCTAGTCGAGGGTTCGGGTGAAACCCCAACCCAAGACTCGTCACCTCTCAGAAATAGTTATACATGGACATAGTTGTATGGTGGTCCGATCACCATGTTTAGAGAATTTACATAAAATAAATAGACAGAGATATAGATATTTAAGCACAGAAAACTAAGAGTTGAGAACAAACTATAGTAAAAGTAGTGAGCTTTTATTTACAAGAAACATTGAAATATGATTTAACTGTCGAGCCTGCTTATCGATTAGCTTTTCGAATAAACCAAGAAACGGAAGGAAATACATGCAGAAGATTTAGAGCTGTAATTATGTTCAGACTACTGTAAAAACAAAACCGGCTTTTCAATTTCATTTAGAAGAAAAGGCGAGTCACTATACTGAACAATATATATATATAGTCCAAATGGCTTATAAGAGTAGTCTAGGTGTAAGGTCATTCCTTGGCGGCGTAGTGGTAAGGTCGCTCTCGTAAAGACGGACAGGTCCTGTGCTCAATCCTGAGCGAGGGCGTGGCTCGCCGCGAGAGATTAACCGTTCCGAGCCAAGCCCACGACCTTTAATGTGCTTAATAGTCGTCCAACAACAATAACAATACAGGGAAAATATAAGAGTAGTCTAGGTGTATTTATCAGCAAAGTTCATATCCAAAAATTGAAACAAAACAAGGGTCGAATCCTAGAAAGGAAACCCTCAATAGACTTGTCATAATAAATACACAGATAACTTTTACAAAATGGAAGTGCGAAAGATTATCCGAGTCCTCAAGTAATTCTGACTAGACATTGTCTTAACCTTACATTATAAATGTATAAAAGAGGAACAAGACCCAAATCAAGCGGACCGATAAAGCTAAGTTATAGAATTCATAAACCCCGTGAAGTATAGAAGCCACCTGAGACAATTAAGACCTCATTGTCTGAATGAGAGTGTTATAAGTACCTAGAGAAAATCTAGGCATGTTAGCCATGATCGATGCCAACCCAATTTACTAATTTTTAAGCTAAAAGACCTGCTAACTAGAGAAAATTATGATGTGTAAGTGTCGACCTGCATCAACAACCGTAGAAGGCAAGACTGTAAGAAAACTACTCAAAAATGCTAAATGTAATTTCTATTTCAAAGAAGAATCGTGTTCAAGAAAATGAGAAACGTTAAGGGGTTTACCTGAGTTATAGAATTGTCTCTACCCTTCGAGATTCGCACCACAAGTATTTAGATAAACGCAAAGAAAAAAAGAAAAGAACATTAACCACGGACAAACAAATAGATAATATTGGAACAAAATCTGTGTTTGCATAGTGAAGACTGGTGAAGTTGCGAAGGAAGTAACTATCTGCACAATGAGAAAAAGGAACCAGTTTCTGAAGGAGTTGTGTTGGTGGCAGTGGACGAGTTAGTCCAGAAGAACTCCTCATAGTTAGCAACGACACCTCCTCTTCACTAAGTCGCAGAACCATGAGGGTTACACCATTGTAATCCTGGTAAGTCTGGTGAAATTCCAATGGAGGTGGAGCCATAGTTCGAAAACGTAGCAATGAAAAACCACAGAACGAAACAAGGTACTCAACAAAGGCGCAGTGACATTAAGCCGAGAAGGATTAGGGTTGGCGGGGTTAACAATGCAATTCCTGCCTAACTGCCAACCATTGATCTTTCTAAATTCCACGGCAGAGATCACAGCAGAGACCATAAAAAAACACAGCATATCTCGTCAAAAATCTTACAGTTGTCGAGTGGAGTTAATAACCATTACTTCCTCATGTAATTACTTGGACGTGCCAGCTTTGTCTCGGTGGTAACGAGGATAAATATCTTATCAAATGCGGAAGGTATATAATTCATGTTAACAATAAAGTTTAATGTCGACGGAATTATACATTGAACCTTCAAATAAAAACCTTATAATATGACAAGGAATCCCGTGGTGGACAGAAGTTGTAACTTATATGCTAATTAAGTTTAGAACTTTAATGAAGTATGGTGTGGAATAATAATGTCGAAATGTATTAAATGAATCTAGTATGGTATGACAACTTTAACCTTTGATTATGGGTTTAACTTTAGAGTAGAAAGTAAAATTTTATTATTAGTTTGGTATGTATGAGTGTCACAAGTGGTATCAGAGCAACGTTCATACGCGGGGACCCTAAAGGTCAACTAACAATTTATGCTCTGTGTATAATGATGCATAGAATAGAAGCATAACAAGAAACATCATGAGAAGGGGAACAACGCAACAACCACCCCAAGACATCGGAGAACCCCAAACACAAATGGTAGTGAGCCCAGAGATGTGAGTTCAGCGGAGTGTCGATCAGCACTAGCAAACAAGTAGACTGTTGGAGGAACAACAACATCAAACCAGCATACTGTTGAATACAGTACAACAACTACAAGAAGAGATGGTGCGAGTTCTAAGGGATAATGAATGATTAATGCAAGATCAAGAAAAGATACTTAAGAGCCTGTCAGATAAGCAAAAACAAGAAATGGAACACCCCAGTGCTGACAGGGGCATACAAGAAGGTGATGAACAAAAAACAAGAGACAACACTACTCACAGAGTGGAAAGAAGCCCATCCCAGCGAAGCAACAAGAACAAAAATTACAATGAAGTAGAATCCGGAAATTTGTCGGATCAACAAGAAGTTAAGAAGCAGAAAGTAGAGCTTCAGGGGGCATTTCAGAAAATAAAACCACCAACATTTGATGGTGAAGTTGAGGAAGTGGCAAAGGCATGGTTAATAAACATGAACAAATATTTTCAGGTGTATGAGTACAGCAACAACCTGAAGGCCAGATTGGCCATATATCAGTTAAGAGAGAAATCCACTCTATGGTGGGAAGAAGTGAAGAATGTTCGCAGTATTGAGGACCAAGATGTTACTTGGGAATCGTTCCAAAAATACTTTAAAGACAAGTATTTAACAGAATGTTTCTACGATGATAAAGCTAAATATTTTCATGACTTGAAGCTGGGACAGATGACTATGGATGAGTATATTACCAAGTTCACCTCCCTGTTACGATATGTTCCATACCTTAGAGAGGAAAAGGCTAAGGTGCAAAGATTTCTGAGCCCAACACATATGAAAGAGTGAATTAAATTTGTAAATCCCATAACCATGGACGAAGCCATTCATAAGGCACGAATGTGCTATCAATAGTCCAAGGCTAAAGGGGAAGTTGGCAAAAGTTGGTAGCCAAGAAAAGGATAGAAAAGCAGCTCAAATTTCAAAGGAACCAAGAGCAACAAATTTAAGAATTATGTGCGAAATTATGTGAGTAAAAAATTTGGCAGAAATCATCAAAGAACCGCTGGCCAGTAGAAGAGAAGCCTAGAGAGGCATCTAGCAAACCTGAGCAAGGGCAGGTGACCAAGCCACCTCTACAGTGTTTGGGTTGTGGTGAGGCACACTATTATAAAAACTGCCCATAGCGAGCAATAAATGACACGGTTGCAAAATTGCAAGGGGCTTCTATAGTAGGCGATGTGGCGCGAAACATTCCTCGTATCAACGCAATGTTGGAGGATCGACGGGCAGATTATCAGCCAAGAATGATTAAGTTGGAAGGTAAATTACTGTCTCAATCAGTTTCAATTTTGGTAGACCTAGGTGCAAGTCTAAGTTATGTTAGTCCCAAAATAGTAGAAACTTGTAAACTAAAAGGGCATAAATTCAAAAACCCATGGCTGGTACCGCTAGCCACAGGAGAAAAAGGAAAGGTAACTACCAAGATTCCAAACTGCACATTAGAAATTGCAGAACAACAGTTGAATGTGGACTTGAACATACTGTCATTAGGGTCCTATGATGTTTTGCTGGGCATGGATTGGCTAGAAAAACATTGGACCTTAGTGGACTATAAGGAAAAGATCATTTACTACAGAATGCAAGATGGAACACACAAGGAGATTCAAGGAATCAAGAAGCTACTACAACCACGTCCAATTACAGCATCCCAAATGAATAAATGTATAAGGAAGGGATTCCAGATACATGCCATTCAAGTGGGATTTGCTAACTCCAAGGAAAAATCACCTATGGTGGAAGATATACCTATGGTACAAGATTTTATGGATGTTTTTCCAGAAAATATTCCTGGATTACCACCGAGACAAGATATTGATTTCACCATAGATTTAATGCCAGGAGAATCTCTTGTGTCAAGAGCTCCTTATAGAATGAGTGTTCCAGAATTAACTGAATAAAAAATGTAGTTACAAGAACTGTTGGACAAAGGTTATATTCGTCCAAGTGTGTCCCCGTGGGGAGCACCAGTGTTGTTCGTTAAGAAGAAAGACAGAACTATACGAATGTGCATGGACTATAGACAAATCAACAAGTTAACAGTTAAGAATAAGTATCCATTACCAAGGACTGATGATCAGTTTGATCAGGTGAAGGGGGCCATAGTATTTTCAAAGATAGATTTAAGATTTGGATATCACCAGATCCAAATCAAGGATGAAGAAATTTGTAAGACTGCATTCCGTACCAGGTATGAGCATTATGAATTTGTGGTGTTACCCTTTGGGTTAACAAATGCACCAGTAACCTTATGAGGTCAATGCACGGAATATTTCATGATTTCCTGGATAATTTTGTGCTTATATTCATAGATGACATTTTAATCTATTCTAAAAACTAGGAAGAACATAGAGAGCATTTAAGGATTGTGCTGCAAATGCTAAGAAAACACCAGTTGTACGCTAAGTTCAACAAATGTGATTTCTTTAAAACAGAAATCCAGTACCTAGGCCATGTCATTTCAGTAGAAGGGATTGTTGTTGATCCAAAGAAAATCAAGACAATCATGGAATGGCGAGTACCCCAAAATGTGGTAGATATTCAATCCTTTATGGGATTAGTTGGGTACTATCGAAGATTTATTGAGGGATTTTCCAGAATTACTTTTCCCATTATCTCTTTCCAGAGAAAAGGAAAAGTATTTAAGTGGACTGTTCAGTGTCAGAACAGCTTTGAAAAGTTGAAGAAGCTTTTGACCATTACACTAGTGTTGAGGGTAGCTGACCCCAACAAATAATTTGAAGTTTGTACAGACGCAAGTAAAGAGGGTGTTGGGGAAGTTTTATCTCAAGAAGGAAAAGTAGTGGCATATGAGTTAATAAAGTTGAAGTAACACAAACAAAGGTACTCAACCTATGATATGGAATTAACAACAGTAGTACATGCGCTTCGAGTATGGAGACACTACTTGCTGGGTAAAATTTTTGTGTTAAAGACAGATCATAACAGCTTGACTAGTTATTTCAAACAAGCTGATTTAAACTCTAGACAAGCAGGATGGAATGCCTTTCTAAGTGAGTTTGATATGGACATCCAGCATGTGAAAGGTAAGGAAAATCGGGTGGCTGATGCTTTAAGTAGGAAGCTGCATTGTGTTTATGAGCTTTACTACAATCAGCTTGAAAATAAATTCTTAGATCAAGTAAAAGAAGAAGCACAGAAAGACCCAGAATATCAATTCCTATGGAAGCAAATGGAAGAGACCAGAAAACAAGGAAGTACTTCTGAATATGGAGTTAACAAAGAATGAATTCTAACCTTTAGAGGAAAGTTATATGTACCAAATCATGTGGTACTTAAAGAGTTAATCATGGATGAATACCATAGAAGTAATTATGTGGGTCACCCAAGATACCAGAAAATGTTGATAGCAATTAGAAAAGTATATTTATGGCCTGGTATGCATAAAAATATTGTTGAATATCTAAATAAATCTTTGGAGTGTCAGCGGGTTAAGGTGGAGCATCGACATCCCGCAGGATTGTTGCAGCCCATACCGGTACCTAAATGGAAGTGGGAGGTTATATCCCTAGACTTCATTACAGGTTTACCGCGGTCAAAGAAGCATAATGACTCCATTATGGTGGTAGTTGACAGATTGACTAAATCTGCACATTTTATACTTGTGCAGTCTACGTACAAGATTGTACAGATAGCAAACATTTTTATGAGAGAAATATTCAAATTACATGGCATTCCAAAAACTGTTATTTTAGACAAAGATGTTAAGTTCATTTATGCATTTTGGAAAACTCTGTTTACAGGTCTAGGGACCCAAATAAACTTTTTCACTACTTACCATCCCCAAACATATGGTCAAACAGAGCGGGTTAACCAAGTTCTGGAAGACATGCTACGCATGTACGTGATGCAGCAGCAAAACAAATGGGAAGACTACTTGCATCTGGTTGAATTTTCTTACAACAATGGTTATCAGGAGTCCCTTAAAATGATTCCTTTCGAAGCCCTATATGGAAGGCAGTGTCACACACCCATAAATTGGAGCAACCCTGAAACAAAATTAATGTTGGGACTAGAAATGCTTGCTGAAATGGAATCAAAAGTAAAGAAGATAAGACAAAATTTGAAGGCTGCATAAGATCGGCAGAAGATCTATGCAGATAAGAAGAGGAATTATCGAGAATTCGAAGTGGGAGAACATGTGTATGTGAGGATAAAACCAAAGAGGAGTACCTTGCAGTTGACCTCTTGTGCCAAGTTGGCTCCCAAGTTCTGTGGACCCTTCCAAATTTTGGAAAGGATAGGACCTGTGGCCTATCAGCTGGCTTTACCCAGTCACATCCGAGTACACAATATGTTTCATGTGTCCCCGTTGAAGCGTTATGTGCATGATTCGAAGCACGTAATTAATTGGCAGAATATATAGGTAGGATAGAATTTAAAATCCTAACTTGGAATATGATTTCTTTTTTATAATTTGACAAGGAATTTTGTTATTTGCATGTAGAGCCGGAGGGCGAGTTTCTGGTCAAGCCGCAACACATACTTGACCGGAGGGAAATTATGCTCCGGAAGCGAGTCATCACCCAGGTTAAAGTGTAGTGGATGCACTTCAGCCCGGATGAGGCTACTTGGGAGGACGAAATATTTATGCATGAGGCTTATCCAGAGGAGGGAAGTTGTAACAACTGCATTTAATGACAACTAGTTGTTAACTAGTTAAAATACATTTTTATTATTTCTTTTAAGAAAAAACTGGAACTATTAATGTTTTGCTAAAAAATTATTTTCATTAGTGATTAATTATGAAAATAAAATCAGTTATGGAAAATTACTCCATAAAAAGTAAAAGCTAATGGTAAAATTTTTCCAAGAACTAGAAGGTGGTTGGGACAGTTGCAAACATTTTACCTGCTCCTCTGGGGATAAGAGATTAATCCCAGTGAGGAGTAGGGGTTCTATTCATGGACTAAGGGAGAATGTAGATTTTCCAGAGCTGGTAGAGGCCAGTGGAAAACACTCAACAATCCTGAAATTATTTCTAGTACTGACTGGACTAGGTGTCCTGAGGCCACAACAGAAATATCCACTGTCAACCCGTACCTTTCAGGACTGGAGCATGGGGGCAAGAGGAGGACGTAATCACCTCTCTTGAAGGTTGGGAGGACCACAACTATGAATTGCATAATACATATAAGTATATGTGTAAGTTCAGTTATTTGAGGAATAATGATATCATGTCTAAGTTATTTATAGGTGTTTAACCATTTGGGAACAAAAAACAATAACATATGATAGATATGTGTAGGGAAGAATGAGACTCTACATTATTAATAATTAGAGTATTATATGTCTCAGAGTTTCTGTTTGAGTCCTTCATAATATGTGTAACTCTTATATTGTATTTTTATTAAGTTCAGTAGTTGTGTTGAGAGAAAAGGTATAGAAAGAATAACTACGTCCGAAAATATATATTGGTGGCTGTATGTTAGAGGCAAAATGAAAAGAACATGTTTTAAATATTGAATATAATATTTTATAGTACACATTTTACAACAATAAATAGTGGTATTTCCTAGGGAAAAGCTACACTAATATTACTGAATAGTAGTATTACAAATTGTGAAGGCAATAAAAGCTAAAAAAAAATAAAAATTGTAAAGTTGTATATGTAAAGTGATTGCATGTGTAAACACTGCAAAGGATTTTCATTAACATTTAACTAACACAGAGTAGACTGTCAATCGAGGGTTTGGGTGAAACCCCAACCCAAGACTTGTTGCCTCTCAGAAATAACTATACACGGAAAAAGTTGTATGGTGGTCCGGTCACCATGTTTACAGAATTTACATAAAGAAATAGACAGAGATGTAGATATTTAGGCACAGAAAACTAAGAGTTGAGAATAAACTACAGTAAAAGTAGTGAGCTTTTATTTACAAGAAACATTGAAATACGATTTGACTGTCAAGCCTGCTTATCAACTAGCTTTTCGAATAAACCAAGAAACGGAAGGAAATACATGCAGAAGATTTAGAGCTGTAATTATGTTCGGACTACTGTAAAAACAAAACCAGCTTTTCAATTTCATTTAGAAGAAAAAGCGAGTCATTGTACTTCATAATATATATATACAATCCAAATGGCTTATAAGAGTAGTCTAGGTGTATTTATCAGCAAAGTTCATATCCAAAAATTGAAACAAAACAAGGGTCGAATCCTAGAAAGGAAACCCTCAATAGAATTTTCATAATAAATACACAGATAACTTTTACAAAATGGAAGTGCGAAAGATTATCCGAGTCCTCAAGTAATTCTGACTAGACATTGTCTTAACCTTACAATATAAATGTATAAAAGAGGAATAATATCCAAATCAGACGGACCGATAAAGCTAAGTTTTGGAATTCATAAACCCCATGAAGTTTAGAAGCCACATGAGACAATTAAGACATCATTGTTTGAACGAGAGTGTTATAAGTACCTGGAGAAAAGCTAAGCATGTTAGCCGTGACCGATACCAGTCCAATTTACTAATTTTTTAGCCAAAAGACTTGCTAACTTAAGAAAATGCTAACCTGCATCAACAGTCGTAGAAGGCAAGACTATAAGAAAACTACTCAAGAATGCTAGATGTAAATTCTATTTCAAAGAATAATCGTGTTGAAGATTGGTGAAGTTGCAAAGGAAGTAACTACCTGCATAATGAGCAAAAGGAACCAATTTCTGAAGGAGTTGCGTTGGCGTTAGTGGAAGAGTAAGTCCATAAGAACTCCTCACAGTTAGCAACAACACCTCCTCTCCACTAAGTTGTAGAACCATGGGGGTTACACCATTGTAATCCCAGTAAGTCTGGTGAAATTCCAATGGAGGCGGAGCCATAGTTCGAAAACACAGCAATGAAAAACCACAGAATGAAACAAGCTACTCAAAAAAGGCACAGTGAAAATAAGTTAAGAAGGAGTAGGGTTGGAGGGTTAACAATGAAATTCCCGCCTAAATGCCAACCATTGATCTTTCTAAATTCCACGGCGGAGATCACAGCAGAGACCATCGAAAATCGCAACATATCTCGTCAAAAATCTTACAGTTGTCGAGCAGAGTTAATAACCAGTGCTTCCTCATTTAATTACTTTGACGTGCCAGCTTTGCCTCGATGGTAACGAGGATAAATATCTTACCAAATGCAGAAGGTATATAATTCATGTTAACAATAAAGTTTAATGTCGACGAAATTAAACATTGAACCTTTAGATAAAAAACTTATAATATGACATGGAATCCCGTGGTGGCCAAAAGTTGTAACTTATATGTTGATTAAGTTTAGAACTTTAACGAAGTATGGTGTGAAATAATAATGTCGAAATGTATTAATTGAATCTAGTATGGTATGACAAGTTTAACCTTTGATTATGGGTTTAACTTTAGAATAGAAAGTTTTTTTTGTTTTTGTTTTTGGCATGTATGACTGTCACACTCGGGATGTGGAGCAACCACAAGATGAGGATCATGGAGTGGGAGAAACCACTCATGCAGAGAAATTTAATGCCAGATGGGAAAAGGGAGTGCATGCGGCTATACCACCAAGTGAGAGGTGGGGCGACATGCATGAGTAATCCCAAGAAAGAATTTATGGGAAGGATTCATTGAGATGGTGTGGATCTCATGAATTGAACCTTGCTACGAGAATCCCATAGTACAGAAGTAGCAGGATCAGTTGGATTGACGCAACCAGATCAAAGTGACAGTGTCAGATACTGGAGCACGAAACAGAGTTGACAGCAAGTGCAGAGTGCATGGGTGCAGAGTTCAACAGCACAGTGGTTCTTGAAAAAATGTGCAGTAGCTAAGTAGAAGTCAGAAGAATTTGATGATAGATGCATTATACTGATTGATTTGTTTGGAGGCTATTTAGTTTCAGAATTGTTGCAAAGGTTTCAGGGCGAATGCATGGAGTTGCATGTCGCATGCAAAGACAGTCCTTTCTTGTTGAGAGGGAGTGTTGAAGTTTGCAACAAGAAACAGTGAAAGTGACATCCGTAAACATATTCCTTGATTCTAGTGAAAAATCAACACCTACACTAGGCGGGGCCCACACATGCTACTTTTAGGTGATATGTCTATTTTTAGAGATATGGGCGAAGTCTATTTATAGATCGCATATCTAAAAATAGAATGCATGTCGATTATTATTAGCCCTTAATAATAATCACACAATAAATAATAACTTATTCTCTTGGAGCACTTGATTTCAGTGAACAGCTGTGGCACATCAATGAGCAGAAGGAATTACGTAATTCCTAGGGTGGTTGGTGACTCATGCATGGTGGACTTCGTTATAGCTGATTGTGGCAGAGTTGTAATAGAGTTGGAAGAGTAGTTATGGGAGATGTTATCTATTTTAACTCAGTTAAGTGAGTTAAACTCAGTTGTGCTAGTTGTAACTTATGATACAGTAGTGACAGATCAATGAATTAATTATTTAATTTATTCACAAGCAATGTCTCATGTGCAACTGAAGAAATACAACAGTTAACTACATGCATGTCAGATCCAGTGGAGACCCAGTTGAGAGGTAGGTGAAAGGGACAGATGACTATCAGTAATGACTGTAGTGGTGCATTCAATGCATCCACACACACATTGGAGATGCTTATGAGGATTGCGCAGTCAAGGCATGAGGTAATCATTCATTCATAGGTTCTTCTTCAGCAGGGATTGCGCTAGGGAGGCAGGCTGTCAGGAGGCAAGAAATTGGTGCATAGATATGAAAATTTCTGCATGACAGTGTGAGACGATTGTATATTGTACTAATAGCTCTATGAGCTCAGCTTTATATGAGATTGTTTCATGATCCATTGATATACATAATATATGATAGTTGGGTTTTTTAGCTTTAAGCTTTCTGGGTAAAATGTCTTGTTATGTGCAATTGATTTTTCTTCATGTGTTTGCAATTGGCGATTTAATTTCCGCAAAGAATTAAGTGGAAGGATTCTATATTTAACAGTAGATTTAAAATTATTAGATCAGGAGAGCTCGACAATACATCACTTGTATTTATAAATTTATACAGGGCACAAGTTGCGGGGAACCGAAATCTTGACAAGTAGTTGAGGACATAATACTAACAGATGCACCTTCATCTATGATTGTGCTTGGTATTACCACATTATAGGCCTGTACTGTAATCTCAAAAGTCACGTAAGGAGGAATACAATATCCTCCCAGTCAACTCCAATCAAAGGAAGCAACCAAACTACATGGATGGGGGAACATAGGAATGGGAGGACCATCCCCTTGCGTCACGGGAAAAAGAGGATCGCCCTCCTAGATAACAGGAACGGGAATCGGAGAATCACCTTCCCTGATCATGGGAGAATCTGAGGAAACAAAGAGAACTTGGGTGGTATGAGATCCACTCTCTATGGAAAAGACCTGATGGACCGTAGGTGGAATCAGGTCGACCTTTTCCTCAACCAATGACTGGGCGAGAATGGACTCATGACACTGACTTTCGGAGAGAGAAGAATTGACTATAGAGAAATCTCGATCAATCACTTCATCATCTAGATGATGACTCAATGAAATATTTCGGTAACCAACACGAAGACAGGACTCAGAAGCTGAAAGGGTGTCAAGACGTTAGAGGCTTCATCCATATAAGGACATAGGTGAATGGGATGGTTCCCCTCACACAACCTACAGGGAATTTTGATCTCACCTTGTTTATTACAAGTCTTATTATCTCTAGTTGAAGGCTCATCACTAGCATGATGCCCAAAGGTTTATGATGAAGGATGAATCAGGCCAACGGACCACGCTTCTAGCACCTTAGGAATACTAGGGAAATCACAAAGAAGGTGGTCACCCTCACATATCTTGCAAGGGAATTTGACTCTACGGGAAGCAATGAGAGGTTTCTCAATATTAGTTGCATGGGTAGCAATAGTTTTGTTTTTCCCCCTTGATTATTTTCCTTCTTCTTCTTCGACTTCTTCTTCTTCTTCTTCTTCTTAGTCACCCGGTTACTAGAATCCAGACTTTCACCAGGCGAAGAGGAAGAACGAGGTGAATAAATATGCGAAGAAGGTGACGATTCAAACATAAGATCAACATGGGGTTGACATGGTTCAAGCGGAGGAGAACTTGGTTGAGAAACCGTTTAGATGTGCAAAACCATAGGGGTCGAAAATAACCAAACCGATAGACCAATGGTTAATTCCGGGAGGGACAACGTTTCCACATATGAGGCACCAACATTTCCAAAGGAAGGAAAAGGACTAGGATTCCCATCCAAGGGGATTCCTTGGTTGGTAAACTCAGGAACTGTTGTCATCGATCTCACTCTAAAGAATCACTAAGGAATATAACTTTAGCCGGGAATATTTCGTGGGCAATCAATTTTTATAACATTGGAACAAGACTCAGCCTTTTCATGTTTTTAGAGTCAAGAAAAGGAAAAAAGGTGACTCTAGTCACTTTCAGTTTGAACAAGCGTGAAAGGACAAGTGCTCGATGATCTTTTTAAGTTTAAAGAGTCACAAAAAGATCAAAATGACTACGTAGGAACTCTAGGAAAAAGGGTGTACCAAGCTCCCGTGAACTGCAATATACACCTTGGTGATCAAATGAAAGAGAAATTACCAAGGACTTAACATACATGTAGGAAGTCTCCACAAATGTTGTGTTCAGTGTATCACAGTTACAGGGCGGCACACTCGACTTCCTATGTATAAAGGATTGCAACATAAAAGGGTCTCCCTTTATATACGTGACGGTACAATAAGCACAAGTTCGTACTAGCGTTGTGTAATGCAATATTGCGAGTGACAACTGCTAGGTTTAATGACGCCATAACACGTCACTAGCATGACCTCTAAGTGTGAGTGTTAAGTTTCAATGCTTCCTTAGGTTGACTGAGTCAATTTTAACGGTTTATCTTGAATTTAAGTTTCAGTTTCAAGGCCTTATCGAATGCTATCTCAAATCTATAATGCACAACTACATGTGAGAAAGAATATCATTTCATTTTGATGAAAAGCTAGCTAAGTGAAGGATAGAGCTTCGCAACAAAGCAACAGTCAAATGAATGTAAGAATGACTCTTTCCTTTATTCTATTAAGATAACCAAAGCAGAAAACGAAAAATATTCTTTTGTCTTTCACTTTCCAATGAAAAAAAACCTACTAACGCAAAAGAGTACTTTTCATTTTCAAATGAGAAGGAAGAATGCAAATTTATTGCTCTTTTGTATAAGTGAGAAGCAACAATGCAATGCTACACTAAAAAGACAAAACAAATACTAGCTTCGAGTAGCTTCGAGCAAGATCATCAAAACATGAAGAGATCAACTCCAAGAAAATGTAAACATGTACTCAAAACTAGGCATGCATCTCCTTACGCAAGATAAGTGGCTTTTAATTCGAATCAACAAGCACTGTGATCTATGCTCGGGGCGATGGAGGGACAATCAAATAGACGCATAATGAAATCTTGACAACCCTACTTCACATACTGTTACACCATTTTTTGGTCATCTAACCTATTATCATTAGATGGACCCAAGTACACCATGTAAGACCAATTTTACCCTAAGTAAAATTGCTTTCACTATGAAAATAACTTAGTAAACCACCTTTATTAAGTTGTTTATGGTCTAAATAGGAAACGCTATGAGGAAATATTAAATAAATATACATTTGTTTGATTTTCCTCAAGTAATAATTAGTTAAACAACAGTTTAATTAATATTCCTGGTTATATTTAACCCAAAACAAGGAAATTAATTAGATAAATCATTATTTATGTTATTATTTTCTAAGAATAATTATTTAAACCCTATTTAAATAATATTATTTGTTAAATATGACTAAATCACCCTTAAATAATTAAATAAATCATTATTTATTTGATTATTACTCAACCACATTCTTAAAATGATAAATAAATCATTCATTTATTTTTTATTTACAAATAAAGGGATTTGACCCAAGTCAAATTCTTTTTCCCTCCAACAAATATAATAAAATATTCCATAAAAGTTGGATCTTGATTTGGTTAATAATATTTTAATTATGCACCAATATCTAGACTAACTCAATATTTTGTTATAAATAGAAGGATTTTCTCATTCATTTATCACCTTTTGTTGCCTAAAGATCACTCTGGATCTATACTTTTGGTCTGACTATTGATCCACCATCATAGTCATATTTTGCAACCATTTTTGTCTGATTTTTCTACACTATCAAGAGAGAGGAATTCTAGATCTGAAGTGTTGAGGACTTTCAAGAACCCATCCCATTGAGGAGAACTGGGAACACCCTCATGTGTTTTCCTCCCAGGTGCCCCTAATATAAAATTCATTCAACATATTCTTGTCTTGTCTATTGGATGCATGGAGTAAATCTTGTTTTTTCTATTGTTTAATGTCTTCTAATGCATAGATCTAGATTTTTGCAACATTTATCTTGATCACCTAACTGCAGATCTGAAGATATTGGCAGTCATATATGTTGTTAGGGTTGTTGGTTATGCATAGCTAATGTGGTATTTTTTTCGTACGCTTGGAATTAAGATTCATACTAACAACTGGCGACTCCACACGGGTTTATGATTACGACCGTTGTTGTTTTTCTAATCCTTACATATCCAGCTGCTTCAAACCCTAGGATTTCTCTTCATCCCCTTGTTTTTGCTTTTCTTGATGTTGTTTTTAACCTATAAAACCCTAAAACAATAAAAATTCTAACTTTCGCGTGTTTTCGGACCTATTGCGCAGGTGACATACATCAGCCGCAACTGAGACGACAATTTTTTCTGAAATCTGCCGCCAAGAGTGCCGAAAGTGCAGGTCACACTTTTTGGCCCCAAACATGCGACCTGGACCCTCAAGACGCACTTTTCAGCTCAAAATCTGCGACCTCTGCTGAAAATAGGTTAGAAACTGCGACCTGGACTTTTTGCAGAGATTTTTCTGAAAGTTTTATGGGTTTGTCTGAGCCTCTGTTCAGGGTTTTCTAACCTCCGTATCCGCCCGTTTTGGACCTGTACTTGTTCTATTTTTCTCAACTAAGTGGGAACCTAGCCCCCTAGGGCTTCAGTACCCTCCAATTTTTGTGGAAGAGTTTTTGCTGTTGCAGGTTGTCTGAAATTTCAAAGTCTTTAGCCTTTTTTCAGATCTGATACCTCACCTTCAGATCTGCTTAAGATTGGCTTGTTATCCATCCAAATCACCTCATTTAGCTTTGTTTGGGTTTTCCCCTAGGGTTCACTCCGTTTCCATTCAGGAGATAGCCTTTCGCCACCTCTTTTACAACAATTTTTCCTCTGATTTGTTGTTGTTTTCTACACCACTTTCCAGCAGATCTTGTCCTTTAGATCCCTGACCCTCTTGACCTTAGATCTATTGGCTCTTTTAGTGTGTTTTGATTAGTTTTTGCTCGCCTATAGAGTAGTTGTTGAGAGACCCGCCTCCCTGGGTTTAGATTATTGCATTATTAGCTTCTTCTTCTTCTTTTTTGTTTTTGCAGACCTATATACTATCATTTGCAGGTTTATTTACAGCCATACAACACACTTTTTCTTTTTCTCTACAAACGTATGGGTTTAAAAATTAAAATTTACACACTTTTACACACACACCCTAAGGGAAAAAGGGCTTGGTTAACACCGCCAAGCAAAGACTCTAAAACATTGAGATCTAATGATCCTGCACCTCTCTGCCCTTGTTTTGACATTGTAATCAGTTGATCCTGCACCTCCCTGCCCTTGTCAGTATATTTTTTCTTTGTGTCGTGTTTGTGTCATCATCACTGCTCAACCTCCCATGGGCTCTTGTTTTCCTCAAGGGGGACCAGCACCTCCTACACTTTTCCCCCTCCCGGTAGCACGTATCCAGGATACGACATGCCTCCTCTTTTTTCCCAACCTCCTGTTTAACACACTATTACCCCACCTCCTTATTATCCGTATCCACAGCTTGATGCTCCAACTCCTCCAGCATTAGCACCCCCTCCTCCCTTGCCTTCTCAACCCCCGCAACAACAACCATCGCCCCCTCGGGGGTAGGTGCATGCACAGCAGGGCGCGACTTATCCTCTTTCCTCAAAAAAGAGGAGGAAAGGCACCCAAAATCAAGTTGTCCCTGGTAATACTAGACCTAATCAAGGTAATGCTCCTAACACTACGAACCAACACTAGGGCACTCAGCCCAAGCAGGACAAGCCTATTCGCATGAACAAGCCTTGTTCTTGTTGCAGTGTTCATGGCCATTACATGCCTGATTGTCCTCTTTTGCCACAAATGCGACAGCTATGGGAGTCTCAAGCAACATTGCGAGGACAGAAAGCCTCCCCTTCTGTCCCTCCCAGTACTGCGCCTAGCCAGCCGGCTGTGTTTACTAATCCTTTCGCTCAACAAGGATTTGTGGCTACCCAACCACCTGAAGGTCAGGAGACCACTCAACCTCTTTTGTCTGGTACCCCCGATTACCAGATTCTCATGATGAACTCTGATCAACCTTTAACCGTAGACATCAATCTTTAGACTCGGTCCCGTCATTACAACAAGCCTCCCGCTATGTATGTCCCCGAGCCGCCTCCTTTGGTATCCACAGAGCCTCTTTCGACACCTAAGGGTCCCTTGCAGATCCCTTAGCCTAGAGAAAAGGTTCATACCAAGATCCCTAAGGGACCATTGCGCCGAAATGCTGCTTCTAGCAAAGCTGCCCATTCGTATAGCATAGTCGATGATTTGGCACAATCCCCTGCTGCCATTTTAACGTTGGAACTCCTCCAGTCGTGCCCTTCACAAAGAAAATCTCTACTATCTGTCGTGGGTGCTGTAAATCCTTCCGACGATCGATTGATTATCTTTGATGTTGACCTGTCAGAACATCCTCCTCTCCCTACTTCCGTCGCCTTCCAAATCCCAGTTAAGATCTGATCTGAATGGAAAATGGCATCAACCCATAGTATTCATCTACCCATGTTATCCATCCACCCATGGAATTTACCCATGGTATTGTAAATGGCATCGACCCATGGTATGTATCCACCCATGGTATTCATCCACACACAGGATTTACCCATGGTATTGTAAGTGGTATTTACCCATGGTATTGGCCTATGATATCTACACATGGTATTGTAACTCAAAAAAGGCTATAAATAACAAGCCTTAGTTTGTAAAATGACAGATTTTCCACCACAATGTAGCTTCTACAGTTATTCTCTATTTTAATAAAACAATTTTCTTTGTGGTTTTATTTTATTTGTGTTCTCTCTTTTTTTTTGGCTTTCTAGTTTTGCAGATCTTGTCAAATCCATTTCAATTTTCTTAGATCTTGGGGGCCTCCTCCCAAGATCCATATCAGTGGAATCGGATTCAAGTTACGCCTCAATGGGAATTAGGGTTTGAAACATATTTCAGTTTCAATGTTTTGTAGCAATCTTCAGCAAAATCCATGAATTTTTGGGCGGCGAGTTTTCAGATCAGATATGAAACTTTTGGTGAAAATTTTACAAAAACAAAGACTAGATCTGGATTCCTTGTGAAAAAATACTCAAATTAAAAAATAAAAAATAAAATAAAATAAAATAAAATAAATAAATAAATAAATAAAAATAAAAATAAATAAATAAAAAATAAAAATAAAATAATCGGCCAAATTGGAGTTCGGATGAGGGAGATATCGCTGATTCAAAATTAGCAATGTTGAAGCAATTCTTCTGACGACAATTCATGGACGGCGGCTCTCCTGTCATTTTTCACAATTTTCAGTACAAAATTTTGGAAGAATGGATATAGATCTAAGCTCCTCTTGAAAAATCACCCAAGTTCAAAAAACAAATCGGTCGAATCGGAGTCCGAATGTGGGAGTTATCGTTGAATTAAAATCAACTATTTTTTTTTCAGAAATTTTGTGACGGTGAGAGAGTTCCAGCACGAATCTGAGAGTCTAGAGTCTCCAAATAGTGGTTTCAAACACATGAGAAGATGCAGAATGATCATTCCATTTCCAAAAACAGATTATAACAAATATTCTAAGTTATATTGACCGAGTTATGCTCATTTTAAATCTGGAGTAGCATTCGGAGCGGGTTCCCTTTGGAGACGTGCCCTCCCACCCCGCTTTAGTAGGCACCTGTTTCACATTCATTAGTTTCAGCATAGCAGCATT
Source organism: Pinus albicaulis (assembly GCA_034641835.2). NCBI lineage: Eukaryota > Viridiplantae > Streptophyta > Pinopsida > Pinales > Pinaceae > Pinus > Pinus albicaulis. The sequence continues at coordinate 1,062,935,588 of CM076572.1, forward strand.
CGGCTTGGGTTATTTGGATACGTGCCCTCCCACGCTAAGCTCTATAGGCACCTGCTACTTCATCAACAATCAGCATCACGGTTATGGGTCAACCGCACAAAATCATTTTCATCGAAGTCCATTTGCTAGACCGCACACTGTTAGTCACACAGTTGGTCACAAGCATTACAGGGTATCTCTATCCTCGGATCTTCATTTGTCATGGTTTTGGTTCATCCACAAACCCATACTTCATCGAAGTCCATTTGCTAGGCCGCACACTGTCAATATCACAGTGGGTCACAAGCATTACAAGGTATCTCTATCCTCGGATCTTCATTTATTATGGTTATGGGTTAACTACACAAAAACCTTCTCTTCGGTGGCTTTTCATATTCAACAGAAGCACAAGAGGAGAACTTCCTGCAGCCAGAGACCTGCTATTTCTTAGAGGAGGAATGGATTTGAATGAAAAATGGCATCAACCCATGGTATTCATCTCACCTGATCAACACTCCATCACATAGAATTTCCATAGTAGCTAGCAAATGTACATCGACCCATGACATTCATCACCCATGATATTTATTTGCCCATGGTATTGTAAGTGACCCATGGTATGTATCCACCCATGGTATTCATCCACACATGGGATTTACCCATGGTATTGTAAGTGGTATTTACCCATGGTATTGGCCTATGGTATCTACACATGGTATTGTAAGTAAAAAAAGGCTATAAATAACAAGCCTCAGTTTGTAAAAGGACAGATTTTCCACCACAATGTAGCTTCTACAGTTATTCTCTGTTTTAATAAAACAAGTTTCTTTGTGGTTTTATTTTATTTGTGTTCTCTCTTCTTTTTTTTGGCTGGCTTTCTAGTTTTGCAGATCTTGTCAGATCCATTTCAATTTTCTAGATCTTGGGGGTCTCCCCTCAAGATCTAGATCAAGATCCAAAACATTAATGTTTCCCAGTGCATTATTGATGAGGGGGCATCCACCTGCGTGACGTCCGCTTCGGTTTAGAAGCAACTCGGATCACCTAATTTGGCTCCCTCCACGATCACTCTCCGAGCGTGGGATGGCCACGCCTCTAATCCCATTGGCTTATTCCGCAATTGTCCTATTACTCTTGCGCGGAAGACTGTTTTCTTTGACATAGAAGTCATAGATTCCCCCTTGTACTACAACATTCTATTGGGTCATAGCTACACTTATGTAATGTTTGTTGTCCCTTCCGCGGTCCACCGCAAGATTTCCTTCCCTCATAACGGAAAGATAGTCACCACTGACCAGTTGACATATTATGAACCGAAGTCGCAGACCTCCCCTGAGTCCACTATCTCTTCGGTGGCCAACAAGCAAACCGTCGATCCTTTGACCAGTGTTTCACCCGGCGTCAACAAAGATTCCTCACTGCTTGGTACATTCCCTGGTCTTCCTCCTCCTGTCTCTGATCCCAGCTCATTGAATGTTTGCATGATGCAATCATCTCAGATTGCCATAAAGCGGCCCACCTCGGCTAGTCAGCAGCCTCCTCGCCCTTCGTAGCCTTCTCCTAGCCCTTCGATTCATCCTTCTGGGCCTTCTCCTCTTGGCCCTTCAGCTGGTACTCATGAGCCTCTTTACCCTCCAGAAACAGTTCCTCCAGACCTTAACCATTTAAGAGTCGTCCCCCCTGGCCATTACCCCTCCGGTCAGATAACGTTCCTAGCTCCCCCACCAAGAGTCTATACGGCACTTGTGATGGTCACCCTCTCTCTTCCTAACTTGACCCTTGGGATTCCCGTCTGGTACCTTGATCCTCTAACTGCTACCCCGCCAGGTCAACCCTAACCTTACCTTGCTTTGACCCCGGTTCAATCGGTCCCCATGACTTCTCCCGCTGCAACAGTGCCTCAATTACCTCAACAGGAACCACCTCCCGTTGCGACCGCTTTGGGTAAGAAGGGAAAAGCTCGCAAGAGGGCCTCCAAGGACAAGACTGCCCCAACAAACCCTACACCTCCTCCGCCCGCAAAGCCCTGTGCTTTGTGCGATGTCGTCGTCCATGCCACCCATAACTGTCCTGAACTGGCCCGTATCAAGCCCATGGTTAAAGTTGCATTCCCTGAGTCTACGGTCCCTGAAGCCTTTGTTTCTTCCTCGACTACAGCCAAGAATCCTAAAACTATTCACACTAACCAACCTTGTGCGTTGTGTGATCTCCATGGCCATTACTCTCACCATTATCCCCGCCCTACGCATTACTGCGCCTCTTTAGAGGTAGTTCGGGAGTACGAGATTGAACAAAAACAATCCGCCTCTCCCGTACTTGCACAGTATGCTGTAGGCCAGATTGAGGATTTACTCGCTCCCATTAACATCCCCCCTCCTGATTTGGAGATGAAGGAGCATGCTGCCACCATCCTCTACCTTTCATCATCCATGAGATCTTGGGTGGAAGCTCCCTCTAAATCTTCCCCTGTTGTTTCACTTGACCTCCCTTCAGCGATCACCCTGGGCTCAACATGAGTAGATCCCTTATATGCTTGTTCTTCTGTCATCCCTCATGAAAATGTGCATGTGAACCTTTCTTCTCATGATGATGAGTCAGGTAGCTTCGCTGCGTCATGTGATCTCCCTTCCTCCAGTCACTCCATCTTCTATTGCGATGATGACATCATGGAAGCCATGTCCACCCCTGACTTCATCGTTCCTGCCCATCAACGGGACAACACCACCCGTGCCCATGGTGACTTTCGTGATCTCAGCACAAGTTAAACCTCTGGTAGCTCCCACACTCCACCTCACTGTCGACGTGTGAGTAGTAGACATCTTACCCAGATCACTTCCCCCTGCAGAGTGCGTTTGATTTCTACTTTGTGCTCAGGTTGCCAGCGTTGTTCATCATCCTTCTAGTTATTGTCTTCTGGCAACTTTCATATGGACCTACCATCCACACGTTATATCGGTTTTGCTGATGGTGCAAGTCGCTACTCCAAGAATCCAACCTCGGTAGGTTGGGCCATTTTTACCCCCTTGCACTCCCTTGTTCTCTCTAACGGGGCATGCATTAGTACTACTACCAATAACCAAGATGAATATGATGCAGTACGAGGTTTATTAGTCGATGCCCTTTCACATTGCATCCTCCACCTTCATGTTCATTTAGATTCCCTCCTTCTTGTCATGTAATTGAATGGTGTCTATCGTGTGCATAATCCTACCTTTTTAGAAGATATTTATGAGTGAAGCTTTTGATGCGTGAATTTGAATTCATTGCATTCAGTCATGTACCTAGAGCACAAAATCACTATGTAGATAACATTGCAAACAATATTCTAGATTGGAATTTAGCACACGCATTTAACACAAGACAATAACATAAAAATATCAAAACGATGCATATCCATAATATGTGTCGTATAAAATGTTTTAGAGTCCATCCACTCTGATACATATGACATGCCCACAGCATGTTAAAAAACTCAAAACTGGGGGCACCACCTACCCCTACACACTAATAACTATCTGGAGATCCCGAGCCAATGGCTCTGCTCCCGCAGCTCGTAGATCACACATACCATGTTCGGTTATCGCCGTGCACTGCATGACCCCTCGCCACTCCGAGGGTAGACCAATACATGGCTTAATGTACTGGTCATCTAAGTCTTGCCAACCGCGCTTTGAAACACCGGTCAAAAGCCTCTCATAATTATGACGGATATCCTCTAGGAGGGTTGTTGCATCCTCATTTTGCTGCGACCTTGCTCCACTAGGTCCTGCGGTCCCCGATACTGCAGGTCGTCCCATATATTCGGCTGGTTTTATCGGTGCTATATCTGCATACCAAAAGTGAAAGAATCAGTACCACATACAATATTCTAGATCTTTACATGCACATAAAAGATTAGCAATTTGTCACTTACCATCAGGCCCCCATATTTGACCTGGCGGCAGTGGAAAATTCGGGTCCCCACAATAATTCATCCCCGTATAGGGATAGTCATCTATATACAGTGGCATATGATCCCAATGAGCAAAGAACTCGGGTCGGAACACCTGTCCAACCACCCCACCTCCTCCTCTGCACAATAGTCGCCCCCACCGGCACATCCTAGGCTCTCTCAGGCCCCCATCTTGGAGCTGTATGCAAGGTTGAAGTGTCGAGATCTTCTCAAAGAAGAACAAGCACAAAACTGTACCATATGCACAGCCATGATTCACTTACCACTTGCATAGCGACAACTATCGTTTCAACGACGACAGCATCATCTGGGCCCACCCATAGTAGGTCCCACTCAAAACACTCTCCAACAGCATCATCTGCCCTCTGGTGATGTGATGGAGTGCCTGGTTGCCAAGGATCCGCAACACCGCTGCGGCCACAGCATAGGTCTCTAACCTCTCCAAGTCCTCGATGGGTATCTGAGTCCCCTTGACTTGGAGACTTGGTCGACAATGGCGCTCTACAAACTCTATGATATTCCACCCCTGCAGTAATACTGGCTGAGTATTCCCTACCATCCCAAGTGGTGGGAGACCAGTTAGGAAATATATATCCTGGACCGTCAACTCGATCCGGTGCCCCTGCACTATAAAGACCTCATGGTTCGGGTCCCAATAGCTGATAATCCAGGCCAACAGGGGCTCTCCATCTCTCATCAAAGGGTTCTCCACAAACTTCAGAACCCCAAACCTGGCCAATGCACTGCGGACACCCTGATCCTCTCGGATCTCCGACTGTAATGCGCCTAGGTCTCTTTCTCTCCATTTGATCCATAATTCTACCATATATGCACAATACCATCATATTTGTATGAATATAGATAGGACAGACTGTATCTCATCATAAAAACCCAGTACTCAGCCAAAAAACAGCACCGAAAAACCCCTCCTTGACAGGTCGCACTTTTCAGGCCCAAACCTGGGACAGGTCGCAGTTTTTTGCTCAAAACCTGCTACCCAGGTCGCATTTTTTGCCCCAAAATGTGCAACCCAGCCGTGAGGAGCAGCAGGGGTCTATTCCTAAGCCCTGGCGACCTAATCTGAACTTTTAATCCATTGAAAATAAAAAGTAGGGTTAGGCCTCTTACCTGCAACTGATGGATCTCGATTCCAACGGTCGGTTTGTCCGCTACGATCGCCGCAAGATTTAGGGCATTCTCTCCTCTCTACCTTCACCACTACTCCACATGAAAATGAGTGAATTTGGAGGGAAAACACCTTATTAAAATAGAAACCCTCGTTTTTTCTTTCCCCCACTGCGACCCAACCGTAGCTCTGTTTACCAAACCTTCTGTATTGTTGGAAAGCTCTCACTAAGCCCTAAAATGGGTATACGTTAGTGTTAGTCATTTGATACTTCACCGTGACACTTTTTTCCAAGAAGCGTTACTTCACCCCTCCTCAAAATCGAATTTATTCACTTACAACACTCGTACTGAGGGGCACCACTTTGCCCCTATACTTGTCCATGCTCGTGTTGACTTTCGTCGTGAGTTACCACCTTGTACTTATGTTTTGATGGTCCCCATTGGACCTTTTTCTGTGTGGCAACATCATCGAGTCACCCTTGTTTAAAGCATCCAAGTTGAGTCATCATGTCTATCCCGAGTCCCTTTGAATCCCGTTATAATCATCCATCCTTCAGTGCTTGGTCCCTCTCTCATGTCGCACATTATGGCCTTCAGCCCACTGTCCCCTATCCCTCATGATATTGTGTTAATCGCTTCTAGGTCACCAATGCCCTTTATGCTCTAACAAGGGAAGTCGTCTGTTCACTACTTAGTACCCCCCATTCCATCATCATCATTAGCGTCGGTCTGTTAGTCGCTCTACTATTTTCTCTCATGCCTTAGTTGAGGATCCCTTATTGCCTCACCTATGGCAGACCTCCTTCTGTCGACATCAGCTCATTCATTCCAGAAGACAGGTCTAGAGGGCGGTGTACCTTGGTTCCAGCTTCCACCATTGTTCAGTGCCTCGAATCAGGCAAAGGGACTCCTTATTTCCCTTTGACTTGACTGTTTCTCAGCTCCAACTCGTTTCAACATGATCGAGATCCATATACTTGATGGTTCAGTGATGCAGCAATTAACATCGGTGATTCTCGGGTGTGTGTGAGATGTCTCAGCCCTCATGAGGGGGTAGCCCTACAGGAAGCCCCCCACATACTCAAATGACCTCTTCATCATAGCCTTTGATGTAGCTCCATACATTTAATGATCTCGGCCTTAGCCGCTTGCAGCGCCTTTTTGTTTGTATATATCAGTCATATTTTCAGAGCCCTTTCCTGTATTCAGGGGCATCTAGGTTGCATTTATATATCATGTGCTCAAATATTATTGTACAAGTCCTGGATGTTATCCCAGGCACAATATGTATGTGGGATTCATTATTGTGTTGTTTACTTGGCTCATGTTTATGCCAGCATGTATTGTATTGGCCAATTCTGTGGTTGACCAGACACCTTATTGTTTGTACTTTGCCTCGGCAAGCATAGGTATGCCTCCCCCGTCGCCTATAGCATAGGTACTTACTCATCAAAGAGACTTGTCGCACCTGTAAGTCTCGCCTCCTTGGGGTCTAGTTCTTTCAGCACTTTGGTCTACCTTATACTTCTCTCTCTTTGACTTCCCCTTCAATGTCTAGTGATTGAGTTCTTATAACCTTACTTGATCCATGGACTTAATCTATGATTCAGCTCCTAACAATTTGTAGTTACTTCTGTTGGGGAAATGCATTACACCATTTTTTGGTCATCTAACCTATTATCATTAGATGGACCCAAGTACACCATGTAAGACCAATTTTACCCTAAGTAAAATTGCTTTCACTATGAAAATAACTTAGTAAACCTCCTTTATTAAGTTGTTTATGGTCTAAACAGGAAACCCCATGAGGAAATATTAACTAAATATACATTTGTTTGATTTTCCTCAAGGAATAATTAGCTAAACAACAGTTTAATTAATATTCCTGGTTATATTTAAACCCAAAACAAGGAAAATAATTAGATAAATAATTATTTATGTTATTATTTTCTAAGAATAATTATTTAAACCCTATTTAAATAATATTCTCTATTAAATATGACTAAATCACCCTTAAATAATTAAATAAATCATTATTTATTTGATTATTACTCAACCACATCCTTAAAATGATAAATAAATCATTCATTTATTTATTATTTACAAATAAACGAATTTGACCCAAGTCAAATTCCTTTTCCCTCCAACAAATATAATAAAATATTCCATAAAAGTTGGATCTTGATTTGGTTAATAATATTTTAATTATGCACCAATATCTATACTAACTCAATATTTTTTTATAAATAGAAGGGTTTTCTCATTCATTTATCACCTTTGTTGTCTAAAGATCACTCTGGATCTATACTTTTGGTCTGACTATTGATCCACCATCACAGTCATATTTTGCAACCATTTTTGCTTGAGTTTTCTACACCATCAAGAGAGAGGAATTCTAGATCTGAAGTGCTGAGGACTTTCAAAAACCCATCCCATTGAGGAGAACTGGGAACACCCTCCTGTGTTTTCCTCCCAAGTGCCCCTAATACAAAATTCATTCAACATATTCTTGTCTTGTCTATTGGATGCATGGAGTAAATTTTGTTTTTTCTACTGTTTAATGTCTTATAATGCATCGATCTATATTTTTGCAACATTTATCTTGATCACCTAACTGTAGATCTAAAGATATTGGCAGTCATATCTGATGTTAGGGCCGTTGGTTATGCACGGCTAAAGTGGTCTTTTTTCGTACGCTTGGAATTAAGATTCATACTAACACATACTGTAAACTAAAAATACCAAGCAACCACATAAAGGTCTTAAAATAAACAACCAAACTAACCCATAAACATATCAGAGACCCAATGAACATAAGACCAAACGAATGGTTCGAAACACCTAGAAACGCTAGGATGGATAATTCACACTTGTTCGAATGAGAGATAACACAAACTGAAATGAATGAGACAACCAGGTTGGAAAAAAAAATCCAGATGGATCATTTCAAGAGGGAAAATTTAATCTAAAGGACAAGACACACTAAAAACTCAAGGAAAAAGCCCAAAATCCAACCCTACAGTAATCGGTGCAACTGTTTAGCTGTATCCAGTGCCAAGCAAGCAAAATCACGCCTGTGTAAATGACAACTCGCCATGATGGGCGCTATTGTCAGACAAACAACAACGTCGAGCTAGAAAAGGAAGGAAAAATAAAGGATTGGTTGAGAAAAACCAGAATTTTCACTCTAGGAAGAGACTGAGTGGCCAGAAGCAGTCAAACAAACCAAGAAACAATAGGGAAATGACAAACAACCAAAGTTGGACAAACAATCAAAAAATTCAAAACGAACAATAAGAGACAACAGTCGTTGAGCCTCCCCAGTGGAATCACCAACTTGTTGTGAAAGCAAATCCCCTCTACAGACAGAGGCGATCCCTCTAGCCCTAGGGTGGGTCTAGCAACAAGGAAGCATGTTGGTTTCTAAATTCCTAGTTTATATATGAAATGTGGATTTGAATAGATGTCCTACCTCAATCCAACGCTCTTGATGTAGCATGTTGTAGCGATCGCTCAATATTTGTCCTTCAATCCTTGCGCTCCATTGGTAGCAAAGTTTACCCTGTTGCACAAATATAAAGCAACCACTAACAACATACAAACATATACATTCATTTACAACTATCCAACTAGTCAAGGATAGTCAGAAACTTCGAATACTAACATAGAAAAAGATGGAACTAGAAATCGGTCATGTCATATTAATATATATAAAAGGGAGTTTACAACCTGCATGTTGACGTTGTAGACCTCCTTTGACAGGTTCATTCAGGTACGTCTCCAAGCATTCGTTTTTTGATTGGCTCAAAGAGGAAAAAGGCTCAAACTCTCTCTCATAACTATGGACTATTCTCTGTTATCAACTCCTGGTCTATTCTAGCTATGTCTGGCTAGCTCATTCAATGGAATGAAGAGGGATTTATTGGAGTGGAGGATGAGATTTTGGATCCACATATGATGGAGGAAACGCCTATCCCTTTTGGAAGTTGCATTTTTGTAGGAACTAGAAGACCAAAGGGAGAAACTCGACTTCATCCAGTCAAGAAAAAATCAATGAATCTTCTTACGAAGTTGTGACATCATAGAAGCTTTGTTTCCATATTAAAAAGCCTTCCAAAAGTAGCTTGGTGTGGGTGCTCTTCAGAGACATAGCAGCCATGGCGCGGGCCCAGTGTAAATCTGGCCATCGGCGCGAGGTCATAACTATACAACCGCGCCGACCCAAAAGTATATGTTTTAAAGGGTCGACTTCAAGAATGGTCAACATAGATCATGTTCCTCACATGTTAAGGGATGAAATGACATTCATCATGATGTGTGATAGTACATAGGGATCACACTGATAGTCCTCTAGTATTCGGGATGGGTAATGCAGGGACGGTGACAAAATGTTGTGTAACACAAGGCTTGTTGAAATATGAGAACCTCATTCCCAAACCTCTCCAGTAAGAAAATTACTCAACTCCAAGATGTCAAAGATGATTTTCTTCCCTTATTTTAAAAGGTCAAATGTATCCCTCTCCAACCTTCTAGAAGTACTTTATTTTATATTTTGTTTCCATTCTAGAATATTCTCCCCTTTATTTAAGTGGCTTAAATTTTATTTTATTTTATTCACTTATCCCCCTTTTGACATTTTTCTTCAATTAAGCATTCCCCCCTTTTTAATTTAGTTGAGTGACTAATTAAAGTCACTTTTAATCTAGGAAAATGGTAAATTTGCCTCTACGATCTCTCTAGTGAATGAAAACCACTTTTCACCATTCCATCCTGTATTTCTCTTTGTTGTAGTTCCAACGATCTATTACACGAAGGTGTTTAACCAAATATTCCTCCTAAAATGACATCTTTAACGTATTTAATTACTATATGCTCAATAATATCCCCATTTTATGGCAATTGTTGAAATGTAGCGAAACTAAGAATAAGTAAGGCAGAATTGACCCTGATGATGAAATGTTGCAAGAGATCCTCATCGAACCCCTTAAAATTCGTCCAAAACACTCTGGGTCCACTGATAAATAAATCGCTCTCTCATGACTAAGTTGCCACCAACCCTAGAAATCCATCCTACCACATCATATGAGAAAGTGAAAATGGGGATATTACAAATGTTCCTGCCCCAAGCTTGCTTTCCCTCAAGCAATTCCCATCTAACCACTGTAAAGGAATTTGTACACTGATACCAAGATCACATAGGAACCACTGGGTCACATCATGTCTCTATGTTGAGCAACCATGAATGGATCCTGCAATGCTTGGATCCAAAACCAATCTTTAAATTATCCTGCCATCAATAGATCCACCCGGATCCCAATGCCACCATGGCCTATCATCATCTCCCATACCTAAGGGACCATGTTTTACTATGCCCATGGCTAAGCATATCCTCCCAAGACTCGTCCGATCAATAAAATGCCAACTTACAGTCTCCTACCAATCCATACCATGGGAAGGATCATATGTATGAACACTTGCACATGGAACAAGCCCACTGTGCCAATACTGCTCTATGATCAACTCATGATGCTCCACTTGATTAATCAATCAAATCCATCTAGAATATTTCACCCCTCTCTCTCCAATTGACAGAGGTGGGCTAATATTACTATAGGCCCTATCTATGTAATCTTGAAGAGGGATGCATTGTATCTCCAACGTATAATCCTATTGTCACCTCTCTAGGAACCTTAGTCGTCCCTTAATGCTAGATAGCTTGTTCACTCACTCGACACACACCACTCTATGCTCCTCAATTTTATTGTTCTGCTGCAAGATGCTGCCTTGTATTGTCTGTATCTTTTGCTTCAATGCCATACGATTGGTCCTGAAACATTCAATCTTCTCCCGACGACTATTGTCTTAAATTACAATAACCTTGTTGGTTTCCTCTTCGTCTATTTTCACCTCATCAATGGGTGGACCCAAATATGGATGCTTAACCACCTCCATCGCATCTCCAACTTGAGCCTTCAACTATCTCTTTAAAGATGGCTCATAATGCGCACTATGCACATCATCCTCCTCATATGACTCGCGCTCCTCTATGTGTTCTTCATGTTGGATCACTAGTATCTCACATCGCAAGTCTCCCTTCTCGTTGGTATTTTCCAAATATGGGGTCATTATAATACCCATCATTTTTAACCATCAAATATGGATGCATAGGTGAGCTTATATCAATATCTTCACATCATTACTCATGCTCCTCAAAGGCATCATTGTGAAAATAAATGGACTCGAGTATAGAAAAATAATCATCATCAGAATGGTCAAAAGGAATCTCCTCCTATTCTACCTCCACCATCAACCTTGTATCACTCAAGCATGAGTGGTTAGGCCCCCAAGGTCCCTTGAAGTTAAAGCAAAGACCTTTCCTCATTAGCTTATTCTTGCTACTAGTTTGAACCTTCGCATTCTTGTCTTCACTATAAACTCACGTCCTCATCAATTCCTCCTTGGTCAGTTGCCTTCTGAACCAAAATTTTAGCTAGTTCATAAGCAGCCGATGATACTACCTATTATTTACTCCAAATGGAAAACAATCTAACCGCAACATCATGCAAATGGCATCATGGTTCCCCAAAACTCCAGTGATGATCTCTAAAATATTGAACCTCTTCTCAAAGATAGGAGCCAAGGTGTCATGCAGCTCCTGAAGATTTTCTTCTGTCAACTAGAGCACTTCATTCATAATGTCTTCATTGGAAGGGAGCATAGGTGAAGTTATTATGATAATCTCATTGGGACAAGAGGTAACTATAAGTCTAACCTATTCACTTCAAGGCAAGCATTGTTAGTTTGAGTGCCCAATTTAGAACCCTCAAATATAGTTGGCTCACCTTACAAAAGGTGTCAATCTATTTTTTCCAGATTAAGGAGAATTTTCACGATGATGTTCATGTTCTTCAAGTGTGATCCAAGTGTAAAGAGCCAATTCCCTACCTCCATTTCTTTTTAAAACTTCATTATTTTCTCCAGCTGAAGGATAACATGTACCCTCCTTTGAAAATGGTTTGTTGTCTGGTTTTGTTTTTTGGCTTATGGAAGAATTGCGGCCCAAAAAACTTATTGTTGCTAAGTTATTAAGGAAATTTATGAATGTCTTCTCCTAATCATCCATGTTTTTGTCCAACAATGGTGACAATACTCTACTTATGACAAATACATAAATTTGACTCATATCTTAATTCAACAATATGTAGATAACTTTGACTGTTAACTTCATGGAGAGAATACAATAAAACTTTGACTCAATACAAACTAGCAATAAACCTCCCATAACAAGACATATTCAACCTATACAAATTACACTCAACAATTACATGGAGGTTTAAACACCTCATGCAGACTCACTATGTCCTCTCACTAACCAAGCAAATATTAAAAATTTTCTTTAACAACTTTTAACAAACAATTAGAAAGCAATGCTTTCATCAAACACTTTGCAAATAAAGTGGAAACACTTGCAACATAAATAAATATGAGAAGCAAATGCTTGAGAGAATAAGAATGCTCAAATGAGTTTGAGGAATCGGGTACAAATCTAGCAAGATAGTAGTCTGATTTGGCCTTAAGAAATGATAACACCTGTCTCAAGAAGTAACTCAACCCTAAAAGAGAACTTCGTCCCAAAAAATAAGTTCAAGTTTGAGAAAATGGATTTGGCTCTGGAAAATAAACTCAGCCCTGGAAAATAATTATAATAAATGGAAAAATAATATGGCCTTAGCAAATAAAATTTCTTCCAAAAGTATTCAAAAGTAATTTTGCTGAAATTTTAATAAATTCTAACAAAAACTGGATAGTTGGTGAATCACAATTTTGTTTTTCATTGAAAAATGCCACAACAAAAAACCCATCCAAATTTATTAATAATACTAAGGAAGAATCTCTCTCTCTATCTATGTCTTTTTTTGTTGATTAAGGAAATTTAATTAGCTGCTACACCAATAAATTCAACCCAATAAGAGAAACTTTTTCCTAGCAAGAGAAATTTGGCATGACAACATAAATTCGACACAACAAGATACATTTAGTCCAACAAGATAAATTTGTCCCAACAAAAATAGTTTGGCTCAAAAAGATAAATTCCTCCTAGCATAATAATTTCAACGCTAAAATAAATCTAGTCCAACAATTTATTTTTCTTTAGCACTTTGAAAATTTATTTGCAAAAAATATTCTCCGACAAATAGATTAAGAATTTTAACCCACGAACTTGCCTCCTTTAATATTTAGGAACAATATGACAATACGACAAACTTTGATTTTAACCCACAACTGGCCAAAATCATGCTTCGATACCACTGTAGTATACCGCTTGGATACCTTTGTTAAATTACGTGGAATTTCCTTTATAAATTTATGTCATTAATTTTTAATTAAAAAAACCACAAATATTGCATCAATATGCACAAGCAAATAAAACCCAAAACACGACAACAATAAAATATTTGACAAAATACAAAATGAAACATATGCAACAAATCCTATCTTTTATTATATTAATATAAAAATTGATATTACATGACCATAAGAATAATTGGAGAATAGCTGAGATAAACCCTCAACTCTTGCAAATTGGATCCGACCTAAAAATATATCTGCTACCACACTAGATCTAGCCTCCCAAACTAGAACTACATTGGTGCCCAAATTGAGAATCTAAATGATCCTTACTTCAATCTTCATATCTATTGCAGATTGGAGCCCCAATAATTTTGCTAAATATCTATGAGATTTATGGGTGAAATATACTTAATGGTGGGTTAAGCTTTTATCCATCCCAGAATAGAAATCCCAAAGGTTTTCATCCTGAGACTTGTTGAAAATTGAGCACCTCATTCCCAAACCTCTCATATAAGAAAATTACTCAACTCCAAGATGTCCACGATTATTTGCTTCCATTCCTTTTAAAGATCAAATCGATCCCTCTCAAACCTTTTCGAAATACTTTATTTTATTATTTTATTTCCATTCTAGCCCCCTTCACTTTATTTAAGTGACTTTTATTATACCCGCCGCTGAGAAGGTATATTGCATCAAGTTTGCTTGTGAATAGACATTAATTTGTCTATGGGTATAAATTTTTATAGTTTTTCAATAGTTAAACTTTGATATTTTTTATTGTTTATTTATTTTAATTTATTTTTCTTAGATTATATTGGTTGTTGGTTTTAACTTATTATTGTGGATGGTTGTATGAATAAGGTGTAATTCTATCCATCAATAATACCGATGATTGTGTTATATCATGGTTTCGATTTAGGTAGAACCCTGTGCAGATTTAGCCATACACAATAATAATTTAAAGCGTACTACAAATGTACTAGTAGGGTTTGTTGGTGATGTTATCAATCCACAACAAAGGAGGTCCTAAGTACGTATTCATAAATCCATGTACGTTGCAATCCCTTCGCTTGAATCATGTTATCAAGTAATACATGGCCTCAGACTGTGTGCACACCTCCCCAACTACTTTACTTTATACTACGACATTATTTTTATTTTTTATATATTGTTTATAGAAAAGATATTTTCGTCTATTGTGCATAACCATGCGAAGGTCCATCAATTTTTTTTTATCGTCCCCTAACAAGCTACTGGATTTTAGTAAAATTAAAGGTTCATAATCTTTTCCATCATAGATACTAAACACCCTTTTTTTTTTAATTGAATTTTCAAGGAAGGTTGGTGGTAATCCAAAAATAAAGGTCACTCAGTTTGGCATAATTTTAATGCTTACTTTCATATTATATACATATCTGTGTGTGTGTGTGTCTATTGAAATTTTGGAACATGGTGTGGATGCTCTCTAAGTAAGAGACAAGGTTGTCTATGGAAACAAGTGGGGTAAATGTATTAAGCGCACTAATGTTTTGATTACTATTGGCGTACTTCATTAATATGACAAGCTTATGTTTATTTTTCGACTCTTGCAACTTGCATATTTAAGAACACCAAGCATACATCTATATTATATTATATAATGGTATTAGGGTTTGGATTTAGCATTTTGAATGGTATTTTTCTAATATAAATTATTTAAAATTAAGTGATTAATTTATTTATATGTTTCAATTATATTTTAAATAATAAAAATATTACAATTATGGTGAAAAAACATTTTATTTATATAATCCTTAAAACAATAAAATAAGAATAATAAGAATAAAAAAATATCTTTAAAAATTAATGCAATTGAAAAAATACACTTATCATAACTACATTTACTAAAATATGTTGTATTCAATTAAATAATATTATACAACCCTTATTTTATTTGTTTTCAAAGCATAAAGAAAAAGATTATATATATATATATATATATATATATATATATATATATATATATATATATATATATATATAATCTATTCAGATGATTACCTTATTATTGTTAATATATACATCCAAGGAAACTTCAAGCATGTTCAATTAATTCAGAGTATCACGACGTACATTTTCCATTTTGAACGATGAATGTAATTAATAGTAACAACTGTTTGAATAATTCGGGGATAGCATATAAATTATCTAAAATGAAAAATTACAATTAACAAAATACCTTAATTTACAAATAAGTGAAATCTAAATTGGCTCGATTCTAAACCTTAACATTAACTTGAATTTAATACCTTTACTTTAACTTGACTATATTTAAACTATGCGGCACATACTAGCTATTATGTAGCACTTGTTTTCTTTTATATTAGTCACTTTTCCTCCTTCTAGCCTTTTTCTTCAATTAATTATTTTCCCCTTTTTTATTTAATTGGGTGACTAATTAAAGTCACTTTTAATCTAGGAAAATGGAATATTTGTTTCTACAATTTCTCTGGCCACTGGAAATCACTTTTCACCATCTCATCCTGTATATCTCTTTGTTTGGTTCCAACAAGTTATTACACTACGGTGTTTCATCAAATATTCCTCCCAAAATAACACCTTAAGCGTATTTAATTAAGATATGCTAAATAATAACCTTGTTTTACGAGAATTGTTAGAATGCAACGGAACTAAGAATAAGTTGTGCAGAACTGACCCTGATGATGAAATACTGTGAGTGATCCTTGTTGGTCCCCATTACATTCCTCCAAAACCCTGCATGCCTACAGATAATGAAATCTCGCTCCCATGACCAAGTTGTCACCAACCCTAGAAATAAATCCTAGTTGCATCATAAGGGAAACTGAAAATTGGGATATTAAATTTTCTCCTTGCTTTCCAACATAATTTCTCTTCTTCGTTTTTCATTGTCCACTTCTATTTTTTCATCTGATGAAATTGCAAGGGATAGGTCGAATTTATCAGTGCAAGGTGAGAGGGAATCTTGTTTCGAAGACGAGTCTACGACCTGTTGATCTATCCATGGAGCAACTTCCATCAAGGACGCACCAACTACTAGATCTGCAGGATCAGGAATTGGGGGTAGATCATTTGCTAGGGATAACTGGGGATTGTTCATATTAACTTCCCCTTCTTTTATTATCAAGTGCCTCGAACTATTATGAATGGCCTGTTTTCCACTTGACTTGCTAGATCATTCTCCTGCTTTTTCTTTTTCTTTTTCTTTTTTCGGGAGAAGTTGGGTGTTTCCTTTTGTTCATATTTTAATCTGTGGGCTTCTTTTATGCTTCTACAGTTGAGTTGTTGCCATGGATCTCCTACTTCTGGTTGCTTCTACTATTCTTCATGTCTCTTCTCACAACTTCTGGAAAAATGTCCATACTCATGGCATATTTTTCACTTGAAAGGAAGCTAGTCATAATCAACTTCCTGGATATGGGACAAATTCTCCAAGTTCAAATTTATTGCAACTCCAAGCCCTTTATCCATATCCACTTCCACACAAATCCTAGCATAGGAAATCAGCCCCTGTTGTGGTTGAGCCCGATCAATGTAGTTCCCTAATGCATTTCCAATACTTCTAAAGGTGACTTCATTCCACCAATGAAGAAGAAGAAAGGGGAGCTTCACACATATTGGAATAGCAAATGGCACATCACTTTCTCAATTGAAATCGGGGCTCCAGTGATTTAAGTAGATCCCTTAGGCTTGCATCAAATAAGGTGTCATGTGAAGATCAAGTCACTATAACCATTGTTTTCAAAGAAAAAGTATAAAAACTTTTCTCACAAAAGGAAGAAGACACTAGACCCTTGATCAAGGGTTTCCATATTTTTCTACCTTAGTATTCGTTGAGTAATGGGATGGTCATATCCCCATGAACTGGCCAACTAAGCCACGCTCAAGTAGTTGCAAGGCATAAGATCAAGATTAAGTAGTACTAATCTCCACTTTGGGAGTTTTTCTAAGTTTTTCACATACCACGAGGGCTTAACCTTTTAGTATTTTGGCTTCTTGGCCACTAGGTTGTTTAAGGCATTTATATCTAACTTTGGCGACAACAGAGGAGACAAATATCCTCTTGAGCTCGTAGCCTTTAGGCGACCGAAAGAAATTGTAGAGTGTGATCAAATCCATAGGGTGTTGGGGCATGAATTCACACAAATTCCTTACAAATTTTAGGAATAAACCAATACACAAATCCTGTTTCATAACTACCACTATTACACCAAATTTAATTATTTTATAAATGTCACAAATAGGCCAATTACAACATACCTCTGAAGACTTGAGCCCACATATTTAGGTGTTGACACTGTAATCAACACCCTCCAAAATTTTTCCTATACTTGAATTTTGGAGCCTACTGAGGATCTTACGATCTGTCATTCCATGGTCGCTTCATGGTTAGTTGATTTTTTGTGAATTTTTAAGCTTTATTCTTAGATCCTGAGTGTGAAAGTCACTTGCTCATACATGCTCAGTATGTGATGAATTCATGAATGTACTTTCTTTCTATGCAAGCTTAGATAGATATTGCACAACTCCTGGAAGTAAGGCTTCCACAATCTCTAAGATCAATACTTGAAAAATGTTCAGTAAGGTAAGTTGCACAAACTATGTCAACATTCAATGCGCACTTTCCATTGACAGTCTCCCTCTCACTTTGGCTGCAATTGTACTACTATTCCAGTGAGTTTTCTTAATAGTCTCTTTCATGCACCCTTATTTTCACAAGTGTCGCTTTGACTTTTGCGACTGACATTTTTCCTCGCTTTCACTTTAACAAGTTTTTTTTTCACATTTTCTTAAATCTAGCATGTGTCACTTTCACTTTCTTTAGTTTTTTCAAGTGTCAGTTTCACGTTTTCTTACTCTCGCAAGTGTCGCTTTTGATTGTTTTAAATCTTGCATGTGTTGCACCTTTATGCATCACTAAAGGAAGTTCTAATGCACTCTTACACATTATATTGTCCTATATATCATAAGGATATGCACTAGATACATTCCCACAACTTAGTGCACTTTCTGGTTGTAGTCGACACTCGTGTTGCAACTTGTATTCTAAGTGTCTCAATGTGGCGTTTAGATGTCACACGTAGAAATAGGTGTTTCTTTGTTGTCGTTTCAAACTGTGATTACTACCTGTTAGTCTTGTGCATTCCCATGGATTTTATTGATGGCATTCATGTGTGTCATCCATGTTTGAGACTCGTTTGAATGCTTTTCTCTCTCTTACCCTACCGGTTCGACACTTGCCATTTTGGGGTTTTTCTTGGTCCTCTTGTTCAGTGTAAGTTATGAAGGCTTTAACCTATCCCCAAGTGATGAGAACTACCTATATATGAGCCTCATTGGTGAAATATCACCTTCCTATACTTGTGCACTGATAGTTCTCAAGGTTAGTCCCTATGATTTCACATTAAGCACCTTCAAGGCATGGTCGATAACCCTTCTTGCTTGTACTGACTCATTGTACTGAGCCTTGATCATTTATGCCTTACATAGTGCATAAAGCACTTCTAGTTGACAACAAGGACCTCCTTCACCCCCTTGAAAAAGAAAAAATATGCAATGCAAAGGTCCTTCTTCCTTCACAGAGTAGTGAGAATCCTCCTAGAAAAGTGACTTGAATTTCTGCTTCTTGCCTTTGTTCAATCTTCTCTTCCAGTGAGCCTCTCTCTAAGAATTATGCAAGTCTATTTCATATCCGGTCCATTTCTAAGCCACTGCAGCCCTCAAATATGCAAGTATAAGAGTCTTTCCCTCAAGCATTGCGCATTCTATAGTTGCAGTGCCTAGTCCTGCTCCTTTGCCAACTAGAATCCCCCATTACATAATCATCTTGTCCTGCCTGGCCTCCTCTATGCATTGAACAATTTTAGTCATAGTGAGGCCTTCCCTTAGTAACTTTGAGGCTTGCTTTTTCAGTCATTGTCTCCTTCTCCCTTGAGCATTGTGCATTGCACAGTTCTAGTCAATAGGTGTATCAGCCTTCTCTCTTGCACTTGCTCACTATGGTGGAACCTGAAGAGCCCCTCCCTATAGTGCATTGCGTATCTCGAGTGAGAAAAGGGGTCATACTATAACCACTACCAAGCTCAACTATGTAATTTCCAACAGGTCTTTCCTCCTAAGCTCTTACACATGCCCATCACAATCATCTTCTTCAATGAGCAAAGCAGAGGTAGAATAGATGATTTTGAGACTGATCTTGCCTTGCCATGAGTAAACTTCATTGGCAGGTGTAACACTTCAACATGGTGATCCAGTAAGATCCCTAATTCTCAATTTTCGAAGTTCCAGAGTCTCAGCACATTGGCATCAAGTTGTAGTGCTCGTCGATACAATTTTGGTGGTGTAGACGACACTCAAATTTGAGTTCATATGACCAACTTATCATTGTCGAAAGTTTGCAATTTACACAGGAAAATGGGACCCACTAGACTTATGTGGCAGTTTATTTTCCAATTGGCCAATGACACATGGCACTTAAACTTTGGCCTCCTAGCCTTGCACAAAAATATAAAACAAAAATATTAAAAAAAGAACAAAATAATTATAATAGATAAAGTCCCAAGGGTTAGCTCAATTGGTTGAATCCCCGCTTGAAGTACTCCCAGATTGAGAGGTCACGGGATCAAATCTCCTAGACACTCGCGGGGTTAGGCCTCAGTGTTAGGCCGACAATAGATCCCTTCGGGAGGATTTACTGCGATTCATTCAGACCGTGGATGTAGCTAGTACATGTGTGCGAGCACATAGGAACATGAACCACTTGTAAAAAAAAATTTAAAAAAAAAAAAAATATATATATATATATATATATATATATATATATATATATATATATATAATAGACAAAAAATAATAAATAATAACAAAAAAATCGTTATTATATTAATTATGGTTATAAACATAGCCACATAACCTATGGTTATGAGCTATACAAACCAACAGAATATATATATTTGGTGGTCAATGTATGGACAACATGTGCATAGGTTCAACAAAATGACGAGGATACATTAAGGGTTAAGCCATACTATAATAACATGTGGAGTGGTAAAACACGACAGTGGGATATTTAAAAACATTTCACACACACACACACACGGTTCTCAACCATATCGCAACAACGATGGAATGTATACACACGATGGAACATATAATTAAGGGTTAAGCCATATTATAATATAACAATATATAGCAATGCGCAAGGGTCAAGGGGGTTTGAACCCATGGCCCATCGTTTTCTAAAGAACTATTATTAACCCTCCAGCCACGATGCCACACGGAATACTTTGTTAAGTTCACCGAGAGAGGTGGTATTTAAAACTTATTGCATTTACAATGTTTTGTGGAACTAAATGGGCATCAAAGCAGAACTATGCAATGGAATTCAGAGCATGGAACCCTGACACGGTTCCAGGAGGCAGAACCTTGATGTAAGGAATATTATTTGATGTTGAGAGGAATCTAAAAGATTCCTTGTAGGTCCAAAACTGCCTCTGTCATGAAGGGGTCATGTATCAAATTTCACGATTCTTCGCCATGAATCTAATGGTGCAGTCTGTTTTATGATGTGAGCAACCAATTTTTACACCATCCCCAAATTTATATGTATAAGGTGTATTTTTTCCATGTATTCATTTTATTTTGCTGAGATGAATGAAGAGGCCTCCCCACTTTGAGCAAGGCTCGAACACATAGTCCATTATTGGATGAAATCTGTTATTAATGACTTGTGTGTTCGTTGTATTTATGGTTGCATTTAATTTTCCTCCTTTATAAAGTGTATGCAAATGTGGTTTTTCAATCTCTTTTTACATGCAATTCTGAATACATCACCAGAGAAAAGATCTTGGTTAATTAAGGTAACTGAGAGAACCTTGATCAAGCTTGGTATCGGAGTGGTCTTCTTGATGATGTGAATTGTGAGTGTGAATGATAACCAGTAACAAGCGCCAAAAGGGTGAAGGTAAACTTAATTCCTTTGATTCGGAAGCAAGGCGTGCAACACAGAGAAGGGAAATGGCAGGAGATAATGTTCATCTCGAGAATGAACAAGCTTTCCGTAAATATTTTTGCACCGTGGCCAATAAGGTAGAATTTTTTTTTGCAAATTACAAGAGGAAAATGGCCAAGAAGGAAAATAAAAATGAAGAGAAAGCAGAGGATCATGCTTTGGTAAACCAAAAAAACGGAGGATAACCTCTTGAGCCTCCATCTCCTTCTGGCGAAAGCTCTTCTTCTTCATCATCTCATTCTCATCACTCTAATAGGAAACATAGAAATGATTCTAGAAAGCCTTTTTTTAGGTTGGATGTAAAGTTTGATTTGCATGTGTTTAACAAAGAGTCTAATGCATAAAAGAAAAAAAGTTAGACCAAACAAATTGAAGTGTAGATTCAACAGATTGAAGAAGATGAAGCCAAGATCCAGTTAGCATCTCTTTGACTAGGAGGCATTGCTCTCATATGGTGGGAGAGGAAACTTTGGAAAGGTAGTAAGAATTTGGGTAAACTCCTTTCTTCCTACTCTAAATTTGTTTCTTCTTTCAAATGACAATTTTATCCATTTGCATATCGACATAAAGCCATAATATAATGGCAACATTTGAAACAAGGAAAAGGTCAAGATGTTCAAAGCTTCACAAAAGAATTTAGAAAACAAGCTTTAACATTGGGTATTGCTTTAGATTCACCTAATACTTTAATGAATTATATTGGTTCTTTACATGGTTATCTCTTACATTCGTTGTTATTTCCTGAAACCACTACTCTTGATTTGGCTAGTGTGAAATCCATTCACCTTGGAAGCAGGGGAAGGTATGAATAAGACAATCATGCAAAGAAGACAATGATAACAAGGAAAAATGAAAAAGGAAGCAAACTCCTCGTGCACTCACGACGAGAAAGAAGGGCGTGTTGAGGATAATTGTTGGAAACTCCATCCAAAATTGAAGCCAAAGAGGAATGGAAGAAAAGAGAAGCAGAAGACGGTAGCCACCATGCAACAAGACCATGAATCTTATTCAGATGATGAGGTGAAGGTCACAGCTATTGGGTTTGAAAGTGTTGGACCATTTGACATGGGATCTTATTCGGGTGATGAGATGAAGATCACAACTCTTGGGATTGCATGTGATGGACCTATTGACTTGGGTTCAGATTCAGATAATGAGATGAAGAGTGTAACAAATGTTGTGCCAAGCATGAGAAGAGAACCAAAGAATGCATAGCTCCAAGAACTTGACGAGATCAACCAAAGCATTCAAGCAAAGAATGTTGAACTGAGGATACTTCTAGAAGAAGCAAAGGAGGAGAAATAGAGTTTGAAAAATCATTTACAAGCCATAGAAGAGGCCTTGGAAAAGTTGCAACATGAAAAACCATCATAAACCACTTTAGATTCGGTACCTAAGGTAAAAAGTGATTATTCAGTTTCATGTTATGATGATGAATTCACTGCTTTTGAGAAACAAAACTACAGGAATTGTTTGAAAATTGATGAAGAAAATCAGATATCGAGGAAAGGGCCTCGACATTAATGGACAGGGCATTGTGAATCACATCAAAGTGGGTGAATTACCTCATTAGATAGCGCTTGGTTATGTCAGAAAGGAGGTTGGAGAATGTTCCAAGATGACTGTTGACCGATCAGTGATGTATGTTGAGAGCACATCACAACATTCCAGTGATAGTGATAATTCAAAAAGAAGAACTAAGGCAAGCTCTCCTTGTAAGAGATGCACTAGAGACAGTCGTTCAAATAGGTCAGGAGAGATTGTAGGAGAAAGAAGCATTGCATCCATTGCAACAAGAGTGGACATCATAGAGCCACATGTTCGGAGATCCATCCAAAGTTGTGTCTCAAGAGAGTCCAAGAAGTACCTGCGAAGGAAGCAATCGGTGAAGTTGCTCAACAAGAGAATCAACTACATGAAGAAGACCCATTAACTTGGTTTGGTAAGAGATGGCTAGAATTTTTAAGCAGTAGAGCATGACCACATTTGTAAATCACATGTTGCGAAAAATATTTGTAAAAGTGGCGAAGTGTTTGCCATCACTTGTGAAT